>CM068372.1:399466535-400066535 GCA_034769895.1 Magicicada septendecula | reverse complement strand
TGTGTGACCCTAAAGATCTGTGTAAGAGTTGTTTTCATTGGAAAACTAAGAAAATAAAACTACGTAAATGTATTATTTCAGAAGATAGTTAAGTATGGTAAAAAAGACAGCATGGTTGGCAGACAACGCAACAGATGTGCTGCGAACACAACACTAATGAACGCGGAGGAAAACAAATGACTGGGAAGCAGTTCATTACGTCCTACATTTACAAACCGAGCTGCCAGCAATTGTTTTTTTCCTACTGTGTTCATTTTATTTTTGCGTGTTATCTATACTACAAGGGTAAATTGAGGTACCTTATAATTTAAAAAGTCACTTTTAATTAGTTACTGCAAAGACACCTCCTCATCTTTTATGGCGCTACAGTCTTGGCCTCCTCTATCCTGACCCTCCACCTTTCTCTATTAGTAGCAAAGGACTTCCATCCTCGCAGTCCAAAAGTCTGCCTTGCATCCACAGCCAAATCATCTTCCCATCTTTTCTTTGGACGCCCTTTTGGTCTTTTACCATCCATACTCCCCATACAATAGTATGTAACGGATATAAGGGAAGACCAAGGCTGCAGTATATAAAAGAAATTGTGGATGACGTAAATTGTGAAACTTATGATGTAATGAAGAGGAAAGCACAAGATCGATTCACAATGGACTACTGCTGCAAACCAATCTTAGGATTCAAAACATGAGAAGACTCCCCATAAGGGCTCTTTTAGGCGTCCGTTTGTCGTCCATTCTTACGACATTGTACAGTCCATTGCAGCCTCCTCAGTTTTACGTACACTTCTATCGTTGGTTCGTTGAAGCGACAATATATCTCATCATTATACCGTATCTTCCATTCCCCATTTCTATACATGCGGCCCAGGATCCATCTCAGTAGCTTACTTTCAAATATCTTCAGCCGCTCATTTGCTCTTACTGCAAAGACAGCTATGTTAAAAATATAAATTATAATAAGCTATTTATAATGGAAAAGTCGCAGCAAAATGTTTTCATCGGAATCGATTGACAAGTACCTTTTAAAAACATTGGCTGTAATGTTAAGTCAACACAATAACACGTTTACTATAAAGAGGATGCTTATAAAGAAACCTGTACGTATACAAGGCACTTGTAATAAATGACAATGTTGTTTCCGTAAACACGACTTGAAGTTTCCTCTTTATTTTGTTGCTTCTGTGAGCACGATTTAAAGTTTCCTAAAATAAAAAACACCAACAATTTAAGTTAGTTACTGCAGAACACAATGGAAAGATGAAAAACTAATAGCAAAATGTTCTTATTACTATCGATTAACGAGTGTCTTTGGTCCGATCAATTTTAATATTAAGTTTAACATAACATTGTTTCTGCAACAGGTTTACTGTAAAGGAAATATTTATAAGGAACGGTATATGTTTGCGTCATACAGTATATTTGAAATAATTATATATGAATAAGTACCCAAAGCAACAGACGCATTAATTTCGAGTGTCGGTAGGACTGAAAGGGAAACAAATTTGGCAAAATCAAAACAAGTAAATTAATAAGAAAGTTATTACAAGAAATGCAATGCAGAAATGTTAAAGGTCATATTAAAAAGCGTAATGACTTCATCTCAAATATAACGACGTATCACAAAGGAAGTGGCGAGGCACGTCAATAGAACTTTTTAAAAGAATAACAAACAAGTACCAAATATTTTGTTTACAAAACTCAAGTTATTATTTTCCGGTTTAATAAAAATGGAGAGTCTGCTTTGGGCTACAAATGTCTTCTGGAACAATTACGCAATGAAATATTTGGCTATTTGGCAAATATTGTTTGTAACTGCCTATTTTCGCTTGATGGCCTCGAATATAGATTGAAGGCTTAAACAATTTTAAGTTTTTCTTAAAATTTGTATTCATTTTGATTTCTGTATGTTATTCAATTTTCTGTGAAACTTTAAGCACCTTTCACACGAATGACGTGTATTCACAAAACAGATTCTAAATAGCCCGCCCATATCTGTCAATTCCCCGCGTGGTATTTGTGGTAAAGACGAATCAATGTTCTGCATTGAACAAGCTACTTACATCGCTCCAAATATCGCAGCCGAAATTCGATGTCGACATGAATGTCCCCACAAGACACATGCCCTTCAAAAACATGGCGGTTCAAAATGTCCCCGCGACATAATTTCTCCGGTTAAAACTGTCGCTTTTAACAATATCGCACACTGATGGAAGAACTCCAACATCAAATGTGTTAATCACGGCGTACGTCAGATCGTGATGAAGGCTGAGACCTGCAAACTGTAAGTTCAGACTAAGCGATGCTCTGTATTTCTGTACAGTATTGTCACGACGGTCTCACCGATCGTCGTATGGTACAGTGGAAACAAAATACAGACACCAATGAAGTCACTAATCACCAGCTTTAATTAATTACAAATAGGCTAACAGTTTGCAACCAACAAGTTATTCGACAAGATTATATACGTACCACAATTCAAGTTAAATTTGTCCACAAGCAATAATAATGTAAAGTAGTAGAGTTATACACTTATTATAACACAGTAAACAATTTCCACTAATCTTCATCCACCACTCGATCCGCACTAAGGAAAATCGCTCAACGTAACTGACTGACAAAGCCAGCTTCTGTCCCTTTTATAGGCAGCTCTTGTGTTGAGAATAACTTTCCATCCTTACTGCAGCGTGCCAGCATGCGTATTTCAAGTGCTCTCCAGAGCACTCTGGAACGTACTTGAATGCGGGTTTGACTGAGGCTACACCTGATCGACTAGCGGAAAAATGCGTGAAAGGAGGCTCTCGGCTGTTCGAGAGGGTTCCACCTTTAAGTATGTATTTATTGCCATGCGGATTCTTTATTTCCTGGTCTCAGCCCACTGTACGTAGTACTGCAACATTGCTTCAACTAAAGGATACGTGAAACTTTTTGGAAGTAGAAAGATTCTACTGAATCCTTTTGCGGTAACCAAATGCCTGCATAAGAATGTCATTAAATCAACTTATGTTATGATAAACGGATGAATATCAGTCAGAATAAATACACTCATATCAGTAGCTTCTATTATGTCTTATTATATCTTTATATTTTTATGCTATTTATTAGCATGCGAGTTCAAACCCACTGGTCAGAATCCTGTCAGAGTCTGAATTGGAGACCTGGCTGAGACACAAATCACAAGTTTCCGTTAGTTTCCGTAGAAATGCTATCGTCGATTTTGTAAGGTGTTTAGTAGAGTAATTTATTAGTTTGTTTTTTATCAGTTTGTTCGTGTTATATTTATCTCCAGTACTTAATTATATTATAAACTAAAGGAAAAAATTTTCTTTTTTGCTAAACAAAGTAACAGCCGGAAGACATAAACAACTCACAGTGCGACACAAAGTGTGATAAATGGGAAGCGCGGGATTTGTGGGAGAAGAATAACATTGTAAGCAAGAAAACGTGCCCTCAGTTCACGTCGCGGAACAATACGAATGTGTTGCACAATATTATTACTATTGAGCGAGCGAAGAGAGTCCTCAGTTTTTTCTGAATGGTGTAGCCAGGATTTCTTCTGGACTGTTCTGGCGCACCCAGGGGATGCTTCTGGTCTGTTCTCGGAACGGGTAAATAAAATTACAAAAATTAAAAGAGAAATCTAGTTATTTCCTATTTACAGTAATTTCTCTTTATAACGGACTCCGTTAAAATAGGCCCCGCTTATAACGGACAGCTCTAAGAATCTTGGAGTGTTAAAACATTAAAGGTAAAATGGCTCAAAGATGACGCTTAGCAACAGTGGACAATGTATGCAGACGCCTAGCGTCGTTGAGCGAGGTGATTTATTTCGTTTATCAACGGTCTTGTCTCCTGCGAACTTTTATTAATAGCCTACGAATTGTTCCGTGTTATTGGAATTGACCGCCCGCCATAACACTTCTCCTACCTAGATTTGGGTCTATCTCAGTTAGTCTTTGTTCTAGACGCGGTAAGTACAGTACGTAGGGTGTCGTCTTCTTTCGCTTGTGCTGATGGCTTGGACAAAATATTTACTGTAATTATGAACAAAGTATATACTGTTTCTTAACTTTTTATTACAATTATTTAAACAGTATTTTGAATGAGATATATCTGTTTTTATGGCTGTGCTACTGTACTTTTCGATATTAATACAGTAAAATAAATAGTTCCTACTTTATCTACATAGTTTAAGTGAGTCATATCCATGCTATAAGGCCTACTTACTATATACAGTTACAGCGGACATTCAATATAGCGGACAGCTAAGAGCCTCTGTTAGTCCGTTATAACGGGGGAATACTCTACTTTATTATAATCAAAAAGTAAGTACGGAAACATAAAGGGTTATATTAATCTAAAATTTAACGAAGTCATTAATCAATAAAGATAAAATTTCACACTATAATATAAATAAAATAAGTAACTAATAAATGAATAAATAAAATAAAACTAACATAAATTTTCCTTATAGTTTGCAGACGTTGATATCTGAATGTATATATAATTTTATTTTAAAGTTTCCTAAGTGTGTTAGTGTCTGTGAATATTTGCAGCAAATAAAATTATATCGATTTATTGATTTTCCCACTAAAATGAGTCAAAATTTTTAACAAAATGGGTAGTATACTTTCTCAAAAACAAAACGTTTAAAATTCCCCTTCAAGGAGCCCAATTAGGTGGTTCGCTGCAAATTTGGTTAAAATTTGCAACCAAAAACAGTTGACCGGTAGCGGCTATGGAGCACTTTTAGACGTTCGCACACTGGTTTCAAATCCCAAAAACCTGGCCAAGAAAGTTAAAAAATAAAGTTTTAATGTAATGACTTTAAACTGTTTGGTTAGGTAGAAGAAGATTAACGTGTAATGAAGTAGTGTCAGATACTGAGGAGTTGTTATGCCTGCCTGTACACAGGTAGTACGATAGTGGCGTCTGAAAGAGTAACATGTGATAGCAAGAAATGAAAAAGGAACCTGTTGTTTAGAAGTACATTAAAACTCCTTCGACTTGAATTTTGTAAAATGAACGTTTTAGGTGAAAGTAAATATAAAAAGAAAATTTCTTTTAAATAACATGTTAATAATATGCAAAGTAGTAACTGTAAATATAATTTGTCAAAATTTAATAAAACGTTTAATAAAAATCTACCAACAATTAAAGAACAATAGTTTCGCAGGATTCTGCTAAAATACATTACGCATTGTAGCTTATACATTGATTTAATAAAATAAGTATAAAAACAGCTGGTCATATTTGCCGCTCTAGTTTTTTGAAGGGTTTTATGATGAAAAATACACGTACTTTATTGAATATTGAAATTTTAATGTGTACTGAATTAAATAGGTTTAAGAACATTATTATTTTCATTCTTCTTCCTCTTCTTCCTTCTCATCATCTTCTTCTTCTTTTCCTTTGCAAGCATGAGGCTAAAAGCCTATTACGTCGTCTGTCGTTACAACTGATTTCTCCATTTTTTTCATCGGCCGTCCCAGACTTCTTTTACTTTTAGGCATATATTTTGCACTTACGTGTGGTACTTTTCAGACGACTGAACGCCTTTAAGTCTCCCTGAATGGGAGCCCTATTGATGCCACCTTCAAAGCTTCGAACCTTCTGTTCTGCTTGGTTCAAAGCTCTCCTTACCTCGTACTGCATATTTTCTTACGATTGTTGAGAGCGTTTAGTTTAAAGCCTGTGCAGAACACCTAGCTAGTGATATATTACTATGTACAAGTACGAATCGCTTGTTTATCACCGTCTTAGTTTAAGTGAAAAGACAGCCAAATTTATGTTTTTATGTGTGTTTAACAACTCGACCATAATGGGGTAACACTCCAACACTAAAATGATACCCATTTCTCATATTACAAAAAACGTTTCCAAGTAAAATTTCATGGAATTATTATATTGTACTTTTAGCCGACGCTCGTGTCACATAATTATTCTGTATCTTTAGAGGTTTGATTTCAATTAACGTATAATCAATTTGTATAGTCAATAGTAATAATTATATTATACTAATCAGTACAAATCGATTATACGTTAATTCATATGAAACCTCTGAAAATGCAGAATAATTCTATGAATCTAGCGTCAGGTGAAAACACAATAATATAATTCCAACTTCGTCGTGTTTACTTGCTGAACTGCTACTTGTCATGTTCCAGACGAGGCCTTTCAGTTTCCTCAACATTTGCACGTCCTAAACCACGACCTAAATGGTGGGAACACTGACCTCGTCCGGAATATGGCAAGTAGAAGTTCAGCAAGTAAACACGACGAAGTTGGAATTACAGAGACTGCTAATTGAAATAACAATATGAAAAATAATATAATTCAGTAAAATTTTACTTGAAAAAGTATTTATAATTTGAAGAAACATTCATAGTACAGAAAACCTGCAGAAATATTAAAGAGTTACGTACAAAATAAAGATGCATATAAATATAAATATATGCTATTGATTTGTGACTGACATTACAAATATATATAATATATTTGATACATTCAGATACATTTTTAATAGACCAAAATAATAGCTGCCATCAAATCCAATGTAATGGAAAGCTATTTAAATTAAAAGAAAGAGATTCAATATTTTTGCTGATAACAAAAACTGGGAAGCTAGATTACATCGAGCACTTAGGGGAAGGTTACACGAGCATTTTTCCAGCCGTCCAGGCGCGTGGAGTTTGGAAAAACGCACAGTGGTCACACGTGCGTTTTTTCTCGTACGCTCACGGACGGAAGTGTAATCACACAGGCGGTTTATAATCGGACGGCAGTGTTGGGACGTCTTACGCGCATCCCTACATCTCTGGCTATAAAGGTTAAATGTGTATTGTACAAAGGTTAAAACGCGACTGCACAGAAACGTCCTGTTTAGATTAAAGGAAACGTTGGTTATCAGTAGTAAATAAATCTTTATTAAAAAAATTTTTACATTACATATTTTTGTTATAAAGATGTCAACAACACCATGGAGACCAAAATTAATTACCACAGTAACAATTAAATAAAGAAATGCTATTTTAGCGGCATCTTCGAACAGTCCGTGTGGCCGACCTCGTGCGTGTTGAAAACGGATTAGGCTAAAACGCAGCAGGTTGCGTTTCGACGCGGGAGACCTTGAAAACGCAGCAGAAGTGACGACCCGTGGGGTTTTTCCACGTTCGTGTGTCCAATTCAATTGCCGCCTGTGTGTTAAATTCAATGCGTCTCCCAACTGCAAAAAAAAAAAAAAGGCCGGGAAAAAACACTCGTATAACCGAACTCTTAATGTTCAAACGAAAAAGTCTTTCAATACAAATTTGAAAGCGGTAAAACGTAAACACTAAATTGCAGCGTTTACCTGTCGGTAAAATGAAAGAGAACACGTGCGTTGAAACCCGATAAATGAGGCAGTGGGCAGACTGTTACACTAAAGCCATAACACACATGCAATTGTGTAACAACATTCAAATGTACCGTACTCGCGTTGTATTTAGTGAACTGTTGTTTTGTTTTGAATCTCTGCCAGTGTTTATTCTGTAAAGTAACGCCGCTCCGGTCAATCAACTATTAACCAACAGTCTCTCCCCTCTCGCTCACTTTCCATTTGTTGCTTCCGCAGACAGTAAAGGAAATAAGCTTTTTTGCAAACACCGTGCTCTACTCTGTGTAATGACTACGATTGAAATACGTTATCTATGTACTACATGTTGGCATAATATGTTTCTGGTTATATACGACGGTCTCACGGATCGTCGTAAGATACAGTGGAAACAAAATACTGGCACCAATAAAGTCACTTTCTGACCAACTTTAATTAGTCACAAATATCAATGTGAAATCGACAATGTATTCTCAGAAAATAATTCAAGTTAATTTTGTTTACACGCAATATTAAGGCCAACCAATAGAGTTCCGCACTAATTACAATACAATAATCACTTTACATTAATCCACAACAAACGCTCTACAATCTCGCCAGCTGTGACTAAACCGGCCGCTGTTGCTTACATAGATCCCACAGATGTTCTATAATAATTTTTCATTGTTTTGCGGCGTGCCAGCACAATTTACTTAGTTAACAGACACTCGAGTAGTCTGGAAGATACTATGGTGCGGCCTTGACCGAGACGCTGCACGTGCCGAGAAACGGGTTTCGAGGGCGCTCTCGGCTCGTCGTAGCAATATGTATTTACATTCTTCTACATCTGTAAACAATTGAAATAATTGACAAAGCTTGCTGAATACAACTTTTAAGTTTGTTATGTTCTTACGTACAGTTTAGCATTCTACATGGTGCACGGTGGAGTACAGTAGCAAGTGTGACAATTGTTCCCTTCACGTTTCCCTGGCGCGTCACATAAAAATCAACAAAACAAGGATTACGTACCAAACACATTTGGTTACTGTTAAGCAAGAAACGTATATGACGAATCACGAAACATGTTCAAAATAGTGAAACGTGTTGACACAGCGATTTGTAAATATATATGTAAATATATATATTTATAAATATATATATATATACATAAATTAAAAATATATATATATGTATGTGAAACATACGAACGAGAGGGCTTGGTGTATGTGTGTTTGTTACACTTTATGATACAAAATTTTGTTGCTTTGTAAACCCATTAATAAATTATACTGTACATAAATAGCACTTTTATGTGTCGCATAAATTTATTAGACTAGTAGAATGGAGAAAAAATGTGAGCAATTTACGTGGTAGAAAAAACTATAGAACAGAAAAAAAGCAATGTATTACTCTGGTCTTAGAAGAACGGATAAAAATAGAAAGAATTCCGAAAGTAGTGGTAGGACAAATTAACTTTAACCAAAGGAGCCTGAAGACAGGCGTAAGTCAAAGCGAGATCAAGGGGGCATACTGTGCACCGAATTAATATGTACTTATATTTTAAAATTCCGTTTTTACGTTTAATACGCAATGTATTTAGTGTACTTCTTGATTTACTTAAATATGTGGGTAATGAAAATAATCTTGTTTTCTGTCGTTGTGAAATCCCTCAATAAAACAGAAAATCTACTACGAAAAAATTGTCCAAACAGTTGTTCTTTCTAAATTTGGTTCCATATAACTATTGTGCTAAGTGTGAATATGTAAAATAAACAGTATTTGCAAGTATTGGTATGATAAAAAAATTGCAATTTAAATTTCCGTTGTAAATCAAACTTAAATTTCTGTCAATAAGAACAAATGCAGAAATCCAACAAATCTATGGAAATCCATATATCGTCATTGACATAAAGAAAAATAGAATCCGGTGGGCAGGTCATATCTAGAAAATGTTAGACATTGAAGCAAATTTTTACGGGGAGACCTCGTGAAAGAAGAAGGAGGGATCGGCCTAGAAAACGAGAGCTGGATGATTTTGAGAACGACCTTAACAGGCTTAGTGTAAGAAGATGAAGAATGAGAGCAGAGGATCGAGACGACTGGAGGCTGATTGTCCATAAGCCCAATGCTCTCCAATAGCTGCAGCACAAATTCAGAATAAGAACTGAAATATCATTTTTCCTTTTTCCAAAGCTATTAAGGAATTGCATGATTCCTAAAAAAAGTTATAGATTTGCACTTCTAACATAGATATATATGTTACTTAATGACACATTTTATGTAAGTAATGTATATACGTTAGAGTTTTTAATCCAAAAAGTTCAAAAGACGGTCTGATCTACAAATAAATTAATTTCTAACTTGAGACCATATTTTGTAGTAGATACTGTTCACTCATTCTGAAATATTTAGTACTTCCAAATTGCTAAATGATAATAAATAGTTGTGTTCAAAAGTACAAAGTTTTGAACATATATTTAAAAGTATTATTGTAAAAAATACCTGGACTCAAATTGTTGTATTTGTTTCATACAACGTTAGTATTCAAAGGCTTTCAGCAAAGTGGTCAGGAAATCAGTTGACAGACAAAATTCTATATTAAATTTCTGTTTTACCGACTCATATTTTTATAATGCACAACTCAATGAGTATATTTCTTTGTAAGTAACTCGCTGAGTTTCCTGCAGGTCTCCAATGTAATATCTTCAAATAAATACTATACCGAAATTACTACTACAAAATACCCGACAACCCAAAGCAGGATTTGAAGTGATGTAAAGTAACAACTTTAGATTCGTGTGAAACACAAAAAGCAAAAGTGTATTTCCATTGAATGCTATTTCTAAGTATCATACCAACTGTCTCTGCCACACGCTGTCGCTTCACAATGACACTTTTGATGTTCTCGCCAGCCTTATTACTGCCTTATTGTTACACAATGAAACACTCTAGAAGACGGTTGTGCGCATGTGCGAATGAATAAAATTATGATCGAAATCATGCCTTAGTATGTATTTAATTCTGTGATCATGTCTTTATCAATGGTTTATAAAAATTTTCATAGCACCGCTAGTGTAGGCTTCGGAGTTGACATTTAGAAGGAGGGCCCCAAACCAGTGAACTGATTTGTATTACATCTAGCACGATTTTGTTTTAAGGCCTTATTTTATGAAAATCTTTGCTTCATTTCTGTGGCAAATAAATAGACTGATTTAATTCAATTTGTGCAAATTTTATAGACACATATCCACTATGGCAAGGTTTTACAAAAATCATACAAAACATTTAAGACTATCAGTTTCTCCTGAAGAGGATTATCAAGGTAAATTCCAACAAAATAAGGGTCAAACGGACAAACCTTTATTTTGAGGCAAATGATGAAAAAACATTTTAAGCATTACGCGAAAATAAACCTATTTGCAGTGTATTTATCTGAAGATATTAAATTATTGATGAGTAGTACATGGTCGAGTTCTATTCTTTTTTTTATCCAACTCATTGTCTACCATATGTACGTACAAATTATCATTACACATACTGTAGCCCTAATTTTTGTATAATTCAATTGCCCTACACCTTCCATGTTTATAGCGGCATTGAACTGTAAAGCCATTGGTAGAAGAAACGTGGGTCGTCCAAAGATGAGATGGGTGCCGGAACAGGTTTATATAACCCAATCCTTGTAGAGGATAAGAAGAAGAAGACTTCTATATTTTTATCCGTGCATTCGTTTCGCAACAAGTATTACTTACTGTTGTCTGTATAGCTCCAAAACGTCTGGCTAAACCTCACAGACTATCGTCTGTATTGTAAGAAGTTGTTGTAGCAAAGCAGTCTATGAAAAATAAATGAGTTACTGTCTCAAGGAGTTCCACTATGGACCGTTGCCTCACAGTAGTAACTGGACGACAATGTAAGCCTACACGTACTTTTCTTGCGCTAGCAGGGCGAGTTTTAAAAGTTTGTATGTTTCACATACATACATATAAATAAGCAAAAAACCCATCAAACGTAATATGGTACAAGAAATATATATAATGAAAACGTTAGCAGCACGTTTACCGTAATGGGCGCGCTTGCACAATCGAATTTTAGAGGGATCTCATCAATACGTATAGGTGATGTGTACGTACTATGGTCACCCATCGTCTGACAATTTATCCGTAGATTCGTAGAATTAACTATTATTATTAAAATAATATAAATTATATGTTTAGGCCTATAAAGAAAATAATATTTATAAAAAAATGCCAATGGTTTATAGCATTATAAAATATTCTGGTATAAAAAAAATAGTTAAAAAGAGAAGATAATGAATTGTTGGGAGGAGTTTTTTGAAGAAATTCTAAATATACGCACAATGATGGTGATGGAAACAATAAAGAAGGAAACTACGGCCCAGAACCTTTGATAGAGAAGCCAGCGGTAGAAGTAAGGGAGGCTATAAACCAACTAAAAAATAACAAAGCTCCAGGATAAGACGTCATAACTGCAGAACTACTTAAATATGGTGGGAAAGCGCTGCCAAAACATATGGATTAATATGCATGATATGGTTGGAGGATGAAATGTCAGAAGACTAGTATACTGGACTAATATTTCCAATGTTCAAAAAAGGCGATAAACCCAATTGGAGTAACTACAGAGGTATAACTCTGCTAAGTTGTGTGTATAAAGTCGTCTCTAATGTACTCCTAAAAAAATTGAATTCATATACTGAAGAAATTTTGAGTAAATACCAGAGTGGTTTTAAAAGAGGAAGGAGCACAGTTGATCAAATATTTATTATGAGGCAATCGCTTGAGAGATGCTACGAACATGGAGGAGACCTAAACATCGTTTTTGTCAGCTATAAACAAGCTTTTGATAACATAAACAATCCAGACTATCACAGGCCCTTAAAGCACTTGGAATTCCTCAGAAAACTGTAAAACTAGTTGAGATTACAATGGATGGAGCCAAAGGAAAAGTATCTCTAGGAAGAGAAAAGAGTAAAGAATGTACACTAACATCTGGGGTTAAATAAGGTGATACAGTATCGCCAACATTATTTAATTTAGCTATCCAGTATGCAGTAGGACAGTTGGGATTGAGGGAACACATATTTCAGCAAATGAGGCAGATAGGCACATATGCGGCTGATGTGGTGCTGGTGGTCGGAAATTTAAACACCTTAAAAAGAGCCTTTGAAGAACTGGAAAGGGAAATCCAGAAAGTAGGGCTCTATGCCAACACAGAAAAGGCAAAATATATAAAAGTATCAAGTGCAGAGGGATGGAGGTAGATTGAAAAACTCAGTGTAGGACGACATACTCTCCAAGGCGTCCGGGAATTCACATAAGTTATTTGGGTGTCTCCATAAACAATTAGAACAAAATTAGCAATGAGATTACAAATCGCATAATGAGTGGTAATACAGTTTTTTATGTCGACCAGAAAATTTTCAGTCCAGTTTAGTCAGGAAAATAACCAAACTTAGATTAATACAAGACCTTAATAAGACCAGTTGTGACGTATACTGCGGAGACCTGGACTCTACTTTATAGTAACATATATAATTTAAGAGTCTTTAAAAGAAGAAATCAAAGTGAAGGAAAGTAAAGAATGGCGCATACGGAACAAAAGAGAATTGGAGGAAATTGATGGGTGGCGAGGGCATAGTGTCCTCGTCAAGTCCTCATCACGTTTTTGAGAATCAGCTGATTGGGACATGTGATGCGAATGAAGAGCGACAGAATGCCCAAAGCAATTCTTAGAGCGACAATAGATGGGCAAAGAAGGAAAGGAAGACCTAGACGAAGGTGTCTACAGGACGTAGAAGATGGCCTCAGGAGAATGGGTATTGGTGATCGGAGACGGAGGCTGCAGGACCGAGATGTCTGGATGCGACTAGTCGGGCAGGCCATGGTTCATCTTGAGTTTTAGCGTCAGAGTATGTGGAGGAGGAGCGTTGTATTGAACACCCATTAATAAATACAATACATGCATTTGTACACTAATTAACAGATGCTAGAGGATGTGTGGCACATTTCATAACACTCTGGGAATTAACGTTCGAAAGATACAGAATTAAAATTTTATAAAGTAATGGCGGCACCAGTATTGACGTATGAGAGTGAATCGTTGCACTCACCCAAAATCAGAGAAAACGAATTAAAGCTTCTGAAATGAAATTCTTAAGGAGAGTCAAAGGGTGCACCCTAAGAGATCACATAAGAAATCCAGACATAATGCAAGAATTGAATATATACTCGATAAACAATAAAATTTAAAAAAAAATGGAAAACTGGATACAACGATCCAACACATAAATAAAATGGGTGACTAGAGAATATCAACAAGATAACTAGTATAAGCCTCTTGGAGAACGAGATAGAGGCAGTCCACGAAAACGGTAGCTGTGAAGACGGAACAGGCTGCAAATAAAAATACGTGAAGTTAAAAAGAACAAGAAGACCATTTTACAGGGTTCATAATTTATTTCTGTTCATTATGATATTTAAAATCTTATAGAGCCCACATGTGTCCCACAACGAGTATCAAAGACATTTTCCTCTCCTGTGGATTACGGAGTTAATATCACATTCATGTAGTGGCGAGAGTTTTGAAATCCAAAAAAAATTTCTCGTTCTGTCATTATTAGTTGTTTTGTAGATATACACCTCTGGCGGTGTAAATAAACTTAGTACCTAAAAGTTACTAATAAATTTATAGACATAAATTTAGCAAAGTACATAATGAATACAAGAAAAGGTAATTAAAAAATTCTACATACGTTAAAGAAGTACAATGTAGAGTTTCAGAGGAACGTGCTTTTCTGCTTCTACATCAACAAAATTAATTAAATATTTATAGTGAACTTCGGCATAAAAATTTATATCGATTACACATATTGAATCACATATGCCTTCGGCGTATGTAATTTAACACGATGTAACGCCTGGCGAAATCTAACTACAGCAGAATTACAGGTCAAGAATAGCCTCGCTATACTGTCATCGCAGCGTGAATACCTCATACTAACTTTATCTGATATCAGTAATCTAGTATCTAGTATTAATACAAATACCTAGGATTAATCGTAAGTCTGAATCAGTTGTTTGAATGTCACACCAGTACAGAAAATTATGTTCGTTGAACTGAATGTTTTACAGAGAAAGTCAGACAGCTCGTTTGGTAACTAAGGATTTACGTAAACACGGGGTAGTATAAGGATTTACCCGTAAGTCTGGTACACGTAAATGTGGGATATCGATTCCCTTTAGAATCGAATGTACGCAGCTGTACAGTGTCTCGGGATTAAGGCCCGCAGAGACATCGGTCTCAGTTTTCTGTAATAAAGCGGTTACTAGCAGTCTGTTTATACTTTGTTCTCAAATAAATGGCTTGTTAAGTCTAGTACAAAGTACTAACAAGAAGCTCTTAGAGTATTCTTCGACTAGAAGCAAGTTCACTCATGGTAGGCTTACCCCTTTCATAAGTAGTAAACGTTCAAATTATTACATTAACAATCTGTCAAGACATTTTCATATCACAGCTTTACAAAATTGTACTACATTTTTGGCCAATCATGGTTTTAGTCCTTTGAGAATTTAACTTTTCTTTTAAATATTATGTTACATAAGAAATAACTTGAAACACTTTTACCACAATATTAAAATTTTTTTAATTATTTTGCCAAGGAAAAATAAGACAGGCTAATAAATTTAGCAAATTAAAAAAATTAAAAATATATTTTGTCAAGAAGCTACAATTACTATTTTCAAATGTACCATACACAGCCGTCGTACGTAGAGATAAAATACTAAAATCAAATTTTGAGAGAAGCTGAATTAATAATTGACGGTAACATGGCTACAATAAAATCTCTCCAACTTGCAAACTGTAGATTAACAATAATGGTAGAACCGCCTAACATGCATGAACACTGCTATCCTGTTCTTGTGACTTATAAAGAATATTACATCAGTGACAGTGCTAACGTCACCACACTGACGGAATAAATATTCCGTTACTGTTAACGTTTAAAGATTTTGTTCATCGTGTTCAGTGTTTTTTATAAAATATTTTTAATTTTAATTTTCCATGGGAAATATAGTTCTAAGAACGTGTGTGTATGGGGGTGGGATGTTAAATTTAGAACAAAATTCATTTTTGATGTAGAACGTGACTAAATTATTACTCTTCAAAATATATTCGCTTGAATTTTTAAGATTTTCTGCATACTTCAAGGTAATACAAAATACATAGGAATACAAATATATTAATACGTTATAAAAAGATATAATTGAATCTTACGCCTTGTTTCGAGGCGTAGAGGGTCCTTGTCCCCGAGCCACCGTGTGATCACCTATGATCAGTTATTTGTATTCATTAAAGTGACTCTTGACTGTACAAGTGGTGGGGGGTGGGGAGGCAACAGCACTTGACCACAGGACCCGCAGGTGGATATATTAATAGCACTTATTCATGAAACTGATGTATCATTCATAGTAATATAATTACGGTCCAGTAGAAACAGACTTTCAAATAAATCGCAAACACTTTCGCAACAATGAAAATTGAAGAAATATAGTACCCGTTTAAAAACAAAGTGTTTTAAATTTATTGTCATTTTATATATTTATTTATTTTCCAACTCAATTTGCATTATGCAGATAAAATAATGGAGTCTAGGCCCAGAGGAAGTCCGAGAAGGAGGTGGACGGAGTGTGTTGAGGAGGAACCATGTGGAGTCAGAGGATGGAAGATTGTTGCTGAGAATAGAAGGGACGGTGTAGGATTGTTGAGGAGACCAAACCTCATAGAAGGTTGTAGAGGCAGAAGAAGAGTTGTTTGGTGTCTATTAAATTTGAGTACATTAAAATCGCTGTCTACCTAGCAATATTTATTATTAGTAATAATATTTTTATAGACTTATTTTGTTGCGAAAGAAAAATTTACAGGTTTGTAAATTTCAGTATTTAGAAAATCATCATCACCACCACTCCAAGGACTAGGCCTTAAACCTGTTCCGGAACCCATCTCCTGCTCGGTCTACCGACATCTCTATTCCCGTAGGGTGATAACCCAAGGCACCCACAGGTAGACGTATATCAGGCATGCGTTCAAGCGTTCACACCATCTCCTTTATAAAATCTCCTTTTAGAAAATCTGACTTTAATTGAAACGTAGGGCACAGGAGTCACGGCTAAAAACTATTACACACTTGTACATAGAATGAGACCTATCTTGCACAGAGAAAGTAAGACAAAACTATTCTTCTCTTCCAAGATGAGCGCACCGGTCTCTCTCTAGCTGGGACCTTCTCGTGATTAATGTGACGCATAAGTGATGTGACGCGGGCGCTCAAGTGTGCAGAGCTGACGAGACGCGGCGTCGTGACAGCAATGAAGAAGAAAATATATGTTGAGGAGGCCGTGATGTGCGTAAACAACGTGGCGTGTGACGTAGTATTGTTGTGGCGAGCGTATCGTTATTGTCAGAATGTTGAGACGATCAATATAAGAACATCGTTGTTGTAACCAAAATATAATGTGGTTTTACGTTGCAATCTGAAACGGCTGAACGTCTATTGACAAACAGTTGGATCATACAAATAACACTGTATGTCAGTGTTTTTATGTGATAAATAATTACTTATCAGTTTTTCTGGACTCAGTTTTATTTACTGTACACCCTGCTTCTTATAGAAACGATATTACAAGTACTTTCATTTTTAGTCTCTTTTCCGTCCGTCTGTCTCTGCTCCTCTGTCTCTGTCTGTCTGTCTGTCTTCTCTCTCTCTCTCTCTCTCTCTCTCTCTCTCTCTCTCTCTCTCTCTCACACACACACACACACACACACACACACACACACACACACACACACACACACACACACACAGCCATTTACATAGTCTACATTGAATGTAACTTGTTTAGGCATTGGACTGCTTTGGTCCTCTATTCTCGTGTTGGTCCTGTGCCACTGTTGGTTACACAATTAGGTTTTCCAGACAATCAAAGTTACAGGCACTGTTGAACGCGTATTGTTGTGTATTAACAATACTGTGTTTGCTACTGAGGACTTTATTTGTCAACCTGCCCAACAGCTACAGTTTCATCAGTGGAATGGGTGTGACTGTCTACGTATCAGCTCCTCTGACTGCAACTTATTACAGGATAAAATTCTACTTCCGTCAAGACCTGATGTGTGACATTGACATCTACAGTAATCTTGTCCAGGTGGAACCGTCGCTCGAGGCTTTGCGCGACAAAGTGCCGCGTACTCGGACAACCATCGAATTGTACTGTTTACAATAGTATACCTTTTCATGACCGTTCTGTACAATTGCGAAAATTATTATTACGCCTACTATTCGGACCAAACGTACGTTGATTACAGAAAGCTTGCAACCTATTAGTAGTTTGCTTACAAGTCGTCTAATTTATTAAAGAAGAGGTCTTCTTCTTGTCCTTCTCTTCTCCCTTTTTCTTCTTCTTCTCTTTCTTCTTTTTTCCTTCATATTCTCTTTCTTCTTCTTCTTCTTCTTCTTCTTCTTCTTCTTCTTCTTCTTCTTCTTCTTCTTCTTCTTCTTCTTCTTCTTCTTCTTCTTCTTCTTCTTCTTTGTTTACGGAATTGGCCAAGAGGCTTAGTGAAATATCTTAGTCCCAGCACTGACTAGGTCTACCGATATCTTCTTTGACTTTGGTTTATAATAGTAGATACTTTTGGGTATTGTGTTGTTCTCAATACTGTCTTGTTGTTTTCCCCACTTTTTCTGCCAGCTATATTTAATTTTTTTATTGATTAATAGACATTTTTGGACAATTTCTGAGCTATTGGTTCATTAACCAGTCCCTTCTAGAACGGCTTTTCTCACACCTAAGAATTTTCGTTTTCACGGATTGTATAGGACTGGCACTTTCTTATTCGATACCCAGAATCCCTACCATACATTTACATTAGCACAGTCGTGACGGACTAAAATTTCAGCTGTGTTTCCAGTGTGGTTTTCCCCTCTTAAAGTTCTTATCGTATTATGAGACTAGACATTCGGTGATTCTGCTCTGTGATCTAATAAGTTTGTTTAATTTTTATGTTTTATTAATTTTAAATTTATTTTTTGTATTTCTTACTGTTTACTATTTTTACCTATTACTTATTCTGTTTTTATTGACAATTCGCTTCGGGTTGTAACGTTTTATGTATTTTTTAGTTTTAAAGAAACAAAAGTTAGTTTTCATAACACCGGAAGGCGATGACAGATTTACGGTTATCGAAACGTTGTGTTTATTAAAACTGTACAGCAGTCAACGCCCGACACCACGTTGCTCTACTATTGAACATTAGGTTTAAAGATACTCTTTACGTTATTGCTGAAATAGAATAATCTTTTACACAATATTTTATGAAACAGATGTGTAAATGAAAGAAGTTGCTCTTTGGAAATATGTTTAATTAAACAATTATTTGTAGTATCTTTCCCTTTGTCTTAAATTGAAACATGTGAAACATGATGTGTGTGTTGCATTATCGTTTTCTAAACGTTGGATTTATTAATTCTGTACAGTGGTAAACAGTCGACACAATAGTGTACACTACAATAACACTATCTAAAACTACGCTCAAAGATACTGTTCACAACATTCGTTAAGTTGAATAATCTTCTACATAAGATTCGATAATATGGACTATCAAATAAATGAAATTGATCTTTGCAAATTTTCTAATTAAAAAATGAATTATTTGTAGTATTTTTCTATTTCTATTCCTTATTTGAGGCAATTTAGTAGTGAATATGTCCCCTGGATATGTTACTAGCATATCGCAGGGTAATACGTATAGTGGGGCTGCCACCTTCAGGCTTAACGTCCAGCCCGATTTTCTGTCTGGGTGTTCTCCCATAAACTATTTGTCTTAGCAAACTAAAGAGACCAGTTTTCCCTGTTGAGATATCCATAAGTTTCTTTAATGTGGTGGTTTTTCCTTGCCTCCCACATCCTACGTCGTTGACCAATGGAAGGTCATCCGTCTTTAGGGGCATTTTCTCACCACAAGGGCAAGAAGGTGCCCTAACCTCTGCTTGACAATGACAAGAAGAGGAGGCACAGCTTATACCGGCTGTCACTCAGTCTCCAGAGCCACGATAGCCACCCGTAGGTGTCGACCATCCACCACCACTTGGAGGTGCGGCTGGATATTACCCTTCATCAAGGAATGAGACCATAAGACATTACTCATTCTCTCCATTACTTTGGGGGACTCCGAGGAAGCGCTGGAGTGGCCAGCTGTAATATTTGCCTATTTGAGACCGGAACAAACCATTCTTGGTTTAAACCTTGAGGATGATGATGGTGATTTTTCTATTTTGTCTTGAATTGAAACTAACCTGCAGAGAGAGAGAGAGAGAGAGGGTAATCACGGGCTTAAAAGTTACCTTAGCTTGCTCTGACGCCTTAATATTATGCTGTTAAATAAGGTATCAGTATTTGTACTGGTAAGCACCCAATCTGTAGATTGGCGGTGACGGGATTTAGGTCTATAACTAATAACGCCGTTACGAGGCATTAGTCTGCACGTATTTTCTCATATTGGGTTTATATGTGAACGTGCCTGCACGCGCACACACATAAATCACAACAAACAAACTAGTTCAGTTTCTTCTTTTTTTTAATAAGATAATGCGTTTTTTTTTACTTCGATGTAACTATTCTTTTTGTTTACATCATTAGTCGTATATTTTAGCATACATGTAACTCTCTTAAATTGTTGTGTACAAGGACATTCTATAAATGTCTCGAACATTTTAGGATAGAGTAAGGACTCCCTCATATTACAATGGGCGAATCTTTGGTGATCATAAAAACGAAACATTTGCTATAGTATTGTGGTTTTTATTCATTACATGGCACCGCATGGAATCAGATACTGTTCTTCCCTTTGACACAGTTATTAATATTTTATAAATAAATAAATTAGTATTGCTTTTCACACACACACACACACACACATATATATAAAATTTATTTAATATTTATAATTTCTTTACCTCAAGATGTTTTTCCTCTTATTTTGAACATGTTTCGGAAATCCTATTGTTCACATCGATATGGCTGAGGATGGGAAAATAGGATTGCCTAAAATGTTCCAAATAAGGGAAAAACATCTTGAGTTAAAAATGTTACAAATGTTAAGTAAATTATATATGCATCAATAAATAGACTGTAGCAAAATGTGTTTGATATATATACATATACACATTAAATTAAATTAAAATACTGTTTTTCTACATTTTTAAAAACACTTTTTCTATTCCTCAGTCAACTTCCTCGAAACACATTTGTAATCTTCGATTTCGTTTCCCGACGTGTTTCAAAATATTGTTACTTCCGTGGATTAAAAAATATCCGGTTACGTGTTACAGTACACTGCCGTTTTCAGTATAAATAACCACCTATGAAAAATATATGAGATACTGTCTCAAGGAGTACCACTACGGTCTGTTTCCTCACAGTAATAACTCGACAATGTAAATATGCGTTTTTCACAAGCAACGCCAGTTTCGGAAGCGAGTTCATTATGATCTTACTATAATGAACAAATGACAAAACTATATGTTAATAGTCCTAGCTAATTGATTTTCCAATAGTCTGATTTAACGAATAGTTGAGCTTTCTCGGTGATGGTGTAACCTCGTAGACAACTATTCGTTTCCATTGTTGGAATTGTTTGCTATTTTTTTTTATTTGTCCGGATTTCTTATTTTTTTATTTAACTTAATTGCAACTAGATACAAATTATCTAGCAATTTTATTCTAATACATAACGTAACAGTGTGTAGGATAAGCTCCCATGGATCATTCTTCAGTACGGCTATACTATGTTGATGTGATAAGAGTTACTAACATATTTAGTTTACAATGTAAATGTAGTAATTATTCTCTTTGGAAAATTTCAACATTTTTGGACGTCAGGTTCTAAAATGTGGATGCAAATTTTGATAAGATAGTAAATATTCGTGAGGGTGTCAAATAAAACAAAAACTTTCAACTCAAAACTCAACTTCATGTTAAGTTTTTAAAATTAAAAATTTTGTGACCCGGACCCGTTCTTTCTAACATGCTTATGCTAGAAAATGTAGAAAAAATTTAAAAGACGTTTTTAATATATGACTGCCATTTCAATCCCCAGTTAGCTTTCATAACAAGTCTAGGGAATTACTTCAAATTTGTTAAAGTTATCCACTGTTACATTGGCAAATGTTTAATGTTTCTCAAATTTACGGTTGCCATTCTGTAAAAACATTTTTAACCAAGTTTTACATATTACAGTTTTTATATTTAGGTTTTTAACAATCTGAGGTCCACATCCAGTCTAATAACGACTGGTCCAGGCCACTCGTATCCAAGCTGTTGAAATTGTATCAGGCACGTGTCAGGGTATACACTCTGCCACACATAAAATAAACACAGATATTTTATGCCAGGAGCTGAATATTGTGAGTATACCCGACAGGATTGCCCAGTGTCGGCTGAATTCGTGGAAAAATCTTTGCCGAATGGATGACTGCCGCATCCCCAAACAACTATGGAACTATACGCCGTAGGGACGAAGAAGTGTGGGACGTCCGAGGAAGCGCTGGAGTGACCAGCACTAGACTCTTTGACTGTTTGAAACCGGAATAAACCATCCTTGGTTTAATCCTTGCAAAGGAGGATGATGATGATGATGATGATGATGAATAACCTGAGGTGTCAAAATAAAATTTGACTGCAATCGGAATATAATTTCTAACCTTGTAGTTTAATAATTAAACCGTAGGAGTTTATTCGTGTGGGCGAGCCGGCACAGTGGTAGCGTCTCTGACTCATAATCAGAGCGTTGCTGTGCTGCCGATGTGGTGATATCTAGTGAAGGTCACGGCTCGATTTGCTCGTCCACCCGCAAGTACGCGGACAAATAATACGTACGTCTTCTCTGGCATACCCGGGCCAGATAAGTAACAAGGCCACACAATATATACTACACACATAAACAACACTCTTCTCCCCCCCAACGCACGGCTTGCCCCCGGGCGTGGTTTAAAAGGTTGGCTAATATCTCTCTGGCTGGGGTGGGGCCTGAGTTCTATCACGGCCGGAGGGCGCAACAGGTCTATGACCTAATGCCTGAAGTGAAGAAGAAGAAGAGTTTAGTCGTTAAGAAATTCTGTTGGAACAACTCCTCAAGCGTCGGTAACACACGCCTACTAAACATTTGCTGTATTTATTATAACTAGCTAACCGCTTACTTGGCAATTAAAGTATTTTAATCAAAATTGAATTTTGGATTAAGACAAAAAAATTTTACCGAAGATCTATTGTCTTTAAAATTAATAAGTTATAAACGGATTTAAAGTTTGAAAGAAGAAACGAATATTGATGAAGACAGTTCTACCGAAATAAAGTTTCTTTAATATTCTCAAGGCAAGCCACAGAAATGGTAGCGATCAATGCTTTGTGTGCGGTATTTATCAAGTTTTTAATTGTTTGTATGCAAATTAAAAGAAAACCTATCGAACGGTTAACCTCACGTTCATTAAAAGTTTTCTTCTGGTAAAAAGTATTTACGATATTAATTGATGACTCGTTGGGCACTCGGTGAAACATATTAATACAAAGGTTTTGTAAAATATATAAAAACACTTGGTAAGTTTCCCAGATTTTATTTAACTCTGTCAGCTGTTTCGACTACCTAAGCCATTGTCAAAGAAACCATGTTGAAACTTACCAAGTGTTTTTATATATTTTAGAAAAAGTATTTAATATTTAAACAAGAATACTAAATACGACTCATTAAATCCTGTAAAAAACAACAAAACTACACAACTGAAAACAAAGGGAATAAAAAAAATGTGTCTCGTATTTTGTTAGAGACACAAAGGTTATTGTTCACAAATAACGTTAGGAAGTCTAAATAACTTTCCATTAAAAGAGTAGAATATATTACAAACACATAAAATACTGTCTGTTCATTGTTTAGCTTTCAACTTTTACAATAGAATAAACCTTACTGAAACTATTGTATACCTGGCTGTTGGGCCGTGGTCGATTGTTTACGTTCACGTGTCTAAACAATTCGGCACACCTCCGAAGGCCATCTTCAGTAGAATAAAGAAGAAAGAAAAAAAAACGTTTGCAAGGATGACGGGTCGAACGTACCTCACAATTTGATGAGTAAGCGATAAGAAAAGTCGGAAAACGAGGTTACCTATGTAACTCGGTATATATTGAAACCCACAAATAAATTGGTCTCAGGAGCTGTTGGATCTTCCTGATCGTCTTGAAGATGGTTTGAACGCCTCGCCTCGATATTGGTACACTTCACATTAATATTTGCACAAACATTTTATTGACTAGTTGACCTATTTTATTTATCAATAGTTTCTGGTCGAAGTGACGCCTTTTGGAAAGTGAAAAACGATACTTTCCGATGTTGTTTAAAAATGCAGAAGTGCGCTTAAAATACACTTCTGGTTAAAAATTAATAAAAAATTACTTACTCCCACGTTGTTGAGTATCTTTTGACAAACGAGTTTTAATTTTAACTTTAGAACTGCGGTTTTATCCTCATCGCATCGTTTTTCATTTGCTTCTATTCACGGGCGATATAAGAGAACCTAGGGGAAGCAGGGACGCCTTAATTAGCTGAAGTAAAGCAGGGAAACCCAATTTCTCACATTTATTGTCTGCATGTTCGTTATTTAAGAAATAGTCTGAACGAGCAATTTCAAATAGTTTTTTTTCTGTAGATTTTTGAAAACGTAGTGGAGAGAAAATAACCTGGAATATAAAAATAGTGTTACGAGGACCGCGTGGATCGTATACATAAAACGGTGAAACGAATTGCTGAACAGCATAACTTTTTATAAACGTTTCTGTAAATCAAAACACTTGTAGTATAAAAGTTTCCTAGTTATACAATTGCCCAGTATAGAATAAGGTAACGAATTGCAAAAGTCGCTTAGTTTAATAAAAGTCAACAGTCCGCAATGTAAACAAACTAGCGCAAAGCACACTTTAACTACAACCGTGTTGTGCTAAAGTGTTTTATAATTTTTGACTAAATCATTTTAGCCGAAAAAGGCTCATATAAGTTCTGTAAGTACATATATGTTTATTTAAGCAAGTTGCTGGCCTCCTGTAAAACCCCCAACCTGGAGGACCAGGAACTTTGATTTCAGACTGCTCTTCCGCTAGAGAGTTGATTTCACCTCATCTGACGAACTCGCTCTGCCCGATCACAGTAGACAAACTAACTCAACCCATGTGTGCAGCAGTTGACCTACTAGAGGCTCCTCTGCCTCCACACTAGATGCACACCCTGCTGCTGCCGATGTGCACCATCCTGCCAGGCCAGGACCCAGGATAGCCCTAGGATACCCTGACAGAACCCTCATCTTTCGTTTGCTTACCGATCCACTCCGCCGAGGGGATTGGCTACCACAATCTTCAAATTAATTGCTGGCTCACAAACGTGTAGGTGAGAGTGACGTTGGGGTGGAGAGGGTAGTGCATTTCGCGTCATACCCCCTTTTGGAGCTCGTGTTTGGCTTGTGTTATCACCATCTACTGGGATATCACGTCTACTGGGAAGAGAAATGTCGGTATATGGAGGAGCAGATGGGTTCCGGAACAGGTATAGGGCCTAATCCTTGGAGTGGTAATGATGATAATCATCATATATGATCATTTTAATGATGATAATTATCATCATTTAAAATTAATTAAGATTTGTCATTGTTTTTCACGAATCACAACACACGACGATTACTAGAAAATAACTTAAAAACCCTTCAAATGCCTTCGTTTATAGCAGTGGCGGCTGGTGCTTAAAAAAAATTGGGCGGTGCAGTTGGGTTGGATGGTATCAAATTGTTTTATTCTCTGAATGGAAAATGTCTAAGTCTCCCTCCCTCCAAACAATACACAAGGAAAGCAAAATAATGCAATTTTAGTGTCATACCCACGTAACCACGAATATTTATTGTATAAATCTTTTTTAAATTTACGATTAAATTTTGTTACTTGATTTTACACTTTGATTAAAATTTGAAAGGTCTGGTGTAGGCCTACTACTCTCTTAATTTCAATTTTTTCCTCAATACGACGGAAAACTGAACACGGTTTTCGTTAAGTTTAAGACAGAGTTTATTGCGTCCTACCAGTTAAATATAATAAATATCTTACACTAAGACACCTTAATCCTTCATATGTAATATTATTTATATTTAATGATGAATTGGGCTGACAGTAACAACGAACTTTACAAAAATTCAACAGACACTAACTCAACTAACATAACAACACATAAGTTTATAAATTCCAACCTGGCGCACCACGTGTTATTTACCAGCAAACAGACTGGTGGCGCCGTGACGTATAAGCGGGGTTTGCAGTCCTTAATCACATCAAGCGAGCCTATACCGTTGTAATAGGAACACCCGAGTCTAGCCAGTCAGAGAACTACTCCATTGTATTTTCCCATATGCAAAGCCCGTCATACTTGGTGCATACACCGTGCCAAGAGCGTGTACGGTTTTTGGTATTGCTCTGCGCTTTTCAATCGGCAAATGACTAATTCCGATTATTTAGCTTGAAAACACTATTATTACTTATTATTTTATTCATAATTCTATAATTTAAAATACAATTCTGGGATTTAATGGGGGTTGTGCAGCCGTGCAACCTAACCACCGGTCGCCACTGGTTTATAGTTCCGTATGCCGCAGTCAAGGTCAACAGTAACTCTCGAAAAGTGTCGAAGCCAGCAAAAGACTCTCGCTACTCGTGAGAGGCTAGGTAATGTTGTATCCTATTACAGCTCATTACTCATCACATTGTTAGTCAAGGTGACATTACACTCTATTATCACGCCTTACGTTACTTATTTAGTACATTTAATATCCTGCATAAGACTGCACTTGTCATTTGTGTTGAATATTTCTACAGATATCTGTGTACCTACAAATATTAAACTCGTCACACAATCAGTCTAAATGAACCACTGCAGTACAGTAATGAATTGTGGAGAAATATTATCTACACTATTCTGTTGGAAAACAAATCATGTACAGTGGCAGCAAAAATACTTTGTTTTTCCAAACTATGCCTCTTCCCTTTGCAATTACTTTTGCGATTCGGAGTAGCAACGAAACCATTAAGAACAGCGTTAGTTGCCTAGAATAAACAAACACAATTACTTTGTTTCCCACTTGCGCACCTTGCACAACAGTACCATAAAGTAGAAGACATTGTAATCTCGCTTAGGGTGAAATATATGTGAGGGTATTCTCTCATACGCAGGGGAAAATAACATTATTATTCTTAAATGGTATTATTAATATTCTTATGACATTATTATTATTATTATTAATACGGTACCCTAGCAATCTAGTATTGTGTATTTGTAACCATCGTCAGTGGTAATTATTGTTGATCCGGACTATGCTCAAATTGCGGTGAAATATTTCTTTTCCTATTCTTCTATACTATATAAGCACGAAAAAAATTATTTTAAACGGGGGTCGAACCTATTTACGGAGGAAAAAAATTAAATAATTACTCCCATAAGCGCGCATGTAAAGTGAATGACCGCCATGTTATCTAAGAAACGGCGCACAGTTACACAGCGAATGAGTTATGACGTCATTGCGGAGAGTACTCAGCGCTGTACTTCCTAAGTTTACGCGGCAAATAACGTAGCGTTTTTTGGCGCCTTATGGGAGAAATTATTTAATTTTTTTTCTTCGTAAATAGGTTCGACCACCGTTTAAAATTATTTTTCTCGTGTTTATATAGTATAGAAGAATAGAAAAAGAAATATTTCACGGCAATTTGAATATTTCACACACACACACACACACACACACACACACACACACACATGTAATCCATGCATATAATTATGAAAAGATGAAAATCTTACCTTAGTGTGTCGGGGGATACAAATCGGCTGCGGCTCTGAAAAAGGCGTGCACGCGATGGCCGTCATATAGCGGGTACCGTCGCTTGAACATGTATTCCGCCAGGTATCCAACGAAATGTTCTTCTCTCCGGCCGAATCGTGGGATACCATGGCGGAAAAACCTCCCGACAAAAACTGTACCAGTCGACGATGAAGTTGGAGGTCACACCACAGTTCCACATGAGAAAGCGTTGGCGAGGCGGTTTGGTATGTAGGAAATGGCAGACCAGGTTGAAGTAGGTTGAGATAGGATGGCAGGTATTCGACAGGAAACTCCCTTCTCGTGCGGACCACTTGATGTTACACCTCCTTTTTTTTTTTTTGCCAACTTCTCGCAAATTTTGACATCGAAAATGTAATCTCTCTCTATTCAATTCGAGTAAGGAGCCACACGTAGGACAATTTATTGACCCTTTAATAACCTCGTGGGCTATTAAAAAGTCAATAATCTGAGAATCACTCATGCGGACGCATTCGTCTGGCTTCTTCTCGCAAGGAATAGCTGAGCAGGCCATTGTGTGAATAAAAATGTATTATATATATATATATATATATATATATATATATATATATATAGTATAGTATAGTAGCTATAGTAAACAACAGAAATAATTAAACCATAATTAATAACACCACACAAACACAAACTAAAGCACTGAATACCAATAATAATAATCACAGAAACATTCACGCACCAGACTACCTAACGCGGCGACAGTACACACTATGCAATATGCAACTTATGGTGAAATTCGCGCGTTTATTCTCAACGGTGAAACCGCTGTTTTGTCTTAACCAATTACAAAGGCGAGATTACAAAATTTTAAACCCAGCCGTTGATTTTTTCTCAAGTACCAATGGTAAGTCAGCATTACATCAGCCTCTGGAAATTTTTGGCGTTTGGCATTTGGGTACCCGTATTTCAGCAATTGACTCAACTCGCTTTTCATACAGTCCAATTTTTGCGGTTCGCCTTAATTTTTATTATCTGGAACAATGAACTATATCCCGCGGCCCTTCGGGCCGCCTATAACTGAATAGTTAGTGGGATCACCACTACATTTTGCCTTAACGTAATTCAATTGCCTACAACGCAAAGCATTACATTTCAGACTCGTGGGTGGCCGGCTCATCAGTTTCCTACAGTATCCACCGCTGAGAGTGATTTTGGGTAGCCGGCTCACCGCACATGCTTTAGTCTACGGCGCCTTCGGCGCCTCCGAGGTTACTAATAATAAACTCGCGGTGGGCTCAACGCAAAGCTTTAAACCGCCGTTTGGGCTCAACGCAATTTTGAACATGTAAGAATCATGTAAATTTTGTTTTGTTCGCTTTTCATCCAACTCGCTTGTAAATGTTTGGAAAATGGTTATATATACATCCCAAAGGCCAATTTGCAGCGACAGCTGATGTACAACCGGTGACGTCACGCGTCGTCCTGTACCGGTGTACATATTCAGTCTGAAAATGGCGTTCACCGGCTATTTGCATGCATTCTAATGTGAGTAATTATTTAATTTTTTTTCTCCGTAAATAGGTTCGACCCCCGTTTAAAATAATTTTTATCGTGCTTATATAGTATAGAAGAATAGGAAAAGAAATATTTCACCGCAATTTGAGCATAGTCCGGATCAACAATAATTACCTCGTCAGTATTCATTTCTCCATCACGAGGTTTTTTTCAGTCATCTCTTTTCTCTATTGTAGGCTTGCACGGCCGGATTCATTGTTGTTAAAATTCCTTCCCGGGCTGTTTGACCGTGCTCCATTGTTTTCTACAAAAACATACGTTTCGCCAGTGCCGTCGACTGCCATCATCAGTGTAAAATCGAGTAAGCTAACGTGAGGTGGTATACGTTAGTGACTACAATACTGTGGTTAAGCCTGAAACTAGGTCGTGTAAGCCTTAGTACTGTGGTCACTAACGTATACTACCTCACGTTAGCGTACTCAACTTTACTCTGACGATGGCAGTCGATGGCACTGACGAAACGTCTGTTTTTGTAAAAAACAATGGACCACTGTCAAACAGCCTGGGAAGGAATTTTAACAACATCTCTTTTCTCTGTTTATTTTTTTAAAATAATTTTGTAAGTTCAATAATGGAAAACTACATTCAAGGGAAATAGAAATAGGGAGACCGTGACCCCAATATATGAAACAGGTTATTGGTCATGTAAGTTGTCATTCCTAGGTGGAACGGAAAGCACAGAGAAGATCGGTGCGGAGAACTGCTACAAACCAATCTGCTGATAGCTCACTAAAGAAGAATGAGAACGAGAACGAGAAAAATAGCAATTGCAGTACCAACAGCAATAACAATAACAACGATAATAACAATAAAAATAAAAATATCTGTTTATGAAAAAAAGCTTAATAATTAAAAGCAAGCTACTGATGAAAACTAAAAAGACATAAAAAAGAACACTCTACATTTTACACGTTTTTGGGTGACTTTATCGTTTTTTACGTCAACTATATTAATTTCAATGCTGGCAGGGAATCTGAAAAAACCGTTACTTATCCTACATAGGTTCTAAGTAGAAAACACAGGTTTAATTATGTATGGATCCCGCCCACGCACTCGAATTTGATTTATTGCCACCGGCCTATAAGTAAACTTGAGCGTTAATATTAGGGAGGAATACAGTTCGCTGGTTTGTCATCGTTGTTGCGACAAGATACAGACCGTCTAAAACTCTGAGTATAGGTACAACAGCGTCAGTATATAGAACAGCTATACTCATTGCTCATTTACCTCAAAGATTCAACAATGTCAGGCAGTTTCAAGAATGTGTATAAACGTCAGTGTTTGGTACCAATTATACTGTCTAAACTTTTTTGGAGTCGATTGGAGTCGACGCAAGTAGAGAAAATATTTATACGTTCACTAAATTGAATGTTGTACAGACAGACCATTGTGTGGCACCTAGGGATTTCTGACATATGTAATTGGGCAATATCGATTTCCTTTAGAGTTGTGTGGGCGCGCCTGTCTGGGGCTTATGGCCCACAGAGACATCGGCTTTAACATTTACACTTAATTGATTTTTTAGCCGTCACTATATTCTTCTTCTTCTTCTTCTTCTTCTTCTTCTTCTTCTTCTTCTTCTTCTTCTTCTTCTTCGTCGTCGTCACGACTTAGACTGTTTAATCTGTTCCGGCTCCAACTGGTCGGACAATCTCTTCTTGGGTCTTCCCAGGCTTCTCTTCCTTTTCGCACGATACAATAAGGCTACCTTGGGGAATCTGTCACTGCCTATTCTGCTAATATGTTGTTTCCAGCTTTCTCTATACTCAATAGTGATTCCATTTACTTCTTCAACTTTTAGTTTCTCTGATTATCTTATTATTCCTTTTCATATCTAATTCTGTGTACCCAGCTATGGAACGCAAAAATTGTGTTTCTATAGCCTGAATTCTTGATATTTGTCTGGCAGACATTGTCCATGTTTCTGAGCTGTCAGTAAGGGTAGGAACTGCCATGAATTTGTATAATTGTATTATGTATTTTAGTACGTAGGCTTTCACGGCCAGTGTCACTATAATTACTTAAAACTTCCGGGCTGAAAGGCAGTGGTCGAATGCTACTTGATGAAATACTACATCAAGCATTCGACCACGGCCTTTCAGCCCGGAAGTTTTAAGTAATTATTGTATTATGGATTCTTTCCTTGCCTTATGTTTTAGAGCACGTCGGAGAGTCCCTACTATCTGGTTAAATTTATTAATTTTTCCCATTAATATCTTCTTCGTGTTATATGAGAGCTTACAGCCTAAATAGTTAAATTCTAAGACTTGCTCTACAATTTTACCATTGAAAACAATTTTTGACCTAACTGACCTAAAATAAGGTCACTATATACTCTGTTGTCAAATAAGTGGCTCATTATTGCCGAAACATCTTGTACGAAGCACTGCCAAATTGTGGTACTGTTAAACTACGAGGGAGTTTACGTGTGGCAAGATTAAGCCTTTCCCCTTCCCATCGGTTAGTGAACATTATCTTTATTACATTACACAAATTTTCAAAACACTGTTATGTCGCAGTCTTAACGAAATTACTCCGGTTCTGACCCAAGAATGATTATAGTTCTTTGTCAAATACATTATGTCTAATTAAAGAAGAGATGCCAAGATCGACCGGGTTGAATTATCAGTCAGTGTGAAACAGCCGGATTAAAGCTTTCGAATATGTGGTGTACTCTTGAAAATTAATTTGAATTAATTTAAACTAATTTAATTAACGTTAAGATCTTGTAGGCCTATACGAAAATAAAATTTGTTTTATTTTGATGGCTGCACGAACAGTTCAAAATTAAAATTAAAATATGTAAGGGCCGGGATAGAAGCAGTTAGCACATGACATACCATGCTTAAAAATAAAAATACGTCAAAAGACGTTTTGGAATGAGTGGGATGAGAACAAAATTGTGTGTGTGTGTGTGTGTGTGTGTGTGTGTGAGCGTGCGAATGTGACAGTAAAGCAGGCAGACGTGTAAATCTGTAGGACGTTCGGTGAGATTCACTGTTGAGCTCCAACAAGTCAAAATGTAAAACTGTAAAACATCCTAAATCATTCGATATCATAATGGCATTTGAAATTTAGTCCAAAATGTTTTTTTTTTTTTTTACTAAAATGATGTTTTACTAGACAACGGCGGTACCAAGATAAAGCATGGACAAGAGTGAGACGTGGATAAGTGAGGCGTATGTCACAGAAACACAAAAAAAAAATTACATCCCCAGAAATGAAAGATTACTCTTGTTGTTGTTGTTGTTGTTGTTGTTGTTGTTGTTGTTGTTGTTGTTGTTGTTGTTGTTGTTGTTGTTGTTGTTGTTGTTCTTCTTCTTCTTCTTCTTCTTCTTCTTCTTCAGCGGCGCGACGGCAACCCATTACTGAGTCAAGGCCTCTTTAAGGTTTCTGCACATAAAAGAGTTTGACAGATGGGATATGTGAATTCTCCGATCCAACCCCCACACTGGAGGACCAGGAGCTTTGATTCCGGGGTGCTCTTCCCCTAGAGAGTTGCTTTCACCACAGCTGACGAGCTGTCTCTGCCCGGTCGCAGTAGGTTAACTGACTCAGCCCATGTGTGCAGCCGTTGGGCTACTAGAGGCTCCTCCGCCTCCACATTAGATGCACATGCTGTTGCCGATGTGCACTATCCTCCCAGGCCAAGACCCAGGATACCCCCAAACTGTCCTGACAGAACCCCCATCTTTCGTTTGCTTACCGATCCACTCCCCGGAAGGGATTGGTTACTACAACCTTGGAGTGGATTGCTCGGCATAAAAGGGCCCACCGATTGAAGGTGATAGTAGAGCTGTGGTGAAGAGGCTGGTGCATTTCTCTTCTATGAAAGCATATGTTCTCATTTGTCGGGGTCCCTTTGGACCCCGATTAACCTATTTACTCGTTGAAAATAAGAGAAATACATTCTGATAGAGTAAGAAAAATTAAAAAAAGGCTGGAGTTAATATATGGGTGTGCTATTTATAAAATGATGTTAATGCTGTTTATTAAATAAAGTTTATTAATAATTTTGTTATTGATAGACATGTAATGTCTCTCAAGCAGTAATTCGCTGTTAATTTCCAGAGACCAGTAATGGTTTTTGGAATACCTGCTGACAACTACACTACTGAGTCAGCCGATGTAAACACATTTTTCTTAACTAAAGAAAGGACACTTATATTATTGACAATGGGTTAGACGCTGTCTGGTTTAAGGATGAGGAGAATTTTTGCATTATTCCTTCGTTTTAGCCTACGCTTCAGCTGTTGATTAATGTTTTTCCAAAGCGACGTGACGAGAGAGCTCAAAAGTGTATACGGTTGACGAGACAGTAATGACACAGAAAGTAAATATCGAGGAGATCGTGTTTGGCGTTACAAAACGTTACTAACGCCGTATGTTAAACAGCGGGTTAGTTACTTCCTGATGTTTATTCAGAATATTGTTTTGCGCAGTGTAGAAATAATCTGATTCCCATTATAATGACTATACACGTAAGAATTTATCAATAAATTATAGGAAAACCTTTGCCGATAATGCTTCCTGATACAATAATTTCACAAATGATAGAAAAAGATTATCATCATCATCATCATCATCGTCATCTTCAAGGATGAAACCAAAGATGGTTTGTTCCGGTCTCAAACAGGCAAAGATTAGAACTGCTCATTCCAGCGCTTCCTCGGACGTCCAACACCTCTCCGTCCCTTTGGTTTATTGTTCCATAGTTGTTTGGGGATGCGGCAGTCATCTATTCGGCAAAGATGTTTCCACCACTATTGGGCGATCCCACCCATTGGGGCAATCTTGTCGAGTATACTCATAATATCCAGTTCCTGCCGTATATCTGTGCTTCTTCTATGATCATGGAGAGTATACCCTGCCACGTGCCTGAGAAATCTCTTTTCAGCCGCTTGGATGCGACTGCCTTGGCCTTTTGTTAAAGTCCAATTCTCAGACCCATAAAGAACTGTGGGAAGGGCTATCACCTTGTAGAAGTTTAGGCGTGTTCCTTCACTTGCTGACTTAAGAGTTCGCAGAATGGTCTCGCACATAAGGTTGAACTTATGCAACATATCAACAACATCGTTGCTTGCATTATAAGACACAGTGTAGCCCAGGTATTCAAAATTGCTAACTTATTCTAGGACACTACCATCTCTAACAATTTTCGCCCGTACGGGATCAGTTCCACGAACAGCCATCACCTTGGTCTTAAATGTAGATACTTGTAATCCAGAGTCTTCGCAGATTCGATTTAACAAATGTGTGTCCATCTGCAACCTGTTTTCAGAGTCCAACAGAATAGCCCGATTGTCCGCAAACAACAAAGTTTCAATTGTAGAGTCACCAATCTTAAAATGCTATGGAAGACACGTCTGACAGTTTTGTATGACATCGTCTATATGTAAATCAAAAAGATCAAAAGTTACAACCCACTTTTTATTTGCGTAAGACACACTGCCAATTGACAAGAAAGTAACTATACACAAATATTACTGTAACTCAATGACAAATAAAAACATTATAAAAACGTGGAGGACTTTGCGGGTAGAGTATACGTTCGACTAGTGAAGTTAACAATAAAAATTCTTAATTATCAAAAGGCGTTTTAGAAAGTCTTTCTACTCGGTTATCATAATAGACCTAGTCTACTATTATATATTCTACATTTAGTGGATATCAAACGTTTAATGCTTTACCGTTCAAAATGTACGCAGTAAACTTTGTCAAACTGTTACGACATTACAGTTACAGAACAATCTACGTGTTTCCCGAATCATCCAGAAGAATCCGGCTGTAACGTTGTGTTCGTACGTGATTTCAATATGCATTTGCGAGACTTTTCTAGACGCCGCCAGCCGCGCGGACTGTGTCAAGGCCGCAATCAATCACGTCGTAGTGTAGAGCTAATGCGTAGCATGTGGAATGTTCTGAATTTTCGGCGGGGTATAAACACAAGTACTCAGCGACGCTCAGTCAGTTATTGTCGGGCGATTACAGTGATTACACAGTGCGTTTAAGTGGCGATTTACACAGTGCGGTTTTGAAGTATTGTGGCGAAGTATAACGTGTTTTATAATTGTGCGAGATAATTGTAATACAATTGTGTTTTATATCAGTTAATATTTTTATTGCGTGTGAACAATTTTTATTTGATTTGTTGTAAGAGACTGTCTTGTTAATTACAAACTGTTTTATTGTGATAATTAAAGCTGGTGATTAGTGACGTAATTGGTGTCTTGTATTTTGTTTTCCACTGTACCATACGACGATCAGTAGATCGTCGTATCAATACGAAAATGTCAAGTTTGTCAAGTAAAAAGTGGGAAATGTTGGTAGTAAATTTTGCAAATTCGCAGAAAACTGTCTCGTCTTGTAGTCTAAATATTTACCTTTCTAAGCACGTTTTATCTCAGGCTTGACAAACATAGCTGAAGGCAGTTTTAATGTCCGACGCTACACCAATGAGATTTCGTTTTAAGCTCTAAAACCAACAATATATTTGCTTAACTGTCTTAGGAATATTTGATTTACTGGTTACTTTTGCAAGAAAAATTTGAATTTAATTTATCAAATGTTTGTTTGAGGCAAATTACTTGTTTATTTTAGAAACAAAAAATACTGCTTCTCACTGAACTTCTTATTTAATAAATAATATAATATTAATACATTTTTAAACATAAACATAGTACCCAGCGTTTGGCTTTCAACAAAACAAAATTAATTCCGAAACTATAGGCTTAACCAATAAAGGCGCTTACACTGAATTTTCTCCTGAATTCAGTAGTGACAGTGAATTAATAAATTATTGAAGGTTTTTGAGAATCAGTCATTAAGTGGACATCACTTTAATACATCTGTGTCAACGTTTTAACAACGTTTTGCTTTTATCATCAGGACGTGTACAGACAATGCAGAATTAATTAATAGTGAGACTTTATTGAGAACACTTGTGTGTGTTCGTGAATATGTTGTGTGTGTGTGTGTGTGTGTGTGTGATACTTAAAGATAAATAATAAACTAATTCTTAAACACACATTGTAATTCCTATGTTGCTTACATTTAATTGTAATATTTCATAAGTACTAAGCTGAAATTAATTGTATACAAATAAGTATACCGGTATTGCCAGTAAACAGTCCTCGATGATGGAAATTAGAATTGATTCTAATGTTGCATGGAGTAAAGCCTATAGATAAAAAGTATTAATTACGTGGGAATATTAGAAAGAGAAGAATAACGATCGAATGAATATAACAGATGGCACAGAGGCCACGGATGTTTTCGACTGGAGCAACGTTGGATAAAAATTATAAAATGAAAGAGGGAGGGCAAGAGTGAGAGGGGGACGAGAACAATAAGATACGAGGTTTGTCTAAAAAGTAATCAGACCGATAGTATAAAATTATTTATTGATGCATTGACTACAAAACAAATTTATCACCTTCAAAGTATATCCCTTGGGTAGCCACACACTTACGGAGACGTTGTTCCCATTGATTGAAACAGTGCTGGAAGTCTTCAACTGTCAATGCCTTTAGCTGGTCCCTCACAACCTTTTGGATGTTTTCCATACTTCCAAAATGGCGGCCCCGGAGTGGCCTTTGATTTTTTGAAACAGGAAATAATCATATACATTATGATCAGGAGAGTAAGGGGGCTAGAGTACCACAGGAATGCCCTTTTGGCCAAATACCCGTTCACAGAAGCGGTGTGACATGGAGCGTTATCGTGATGAAGCATCCAAGAGTCAACAATCACTGGCCGGACACGAATTACCCTTTTTCTGAGTCTCTCAAGAATCTGACGGTAGTCAGTTTTATTGACCTTCTGTCCTTGAGGCACAAATTTCTTATGCACAATACATCGAATGTCGAAAAATGTAATGAGCATTGGCTTGATCTTGGATTTCCTCTTTCTTGCATTTTTGGGAGTGGCAAGTCTTTTGTGTTCCACGCTTCACTTTGCCGTGTTGTTTCTAGATCACACTCAAATATCCACGATTCGTCACCTGTTATGACACTTTTCATTAAATCTGTGTCATTTTCAATGCACTCAATAAAGTCAAGATACACATTTTTCGGTTGCTCTTCTGTTCCTGTCTGGGATTTTTTTGAAACTATTTTTGGGCATGTTCAAATCATGCGTCAAAATTTCATGAATTGTCTGGTGACTTAAATTTAGTTAATAAGCAATCATACTCACTGTCAAACGACAATCAGACTTCTTGAGCTCTCTCACTTTTAACACATTTTTGTCAGTTCGTGCTGTGCTTGGTCGTCCAGAACGGTGTTTATCCTCCACGCTTTCATGGCCATCCAAACATGCTTTGTGCCACCTAAAAACCTGAGCCCGGGACATGGCTTTATGTGTGTAAGCTTGTTTTAACTTGTTAAATATTTCTGTTGTATTGTCTTGGAGTTTGACACAAAATTTGATTGCATAACGCTACTCAATATTACTAAGCTCTATTTTTGTGACATGGATCAAAACAAACACTTGCAAAAACTACGGCTCAGACAAATCTGTTAACGTTAAGAAGCTGAAAATTTTTAAGAATGTAAACAAATATTACAGCTAACAGCTGTTGCATTATTGGTCTCACAGTGCTGCCACTTCCTGAGAATAAAATTCAGTCTCATTACTTCTTAGGCAAACCTTGTACTGTATATAGTGTAGGAGGAAAGAAAAGAGGAGAGGCAGCCAGAGTCACAAAGGAAACCTGGTCAGCTATAGTACTCAATAGGCGTGTAAATTATACTTGTGGCTCTCCAACGCTTCGTAGTTACTGAGAAACTATAATTAAATACTTGCAGACGAAATGATAAGAAGTTATAGCGTATGACTTGGATACAATTACAGAATTGAAATATTATAATGTAATAGCCATACCTCAACTACTGTATGGTAGTGAGACTTGGATTAGAAAGGCCAAAGGTATAACTTACCTAGGATAAAAGGAGCGGAAATTAAGTTGTTGAGGGCTGTAAAGGGAGAAAGATCTTAGACCTATCAGAAATGATCATATAAGAATGGAGCTAGGCATAGCTGAAAGCTTAAATGAGAAAATCTTACGGTGCAAAACACAGTGCCGGTTACACGTAGAGAGAATGGATTCAACTAGATTTTCAAGAAGAACGATCCAAGGGGGAGAGAAGTGTGGGAAGACCCCGTAAACGATAGCTGGATGACTTCCATTGAGACTGGAACAGGCTACTAGCCTAAGCCGTAAAGGATGACGACGACGACGATGCTGATACAGGTCTATATAAAGAACTATGTTAGTTTTCAATAATAGATTTTTATCAGCGTCAGATTCTTTATATTGTGATAAAGCTAATACGCTCCCTGAGCTACTGAAATCGCTTAGTATTTTCAAGGAAGTAAATTTATTACTATTAAATTTCGATATTAGATAATTTTTCACTTATGGAAAAAATTGCAAAAATCCCGATTTACCTACTGTTTCTTTAGTAATATAACATTTGTAGAGCACACAGCCATACAATAAACACTAAACATTATAAACATTCGGATTTGGATTACAATTACTTTTGGTCTAACACCCTGATGGATTGTCACAATGACTGTATTAAAATTTGTGATCTCCTTTTTATCCCTGAGATCCAAAAATGTTAAAATTTCCAAAACTTGAAACTACATTTATATGTTAATTAAAATTGTCTTTAAATTGATATCCCATATGGGTTTTCAGATTTTTTCACAGTTTTTACCACCCATATTTTTTCTTTCCAAATTACTATTTTTTGGAGGGACCAATCTCAAAACAAAAGAGTTCTGCAGGGTAAAAGTGCGAATACGCATGCTAAACTTTACTAGAATCGATTGATTCTGTGACGATTTTAAAATAGGAAACGTAATATGGAGTAAAATTTACTTTTAAATCGCACATTAAAGTTAATATTACCTCCCTTGTTTAACTCAAAATAATATTTAAAAAAAATGTTTAATGACAAAAGGAACGCGAGTGTAAAGATAGGGAAACTAGTTAATAATTTACCATGCACTGACATGCATTAACTGGAATTAACCTGCATACAGATTCTTTTACTAAACAAATAATACTGGTAAAACTTGAAATTATTCAAATAAATAAACATTTGTCACATTTGTAAATTGTATTATGTCATACGACTAAAATTATTTGTAATAGTAATTAGAGCTTGTAGTAATAAGCTTTTCAGATACTAGAGGTTAAATTAAGTCCATTCTTCAAATGGCCCCCTTTTTAAATAGTATAATAACTTAACTTACAAACCAATTTAATATCCCGGATCCGTGGAAAAAGCTAGCACATAACAATACTTTTCTTGTGGCCACCTTTTCAGAAAATATTTTGGTAAACTTTTATTTAGAAAACCTTATGGTAAAAAATCCATGTAGAACTATAAAGGATTGCAGCTAATAAAGAGATGTCATTACCTAACACAAAATACTGAGTGAATAAATCATCAAACACCCAAACAAACATTCCTTTCATTCAAACTACTACTGCTTGTTAAGAAGTTGATTAAGACTATGGCAGCCCGTGCAATTGATCTGAAGCAATTATGCACTGGTTTCCGAGGTTATAACGTAGGTAAGACCTACGCTCTCAAAAGTCATCGTAAAAGTCATCGTGAGACATACCCCAAAGAGTTAGATATATAGACAAACAAATGTCAAACGATCAAGTGAAAACTGAGAACTCCCTTCGCTCTTTATATTAAAATAAAATACGGTTGCAGAAGTGATCTGTTATTGAATAATAACATAGAAATACTACAAGAATATTGAATCGCAAGAGTTACTTAAAAGAAAAGGTGAATATAAATAACTGTGCAACAGTTGTTCTCATTGAAAAATTTAAATAAAACTACGTACACAGATTATGTTACATGATAATTAAATATGGTACACAGACAACATCATTTGTGACAGTTGGTATAGAGCACGCTACAGATGTGCTCGAAACACAGCGCTAATGATGGCGACGGAAGCAAACGACTGGGAAGCAGTTCATTACGTCCTGCAATGTGGTACCGAGCTCACGCTACACTTGAATACAATTATTGCTTTTTACTTCCATATTTCCTTAAGGAATGGAAGTATGGTGATGGCAAAAAAAATCGTGTTCGAGATTATTGCAGATTCTGATTCTACTACACTCAAAACATGAAAAAAAGTCGTTTTCCGAAAAGTGTCTGTGTGTGTGTGTGTGTGTCTGTGTGTCTGTCTGTGTGTGTGTCTGTAGATTTTTTTTCTATGGCAAACGATAACTGCCGCAAATTCAAACAGAATCAAATAATTTTTTGCATACAGCCCTGATTTGTAGAGGACTCGCGACCTATTGTTTTTGGTGATGATCGGTTGAGGGAAAGGGGTAGTTTACCTGCAACGGTTTTTTTTATCAAGGGAAATTTTTTTTTTTGGCAAACGATAACAGCCGCAAATTCAAACAGAATCAAATAATGTTTCGTATACAGCCCTGAATTGTAGAGTTCTCAAGACCTTTTGTTTTTGGTGAAGATCGGTTAAGGGAAAGGGGTAGTTTACTTGTAACGTTTTATGTTTTAACAAGGGTATTTCCTATGGCAAACGATAACAGCCGCAAATTCAAACAGAATCAAACGATTATTTGCATACAGCCCTAAATTGTAGAGTTCTCAAGACCTGTTGTTTTTGGTGAAGATCGGTTGAGGGAAAGGGGTAGTTTACTTGCAACGTTTTTTTAACAAGGGTATTTTCTATGGCAAACGATAACAGCCGCAAATTCAAACAGAATCAAGTAATGTTTTGCATACAGCCCTGATTTGTAGAGTACTCAAGACCTATTGTTTTTGGTGAAGATCGGTTAAGGGGAAGGGGTAGTTTACCAGCACCATTTTTTTATCAAGCGTATTTTCTATGGCAAACGATAACAGCCGCAAATTCGAACAGAATCAAATAATTTTTTGCATACATCCCTGAATTGTAGAGGTCTCAAGGACGTTCGATTTTGGTGAAGATCGGTTAAGGGGAAGGGGTAGTTTACCTGCAACCTTTAACGTTTTAACAAGAGTAAAGTACTTGCAAATTTATTTAAACTTTTTGAAACAATGGTAATTGTTAAAAATAAAATAATTTTGTTGCCAGGCAATAAAATTAAATTTTTTTAATTTTAATGTAATATAATATTTTTCATTTAATACGGCAATAAAAAGGCAGGTAAGACACAAACACACAATTCACGTTATTTCTGGCCTCACTCATGTTTATTTTCTTACGTTTGCACGCTTTTTAAATGGAAAGTGCCGAAACCCACACCAACATAACGCGTGCAAGCCGAAAAAATGGACATCAATTTGCTTACTGGCGAAGCTAGTAGTTAATGAATGGGTAGGCAAAAATCTTATCTTAATTTTTTTTTAAGGAATCACTAAAAGGACGGTGGGTCAAATCGGACGCTGAGGTAGAGTTTGCTGTAACCGAATGGTTCCACAAACAGCCGTAAGAATTTTACTAGCAGGGAATCTACAGGTTAGCGCAACAGTGGAACTCATGTTTTAATGTTATTGGAGACTTCTTTTAAAATCGTTGAATAAAAAATGCTTTACAGCTCTATACGTGTGTCTATTGAACAATCCTTGTATTAGTCATACACAATAATACAACTGATTAAACTTCAAATTTTTAAACTTGGTTAGTTTCTATATATATGTTTAATGTTACAAATAATTCAAATAACAATCTTGATCATCTGTTAGTTCAGCGGAATAACAGTGACACTTTTAATAACCGCATAAAATAAACACTTAGAAACAACACAGGCGCTTTAACTTAACTGTTTGGACCACAGAAGTGAGGCATGCCTCAACGCTCTATGTGTACAGCGCGGGACAATCCCCCCTCCCTACACTTCCCTATCACACCACTACATTGCTTACATACGATGTATACAAAAAACGCTGAGGCAAGTTCAGGTTGCCTCATTCGCTTTAAACGAACTATGCCGAATCTCACCTGTCACCATCTAGCGGTCGCTCAATAAAGCACGTTTCGGTTTAATAAATTTGACAGTCACAGTAACAATGTATAATCTTTACGTTATGTAGTTCATACGTATTTATAATTTTTATTCTACAGAATTTGTTAGGGTAGGCATTGCCTCAATTGCCTCCATGTAACTTCGCCACTGATATATATGTGTACAACGTTATCGGCAACAAAGAAGTAGTTTTTGTTAAAATTCCTTCCCGGGATATTTGGCCGTAGTCCAATGTTTTCTACAAAACCAGACATTTCGGCAATGCCATCGACTTCCATCATCAGTGAAAATCGAGTGCGATAACGTGAGGTGGTATACGTTAGTGACCACAGTACTGTGGTTAAGGCTGAAGCAGTAAGTAGAAAGAAGTAGTTTCTATGGTAATATTTCATTTCGAAAATGATTTTAAATATAAATCTTAGAATATGGAAGTCATGTATGGTTCTCCATACCGATATTACTTCCATATTCCTTAAGGAATGGAAGTATGGTGATGGCAAAAAAAATCGTGTTCGAGATTATTGCAGATTCTGATTCTACTACACTCAAAACATGAAAAAAAGTCGTTTTCCGAAAAGTGTCTGTGTGTGTGTCTGTCTGTCTGTCTGTCTATCTGTCTGTCTATCTGTCTGTCTGTCTGTAGATTTTTTTTCTATGGCAAACGATAACTGCCGCAAATTCAAACAGAATCAAATAATTTTTTGCATACAGCCCTAAATTGTAGAGTTCTCAAGACCTATTGTTTTTGGTGAAGATCGGTTGAGGGAAAGGGGTAGTTTACCCGCAACGGTTTTTTTTATGAATGGAAATTTTTTTTTTGGCAAACGATAACAGCCGCAAATTCAAACAGAATCAAATAATGTTTCGCATACAGCCCTGAATTGTAGAGTTCTCAAGACCTATTGTTCTTGGTGAAGATCGGTTAAGGGAAAGGGGTAGTTTACCTGTAACGTTTTATGTTTTAACAAGGGTATTTCCTATGGCAAACGATAACAGCCGCAAATTCAAACAGAATCAAACGATTATTTGCATACAGCCCTAAATTGTAGAGTTCTCAAGATCTATTGTTTTTGGTGAAGATCGGTTGAGGGAAAGGGGTAGTTTACCTGCAACGTTTTTTTAACAAGGGTATTTTCTATGGCAAACGATAACAGCCGTAAATTCAAACAGAATCAAATAATGTTTTGCATACAGCCCTGATTTGTAGAGTACTCAAGACCTATTGTTTTTGGTGAAGATCGGTTGAGGGGAAGGGGTAGTTTACCAGCAACATTTTTTTATCAAGCGTATTTTCTATGGTAAACGATAACAGCCGCAAATTGAAACAGAATCAAATAATTTTTTGCACACGTACCTGAATTTTAGAGGTCTCAATGACTTTCGATTTTGGTGAAGATCGGTTAAGGGGAAGGGGTAGTTTACCTGCAACCTTTTACGTTTTAACAAGAGTAAAGTACTTGAAAATTTATTTAAACTTTTTGAAACAATGGTAATTGTTAAAAATAAAATAATTTTGTTGCCAGGCAATAAAATTATAATTTTTTCATTTTAATGTAATATAATATTTTTCATTTAATACAGCAATAAAAAGGCAGGTAAGACACAGCCTGGCTGTTTGGCTGAAAATGATTTTAAATATAAATCTTAGAATATGGAAGTCATGTATGGTTCTCCATACCGATATTTCCTATTGTGAGCATTTATTTTCGCATGTTGTCTATTCTACAAGGGTAACTTGAAGTTTTTCTATAATTAAAAAAAAAGGCAATTTTGAAATTACTTACTGCAAAGGCACAGCTGTGTTAAGTTGTACAATGAATATAAAATATAGGCCTAATAAGCTATCTATAATGAAACACTAGGAGCAAAAATTTCTGATCGGTACAAAATAAGCATTCTTTAAAAACTCGACTTTAACATTAAATTTAATACAACATCGCTCGTGTAACACGTTTAATATAAAAGCGACGACTGTACACAAACGTACACGCTAGCACCATAGATTATTGAACGAGCGAAGAGAGGTCTCAGTTTAACTCGACCGTTTAGCATTTATCTGTCTATCTGTCTAGCTACCTATATATTGGAGTATGTCTCACGATAACTTTTGAAGTATCAACCGAGTGTCGTAAAACTTGGTATGCGTGCCAATACATTCATCCCCACAGAGCTCCATTGTTTTCGAGATTGATCCCCGCTCCCAAAAATAGGGTGACGGGAAGCAAATGTGAGGGGGCAAATTTTTGAAATTGTCCGAAAATGACCATGTAGGGTATCAAATTAAAGATAATTTTAACTACCATCAGACTATAATGTCCGTTTTGGTAAATTTCAAAATTTTGGAGGACAGAGACCAAAAGGTGGCTGAGTCATCATCATCTTCAAGGAGTAAACCAAGGACGGTTTGTTCCGGTCTCAAACAGTCCAAAAGTCTAGACTCGTCACTCCAGCGCTTCCTCGGACGTCCCACATCACCTCTCCGTCCCTTCGGCTTATGCAGTAGTTTCATAGTTGTTTGGGCAGTCATCCATTCGGCAAAGATATTCCCACCAATTCAGTCAATACTGGGCCATCCTGTCGAGTATACTAATAATATTCAGTTCCTGCCGTATATCTGTGTTTCTGCTATGATCATGGAGAATATACCCTGACACTTACCTGAGAAATCTCATTTCAGCCGCTTGGGTACAACTGGCCTGGCCTTTAGTTAAAGTCCAATTCTCAGACCCATAAAGAAGTGTGAGAAGGGCCGTCACCTTCTGGAATTTTAGGCTTATGTGGGTGAAAGTTTTGATCAATTTCATGTGGGGTATATAGAATTTTAACTAACATCTGAACGTAGTGTTAATGTTTTAAAAATTTTAATTTTGGAACTTCAGGGTAGAAAGAACATAAAAATGTTTGAAAATCCAGCAGGTGTCAGATTGAAAGCAACTATAATCTAAATCCGATTGTTTCGAATGTTTAGCGTTTACCGCATTTCTAAGTTCGTTGAGACGAAAAACAATTACGCAACGCTCTTGAAAATCCGAGATTGTCTTTCTACACGTTTCTCGACTGGTCAAGCGCATACCGCGCCGGCACTGCTGTCAAGGTCAGGCTTTAGGACCAGAATAGGTGATTCTCCCAGTCCCTGGTAGAAGAAGAAGTAGAAGTAAAATAAGAACATTTATGGTGAAGTACCAAATTTTTAAACGTATTAAATGCATTGTTAATTCTAAATAGATTCTGTTTTTCTTTGTGCTTTGTTGATTTATAATGTATCGTAAAAATTCGTTCAAGTCAATTACAACAACATTAGAAATATTATAAGAATAAATTGTTAAACTTCTGTCTGTCTACTCCAGTCTACGTTTGAGTGTGACAGAGGAACGTGGCTACAAAGGAGCTGCATGGGAGAGTATACGGAATTATATCTGACTGATAACACTACCTTTGACTGCCGCGGTTAATCGTTAAAACAAGGCTACTTTACGACAATGGTACAGAAATGTTCTGGCGAAGAGACTCACCTAACGTATTCCGCTGTGGCCTTCTGGATCAAACCATGTGCTTTATCTCGCTACAAAACCTCAGTCTTATAAATCTCTAAGTCCAGTGGTATTCCGTAAACTCAATCAACGAGTTTTTCTTAAGTTTTGAGAACACTGCGGTCTAGTATTTACTGCGTCTTCTTTCTGGCTTAATTTTCATGGTTACCAGAATCGTGTTAACAGTCTAGTATCATCTTGTGACAGAGATAGCGGTGACCACAGTAATAAGTACTAAATTATATAATTATAGCTAAAAAGGGAGGAGGAGCAATTAGGAAGAGTCTACAAAATAATAACTTTATTAATAACTGTTCAGTAATTTTGGTCGCGCGAATTATTTACGTGATTGAACTTGACTCCCGTGTACAGTCAAATTGAAAGTTAAGGGCATGTGCGCAGAAACCAATTTATCCTATGTATGGACGAGTCCATTTTGAAATTGAGAATGGCGGGAGGGTAACGGATAATCAGCTGGTATGCAAGTGAAGGTACTGCCAACTTGCGTGTGATGTTTTAGTTACCAGTAGCCTACATTGTTAGTTACTGTGTTACGTTCTATCTCAGTTTTGCATTTGTATTAATCTCTTTCTGCGCGCGCGCGTGTGTGTACCTACAGTCACACAGCTGGCTTAAAAAAAATTGTACGTTTATTGTTTCCGACGTAAATCAAATAATAATAACAACAACAACAATAATAATAATAATAATATTGCAATATTGTATACATCTACGTTTACAAACAAAAGTGAAATAAATCAATCAATAAATACAATTGATTTGGAATCAACAATACGCAATTGGAACAGTACATGTATCGGAATTTGTTGCTGTTACATATCAGAATGTTTTATAAACATATGTGAGTGTTGTTTGGTTCTGTCATTGTGTCCCGCTGAGACGTAAAAAACTACAGCCTCCCTTACCGTTCTTATCACAACGGAATTTGCAAACTGTACACTTCCACTCCTTAATTACAATCGACTATCCCTCCAGTTTATCATTACATAAAGGAACGCGTTCTTCGTCTTAATTTAATTGCACGAATCTTTTAATCCTGGATAACAAGAAACTGTTTGTAGAAGAAGTAAAAAGCTAGTAATTTCAATACAGAATTTTAGGAAAAGAATATCTTTTCAAATCTTTTAACGCTAAAATTGTTACAACCGGTAAAAAAACCAGATGAATGAGAATTGAGATAATGTTTTACCAGCTGGCAAACAACGTTTTACTGTAAATAAAGCGAAAAGTTGAAGTTATAACATGGGATGTTAAATATCTATGAAATTTCTGTCATTTTAGTATTATATTTAATTTTATTTTTACGTAAAATTTGAGTGCGCGCAGACACACGCGCGCAAGCGCAGATAGAGATTCGTGGTCACACATTTACAAACAAAGTTTAACAGTCGCGAGTTTTTGTTACTATTAGAAATAATGTTCATAGGTTGGCTGCACCGTCGCTGATAACAATAATTGTCTTCTCACATTTCACAGCGACTCCCTCCACATCGCCTTTCCCCTCTGACCGTAAACGTTTCGCGTATTTCCATGCCCTTAACTTTCAGTTTTGCTCGACTCGCGCTCCAACCGCTTTTGCAGTGCGCTCTGAGCATGTGGCAGTTTTCCTCAATTCGGTCTCAAACACCGGGAATAGCCGTAGCTGAAATTGACTGCATATTCGCACTTTAAGGAACCAGGTTTTTACATTCGCCCCCACCCACGGACCGTCTCTAATTCTATGTATTCTTCATCGATGCAGGTAATACATTTTGTTCCATCTACCCTTTCGTCCTAAAAAGACTTGCTTCCCCCACTTTCAAGGCGTCTTCGTTGCTTGGGGAATTGGCGATAATGTAAGTCATCGTCGTCGTCGTCGTCAGTTCACGGTGTAAGCTTATAGCCTGTTCCGTCTTCACTGCAGCCATCTCTACCCACACATCTTCCGCCAACTGGTTTGTAGTCTACCCTATACCGCGCTTTACTAACCCTCGGAAGTCAAGTAATAATATCCATCCGGCTGCTTCTGAAGATTCTGAGTATTCAAAATATTTCCTCTAATACAGATTACCAGCCTGTAGTTAGGTAGGCAGGTGATGGGAATGCCATCTCAAGGCATCCTGCCACGCCCGATTTTGTATCGGAGTTTACTCTCTTAGGCCAGTTGATTTCTCTGTAGCTTGAATCCTGACCTACCCTTTGATTTGATTTCGGAGTGTCAGTCTCATAGCCTTGTCAATCTATGCCATAGCATAAAAGGGAGTATGAAGCAGTGCTTATATTATGGCGGCACTTACTCGCCGTGTCACAACATTGTCATAGGGATTATGTGGAGTTTAGCTTGTGTGACCACGCCACAGGTCACCCCACCACACTTTGCTAATAGTGGCGCCTCGGTTCGGGACTCCTTATATGGCGTAGCCTTATTCGCAGCTGTCCATCATATTAATGGAACTTTTGCTATCCACCAATTGCGACCAGCCCAGTAGCTGAGTTTTGCTCTCGACCGAATCTGTGATTTAAATATTGTTTTCAACAGCTCACCACTCCCTCGAGTCTTGCCAGAGGAAAGTACTTAACTCGTTCAATTTTACGTAAGGTTCTAGTAATTTTTTAGATAACAAAAACCTCAGAATAACAATCGTAGCTAATGAATAATAGCCATGAAAGCCGTGATAGCAACAAGGAGTAAAACAACAACTTCTTCTTCTGATAGTTGCTATGCGTTTTGGATGCTGGATATCATACAGACTATTTTAACTTTCTGTACTGCTGCACGGAATAAGTCAGTTGTATTCATGCCAAACCAGGTCCTTAAATTTCTCAGCCATGAGTTTCTCGATCGCCCAAATCCTCTCTTTCCAAGTACTTTTCCCTGTAGTATGGACTGCAATAAGTAGAATCTCTGTTCATTTCTCATGAGATGTCCCAGATACTGAAGCTTTCTCATATTCACTGTGTTAATAATTTCCCTTTTTATCTTCATCCTTCTAAGAACTTCAACATTAGTTATATTTGCTGCCCATGAAATGCTCAGTATTCTACGGTAAAAGATTCCAATTTTGTAATTGTGGTTTCAGTCAAATTCCAAGATTCTAAACCGTAGAAGAGGACCGATAATACGTAGCAGCGTAAAGTCTCATCTTTGTGTTTACTGTTAAATCGTGACTTTTTAATAAACTGGTCATTCTAGTGTACACTGCTCTTGCCTTTTCAATGCTGCTCTTTATTTCTTGGGAGTGGTCCCATTATTCATTGACTATAGTACCAAGATATGTAAATTTACTTACACGTTCAACTGGCCTTTGGTTTATATTAAGGGTAGAGTTTGTGAACTTGTTCTTAGATACAATCATTAGCTTTGTTTTATTAACATTGATGTTTAGCCCATATCTACGACTGCTTTCTGTCACATTATTCATCAGTTGTTGCAGCCCCTCTAAGCTATCTGCAAATATCACGGTATCATCCGTATAACGTATGTTATTTTTTCTTTCACCGTACAGAGGGATTCCCACATCACATTAATCTAAAGCTTCTCTAAAAATTCCTTCCGAGTAGATGTTGAATGAAAGCGGAGATAGTATACATCCTTGTCTTACTCCACGCAGAATCTGTGTCTCTTCAGTTTTCTCTTTATCTATCCTAACCACTGCAGATTGTTTCCAATACAGTGTAGCAATAAAAAAAAAACATAGTAGAAGAGAAAAACACGAGTAATGCAACTGAAAACAACAACAACAACTAGTATTATTAATGATGATGACGATGATAATAATAATATTGTTTGTTCTGTAGCAGATGGGTAGAGTCACGCGTCGTAAAATTAGGACACGTTTTCTTGCTTACAAGGACATTTTTCTTTCGCAAATCCCGTGCTTCACATTTATCATACTTTGTGTCAGATTGTGAGTTGTTTATGTCTTCCGCCGGCTAATTCGCTCAACGAAAGAAAAGGGAAAACTTTTTTTTGTGGTTGGAAGAGAATTAAATACTGAAGATGAGTGTGATACGTATTACTCTTTCAAACGTCTACGCCTGTCAGGACAGTCTTTTTACAGGAACGATTGAGTAGTGACTCAGTTTGATCAGGCAAAACACTATTCCAAGTCTCTGACACGATTCTTACCATGATACGAGGGTCAGTTGAAAAGTTCCCGGAGAGACAACTGTAGCTTAGCGGTAAAACTACAGTTTTTGTGTGCTGCAAGATTTGTACTTTATGTAAACTCCTGTTAATTTCCAAATCTATCTATCAATTTATTTATTGTTTAGAAGCTGTTTGCAATTGACGTCTCATGCGTGTTTTGAAAAAAGGACAAAATTAAACATCGTGATGTGATTCTTTGTTAAAAATTGTTTTCCGTCAACGGAAATTCAAAACGAAATTGTAAATGTGTCAGGAGATGCTGCGACTTCAAAACTTACTGTTTTTAAGAAGGCACTTGAGTTTAAACGTGGTCGTACGAGCAGTGAAAACGTGATTCGCACTGGACGCCCCAAAAATGCAACAACTCCAGATGCGGTAGCCATCTTGAACAATGCTTTTTCACACAACGCTTTTTTGCACTTGAGCTAAAGTATGATACACACGCTCATATGAGATGCCTATGATTTCAGCAGCGTCACCTACTCATCAATCTGCGGTCTTCCAACACCCTATGAAATTTGTTCAATAATGCAATTTTTTGTTGCATTTTTTGGACTTCCACTGCTGAGATCGTCTTTAGTGCTTGTATGACCACGGTTAAACTCGATTGTGACCCACTTACCGTTGTCTGAAGGCGCAACATCTCCTAACACATTTGCAAGTTTAGTTTTGATTTTACATTGGCGCTAAACCGTTTCTAACAAAGAATTCATCACAACACGATGTTAGATTTTGTCCATTTTAAAAACACGTGTGAGAGGAAAATTTCAAACAGCTGGTAAAAAGTGAATAAATTGACAGATATATCTGGAAATTAACAGGTGTTCACGCGAAATATACGTCTTGCAGCATAAGAAAGATTTTAGTTCTACCACTGAGCTGTAGATGTCGCTCCTCGAACTTTTCAACTAACCCTCGTACATTATTTACAATGTTTGGGTTTTCTCCGGCGATTTCTTCCGCTTACAGAACCTATAACTGATGGAGCAATTTTGTGAAAAACTACAGAGCCACAAACAACCTCTTCTGCTTACTGAAAACCTACCGACCTTGGCGGAAAAACACTACAAACATGGGCACACAATAAATGGCCGATACATCCTTGTGAACATTAGCTATAAACGTAACCGGTCAAGTGGTCAGTAAGCCGCTGGCCAACTACTAACGAGATCTTCACTAATTTTTGTTCCACTCAGGCAACTTCCCATCCGTTGGAGACGAACCAAGCTTCCCAGTCTGTGTTCTCTCCAGCTTGTTGACGACCAGATACTTTTGTGCCCACTGGACCGCGTGAGCTTCCGGTGAAGAAACCAAAGTGGCACCATCCTTGCTCCATCTCTTCCTCGACTTCAGGGCCATACGTGCGTAAATACCTATGTGAAATCGGCCATAGGTTCGTGAATGGAACATAATAAGGGAAATTTATGGATATGTAAACAGCGAAGATATCTGGAGAATGTGAATCAAGTGTGAGATAGATACCGTACTCCAAGGTGGAGATATTTTTCGGTTTATAAAGTCTAGAAGGAATGGCATGAGGATAGGACGGATTGAGACAGGCAAGCAAAGAGAATTCCGTAAGGTAGAGTCGGAGGAGTGAGGTGGGTTGGAATACCGAGAAGGCGATAGAAGCAGATTTGGGAAGGATGGGAATCAGACGCCTGGCAGGTCGAAGAAGTGAGTGAAGTCAGCTATGGAAAATGGAAGAAAAGTACTTACTTGAAGTTACTCACTTACAATAGATAAACGACAAATTAACACAACAGGAGCCGCATTAATTAAGAATTACATCATAAATATTTTAATCTATGTTTAATCATCACGCAGCAAATCATCGAAGAAATTCAGGCTCTTCCGCAAACCATGCTGCAGAAAGTCGTGTACAACTTTTTCAATCGACTTGACGAATGTAAGCGTGTCAGTGGGCGTCACTTAGGAGATGCTATCTTCAAACGATGAATATGACTAAAGTAAAATGGCATCTTATTTTCTTTGTATTTATACTATATTCGATTTTAAAATACTTCCTGTTGTGATAGTTTTAAATTGTTGTGTTCTTATTGCCCCACCCTGCATAACCTCTAAATAACGGTTTAAAACTTTCTACCGTGTAAATAGAATCTCATCAGCACCGCCGATATAACAGTACTTCTGACGTAAAGTAAATACATTATTGTTTGCCAAAGCGAAGTAATTCGTAGTATTGAGTTTTAACAATGGGTTAGACGCCCTTTGGTTGAAGGCTGAAAAAGGTTATTGCATTATTGCGTTTTAACCCTCACTCACTTCAGCTGATGATTAATGTTTTGCGTAAGCGACGTGACGAGGCGGCTCAAGTGTATACGGTTCACGAGACAGTAATGAAGTAGGTGATAAACATCAAAGAGGCTGTGTTTAACGTAAACAATGTTTGCAACGTCGTATGTTACTTTCTGACGCTTATTTAAAATATTTTTCTTCGTAGAGCAGAAATAATCTGGTTCGCATAATACTGACTACATATTTATTTATCAACAACAAATTAAAAGTATATTTTTTGATTCCTGCTATTAAAGTCTTCCGTTTCTTTAATTTTACAAGTACAGTAAAAAAAATAATAATTCTGTTTCTTAGGCTTTCACGGCCGTCCTCGTAATGATTAAAATTACTCTGTAAGGCCGTGGTCTTCAAATTTCTTCGTGTCGAAAGGCGTTAATTACTCAAACAGGCGTTTTGGCCTCATCTCTGGCGGCCATCTTCAGTGTACGGACTTAATACACTGATAAGGTGTACGTGAGTACAACCACAGTTCTGTGGCAAAGGCTGAATCGTACTAATTGTTTATCTGTTGTCAGACACCGTGAAACTGAAAAAAATCGAAAAAGAAGAAGAAGAGGAGGAGGCGGAGGAGGAGGAGGAGGAGGAGGAGGAGGAGGAGGAGGAGGAGGAGGAGGAGGAGGAGGAGGAGGAGGAGGAGGAGGAGGAGGAGGAGGAGGAGGAGGAAGAACAACAACAACAACAACAACGACGACGACGACGACGACGACGACGACGACGACGACGACGACAACAACAACAACAACAACAACAACAACAACAACAACAACAACAACAACAACAACAACAACAACGAGAACGAGAATGATAACAAGAAGACTTCTTGAATTCAGAGATGTTTATCTCTTCGGGTGCAGCCGGCGAACTCTTGCCTCCTTCCTCTGTGGCGGACCGTTTTCTATGAAATTTGCATATATTTGGCGTACTGTGTCATGTGTACTCTTAGCTGTATTAAAGTATTGAACATGTACTCTTAAATGTCAGTATCTTAGTTTTAAAATACTGTATGTTGCTTTTCTATAAGTTATTCTGTTTTTGGATTATGTTTTTTACTTTAGAAAAATCTTTTATTTTACCCATTTACCCATCACCGATAATAAAAAATGGTATGTATCATAAATTAAATAGAATAAAAACTAACTAACTGATAAAATACTTTACTTCCTGATATTTTTATGTAATTCCGGTATATTATTGTAAAGCTACACAGTAAACTGATATATTGAAGCAAATGATATAACCACTTGGCAAGAGAGGTTAGAAAAATAGACGAACAGGTTGAAGAGCTTGATATTATCATTCCGGAAAACACACGTAATACCGAAAGGTTACTTAGTATAAATTATCATCTTCTAGAATTAAACTAAGTATGGTTTGTTCCTGTCTCAAACAGGCAAAGATTAGAGCTGGTCACTCCAGCGCTTCCTAGGACGTCCCACACCTCTCCGTCCCCTCGGCTTATAGTTGCATAGTTGTTTGGGGATGCGGCAGTCATCCATTCACCAAAGATTTTCCTACCAATTCAGCCGATAGGCCTACTGGGCAATCCTGTCGAGTATACGCATAATATTCAGTTCGTTCCGTATATATCTGTGTTTCTTCTATGAAAATGGAGAGTATACCCTCCATGCAGCATTATTCTGCAGGGTATAAATTATAAATTATGGAGGGTGTTATAAATTATATAAATATATTCTGTATGAAAATACATATATAACCACCCGAATCATATCGCTACAAGTCATATCTGGGTCTGAATCAGTATTGTCCTCACTCTCCATACAATTTCCGCCATTACCCTAATTTGTTAGTCACTCAAATATGCCGTATTAAAATCGTTACACTAAACACAGCGCAGAATATATTGTCGAGTTGGTGACAACCTGCTACAATGTAAACGAACAACACAGCCGTAAGTCACGTGTTGGACACTATCGATGACGTTGTAGTTCTGCTCTAATAAAATCAATTATACTGCGTAGATCTACCATCTGCTGAAAGAAATTAAATAAGTTAGAGCAAAATAAGTTGGTGAACTTACGTGTTGCATTTTGCGACGTAAATGTAAGACGGGGAACATCTGAGACGGCGAGAAACTTTCCGTTGTAATATTACGACGTTCGCCAAAACAACAAAAAAACTTGCGTCATAATATTACGACGAAAGCACTCAAAGTATCATAATACTTATCTTTAATCGCTTCTAGTTTTAGAAAAATTTTAAACTAAACTTCTTAAAAATTTCTTAACGTAACGTCTTATATTATATTAAAAAAATTAACCAAGATAAAATTCTATAAATTAATGGCAACACATGTTTTAACTTTTGGAAGTGATACTTGAATGATGACGAAATGAATATATAAGAACCGAGTTAAATGTACATTCTTTGGTCAGCAGAATAAAGGAAGGACAAATAAAATGGTGGCAGCATATCCATAGAATAGAAGATATAAGACTACATAAACAGGTAATAAGAGCCAGATCTCAAGGAAGAGAGATATAGGTAGACCAAGAAAGAGATGGCTTCAGTAAAAGCGAAACAGGCTGTAAGCCTATAACTTGACTTGGAGGAGAAGAAGAAAAAATAATTACTTGCTAATGCCTTTAGATCCTTCTTATACATATATTACTCATAAAGGTAAATAAATATAAAATAAATTGTAGCTGATTTATTTGCTGTGCTGTATTATTGGCTCACTGGTTTTGCGTAATTAACCTGAAGCCAGTACAACGCAAAAAGAGAATTAGCCAAACTTGTGGCCTCGATCCTGTTCATTTTCCTTAAAAAAACGTATGATCATCTACCGTATTAAATATGGTTTGACATGTACTTAGGTTTAAATAGCGCATGCATTTCACACAAGTTCTAAAGGCTATAAAATAATTGAGACGAATCTGCTTTTAAAGTGCTTCGTAAGCTTACACGGCCGGAGTCAATGTTATTAAAATCAATTCCCGGGCTGTTTGGCCGGGGTTCATTGTTTCTTTCTGAAACAGACGTTTTGACAATACCATCGACTGCCATCACTAGTGTACAAAATCGAACTGCACTGACGTAGGGTGGTATACGCTAGAGACCACAGTACCGCGCAATGCAGCTACATTTTTTAGACTGATGATAGCAGTCGATGGTACTGCCGAAACGTCAGTTTTAGAAAATAACAATGGACCACGGTCAAACAGCCCGGGAATGGATTTTAATAAGAAATCTGTGTGTGTGTGTGTGTGTGTGTGTGTGTGTGTGTGTGTGTGTGTGTGTGTGTGTGTGTTTAGACTCTTCGTCACAGTTGATTGTGGCAACCACCTAATATAAACATAGATAAAACACATTGTTATTCGCTAGTTAGTTATAACAAAATAATTATGAATTGAGTTAATGTTACGTAAGTGTATTAAGTGTCTTATATTACGGTTTAATGTACTTAATACCCTTGCAGATTACTACTGTTTATTAAGAAGACTGACTAACAAAGTATTCTACGTTTAGAGGACAATTGCAGATTTTAGTGCGAATTAAATACGGTGATCTAGCGTCTAGTAGTCATTTAATTGTACCACAAATAATTAAATGGGAACCATAGTACAAGATTCTCATATGATATTTGGAACTTGACAGAAAATTTATCTTAAGTTTTTAGTGGCATCAAGAAGATACAGGCATTGCTAATAGTGGACAATGGACATGTTTTTCCACACAAGTTATGACAAGAAAAGTAATTTCCGAAAAGTTCTAACTTGAGTACGCTATTCAAATAACGTGAGCTCACATACTGACCAGTGCATTACTTCTGTTAAGCCGGCCTGCTCTTTTCTTCTAATTAATCTGGTTTTGAAACTTCATATATCTATGACCACACTGCAAAAGTAGCCCGCAAATTTAAAAAAGCAGGATACAGAATCGCATAGAGAACTACAAACAAATTAAGGTTGGAACACTTGCACGGAATGACACTTGCACGGAGTGACATTTGCCCGGAGCCTTTCCTCAACATAATGGTATTTGGTGAATCAGAAGTTAAACTGTGACACTTGCCCGGAACTAGCATTAGTATCTTAAATCTGTTCAAAACGTGTCCTCTTTCAAATTTGTAAGGGTTGAATTCAGTGTTATATTGGAATATTACTTTTATTTTAAGAATTTTAAGAGACTTTTAGCCGACTTTGTGTCGTTTCCAGGGAACACCACAGGGAGGTAGTCTCTTATCCTTCCCCATATATTTTTTTCACTTATGCGAGTTCATCATTTTTTTTGTTTTTTTTTTCATGAATTAGATTATTCACATATTTACAATATTTACAAATCTTTCCAGGTGAGTCTACTTCTCTAACTTATAGGCATTGCCTTTACTTTAACTTCTGGACGTAAGCAACACAAACAAGGAAAGACCTTAGTTTGCCATCTAGTTCCAGTATTTTCAAGGCCTTTGAAATGTTTTCATCAGTCTTCACTGCTGCTTTTTTCCTCTTCTTCTTGTCAATATTCACGGCTATTCTATCAAAAAAGTGGCCTAATACCCTGCATCCTCTCGTAGGGTCTTGAGCAGTGAATATACATTGGGATGAGAACTCGAAATTAAACTATTAATTCTTTGGTTCCACCTTTCAGAAACATTGTTGGTCCGATGCCGTCTTCCGCAACAGTTCCACACATTCCTCTGGATATGCACATTCTCAAGCCACTGATCGACGACGTAGTCATAGAACACCCGCAGTTTCTCGTCTTCAGCTGTGCTTTCCTGGATACTTAGCATCATCAATCAGTTCTAGAGAAACATGCGCGAGGGCAGAACACATTCGAATATGAAGTCGAATCTCTTCATTATCTTTGTACGCAGGAGCAAGGCCACAATCTTGTACTCTCCTCCATCAGCATTGGTGAAAATGATAGTCACATCCAAAAATTTCAACTACAGGAAACAGACTCCATGGAAGTGTCACTGACAAAAATACCCATGATTAGTCATTTTCTAGAATGCTTAGGACTCTGGGCAAATGTCAACAAATTCCATCTTCGGGCAAATGTCCCTCCGTGCAAGTGTCACAACTTCAACAAATCAGAACACACAAACAACCGAAACAAATTTGGTTTACCTGGTGTTTACAAATTAAACTGCTTCAGAAAGTAACAAATTTTACATAGGCCAGACAGGAGGCAGCTGCCAATAGAGATACATTGAACACATATAAGTGAATAGCACTCCACCACCGTATCCACCTTTGCAAACCACCTGATTGAGTCAGACCACACATATACAAACATAAAAAAACAACATGGAAATCCTACAGGTACACACAAAAAGCCGAAAAATGGACACTCTTGAACAACTATAAATACACAAACACATCAAAACATATAGAAAAAATATCCTAAAGAAATTGAGACAATTTAAATTACACATACTATTTGAACATATTACACACGCACACACACACACACACACACACACACACGCGCGCACGCACACGCACACGCACACACATAAAACGATCTTTTGAACAACGTTGCCGTCACCAAAAGCAGGACGGACAGTGGTCCTAGTGGCAGCCTCTGAGAAAGCTCTAAAGGAGCGAAAAATAGTTTATGCGATCAGGTAAAAATTTATTATTTTTACTAATGATAATTTGTTATTCGAAGTAGTAGTGTTTTATATATATATATATATATATATATATATATATATAGTATTATAACCAGTAATACCTCGCTACTTTCTTTTATTTGTTTTATTATGAACAATTATTTAGTTTCCTGTTAAGCCCCACGTTTGTGTGCCAATTTGTAATAATTTTAATAATAGAGACTCTTACGCTTAGCGTTTAGGATTGGTTAAACGCCACACGTTGGTTGCGTCAATTTGTATAATAACTGTATTCCTCGACTATTTTGTATATACTATTTTCTTTTTTTTTTTTTAAATAAAGAATTATTTATCTGAATCTCAGGGTTAACATACAAGTATAGTTAAAGTCTGGTACAAGTTATACATAGAACATAAAATATAATATTTATGAATAAGATATAGTAATGATGTGTTGTGAATGATTGTTGAATAGTGGTGGGTTCTTTGGATCAAACAAGAAACTATAACAAAAAAATTCTTACTATTAATAACTATTGTATACTAGTGTACAAAAATAATTCACAATTATAATATTTATATTGTTTTCTAGTTATTGTATTTGTTTTAACTCAATCTTTACTGTCGTAATGTTAGTTCGAATATTTGACTTAGTCTTGGAGTGATCTCACCAATCTAGTAGTTTTCTTAAAGGATTTATTGTTTGATTCTTTACTCCTGGACATCTGGTTTTTGGTCTCTTCGATTAAAACATCATTCTTCTAGTTTTTGTATTGTTGTTCTTGATCATCTTGTCTTATTAGTCATGCATTTGTATAAAATTAAGCACTAAACTTTACATGCTCTGCCTTGCAAATCGATTTTTTTTCCAACAATTCTCTTCTTTTTACCAAAACACTAATTTCTTTAGTTAAGGCCTTGGCTATATGTTATGGGTCACAGTTTCGGTTTCCCAATTTCTAATTAATACGATTCGATTGAACTTTATCTTTTTCTCCCTTACACTATATTATTACAAGTTTTTAATGTAAAATTTTCTATTTTTTAATTAGTTACTTTGTCTTGTTTTACTATATTGGTTATATAACTAGTTTATACAGATTATATACTCCTTCAACGTTCATATTTTAATTATACTTAATCACTCTCTTTATACACGATTCTTTCTTTTTAACGTATTTCACTGTTATTTTCTCTTCTTAACACTGTTACACAATATAACATTTAGAATTATAGTTTGACATGATTATATTTGTAACATTTATATCATTCACTTTCTATAGTTTAATGATATAAAATAACGGTCTGAGGTGCGCAGACCTCCTCATAGTTAAATAGGTTTATTCACAATATCGAATTTCTTACTTACTAGTTTTACATACTTATATATTATATTTCTATTTATAAATTACTATGTACATATTTTGTCATTGGATCTTTAACTTCTGGGTATTTTGGTCATAGTCAGTCACTGTTTGTCACAGTCATTAAATTATCTATTTCCTGAGTTTCATTCTCTATTCCCAATTTTTATTTATTATTATTATTTCTCTTTTTTGTTCATATTACCTTTTATTCCGGACAATTATTAATTATTCCTAAATAATACATTGCGTCTTCATTTCTGTATTTATGAAGTTCATTTTATTTTTATTTTTCTTTTATTAATCAAAAGGATTGCGTTTATGCATACATTCACCGTGGATTTTGATGGTACATTTGTTTTTCTTTTGACGTGTCTTTTTGTTAAGTTATTATATATATATATATATATATATTGTACTGATATCTTTTTTTATTTATATTTGTTTCTCTCTGCTATAGTAATTGCCCCTTTATTTGGGCGATCAGTACTCGTTGTCTATATTATTTTAGTACTTGAATAATTTTTTAAGTATTGTTTATGTTAACCATATGATCATGAAAAACTCTATCTCAGGGTAGACAACGAATGTTTCAATTTATATTATTTAATATGGGGAATGGTTAATTACTTTCTTTAGTCAGTACTAAATAACTCTTGTTAACAAAATTTGAAGAAATTATATTAAGAGAATATACCGTGGACATGCGGATCGCTCAATTCTCAGCTTTTCAAAACTGCCACAGGTTCAAGTCTTGTACTCTTGTAGTTCCTTTACAATTTGGCACCAGTATAGATGTCGCTCTTAATAGGATTATTTTGTTTATAAAATTATTTCCAATGTTTACTAGTTGAATCTTCTGTTATTTTTATTCTTTATTAAACTTCTTTTAATTCCAGTATTTTATACACTTCGTTACAAATTCAAAGTAAATTATTTTTCTTTGGCTTATTGATCCAAGATAGGTTACAATATTAATTCTTTTCTTTTTATTATTTATACCAATTGAGTTACTTTCACTCTCACAGAGATGTGTATAAGATGAAAAATTGAATTAGACCTATTTACCTAATCTTCCTGTCTGATGTGTGTTCTATTAAATATAACATTAAACTCCACCAATTTTCTTACATTCCAACACAATTCAATTATAACAATCTCCCTTTGCCATCTTGATACCTCACTAAATTTGTCACATATTTTCATCATATTACTCTTAACAACATATATAATTTTACTAATTATTATTAAATACGTTTATCAAGCAAATAATGTAACTCTCCTGTTTGAAGGGGGGGCTAAATTCGATAAAAAAATTGTGATTGTAGGCGAATGATAACTGAGCTGTAGAGTATATTAGAATACAGAACACATCGCGATCTGTGAGAGATGTATTTTTTTTAAATACAAAATATAGCACAATCTGTGAGCGTACCGTACAAAGTAATTCTGGCATGAGCGTTGTATTCGAATAAGAAATGTAGCGCATTCTGTTAGAGGATAAAGTACTGTAACTTGGTGCGATCAGTAAGTCAACGTAATTCTGCTGTGATCGCTGTATTTAACTGAGAAATAAAGCTCCATCTATGAACGAATGATATAACTTGTGGTCAGTGAGTCAAACTAACTCTACTGTGAGCGCTGTAATCGACTAAGAAATGAAGAGCGTACAAAGTAATTCTGGCGTTAGCCTTGTATTCTGTGAGAGGATGAAGTAACTAGCTGCGATCAATGAGTCAACGTAAATTTGCTGTGAGCGGTGTATTCGACTAAGAAATGAAGCGCAATCAATGAACGAATGAAGTAAATTGTTGCTAATTGTAACAAGTAAATCTAACAAAATATTTTCTCTCTTATTCACCAATTATAGTTAATAACCATAAAATGATAATAAAATAATCTAAAAAATAATCTAATTTTATAAAATAATATACGTTTCATAATGTATAATATAACATTATATTTTATAATATATTCAAACAATTTTGCTACAGTCTATTTCTTGATGCATATATACTTTATTTAATATTTATAATTTCTTTGCCTCAAGATGTTTTTCTCTTATTTGGAACATGTTTCGTGAATCGTATTGTTCCCATCCTCAGCCATCTTAATTTTGTATCTTGTTGAGTACTTGTGTTTTGGTTGGTTGTTGTTGGTTCCTGTTGGTTTTTGGTATTTTAAATTAGTATTATTATGTGTGATTGTGGTGTATATGCAGTAGTTGTTTTTAATATTTTCGATGTTGAGTGCTTTGAAAATTGTGTAATGTTTTGTATTGATTTGTATTTGTCCAGGTATTAGTTTCTTTTGTGTTTGTATATTTGTAAATTTTCCCATATGTTTATTATGGTGCCTTTATGTGGTATGTGTTTTATTAGTGTCATGATGGTTATGTCTGGGAAATCATGTCCTGTGTTTATTGCATGTGTGGCCAAATTAGATTTATATATTTCTTGTTTTTTTGTAACCGTTTAGTTGTTCAAAATACATCTAATTGCTGATGGCTCTACAACATTAAGATGGCGGAGAATGGGAACAATATGATTCCCGAAACGTGTTCCAAATGAGGGAAAATCTTGAGGTAAAGAAATGATGAACATTAAATAAATGTTATTATATATTATATAATATGATAAAATAATCTTATATATGTAATAAACTTAAAGTTATAATATACTTTATAACTTCATAATTTTTTCATAAATGGTCATATTTTTCTTGTATACATATTTTACATTATTTATAATACTAACAAAACTTATTAGAATAATATATTTTAATTATTTTGTAAATATATTGAAACAATGTAATTCACAAAATAATAAAAATATATTCTTGTAAAAGTTTTGTTTCTGTTAATAATAATATAAAACTTTATAATAAATAGCTTCATCTGATAGCTTTATAATAATAATTATTTTTTTACATAATTCATATTGTCAAAGTAATGTCTTAGAACACAGTAGTATTGACAAAACTTCGATTTTCTTTTACCTGAACTTTAGATCAGCTCATCGTCTCGAAATGGTGATACTATGTCGTGAATATAAACATTGCTGTAAGTTTGAGGTAGGATTAAGGTCTGTCCGGACAGAACACAGACATTGTTCTTAATTGGATAGTAGTAGTAGCAGAAAAACAGACTATGTTTTGATACTGTTAAACTGAATTATTAGTTAGGAGAGGATCCAGGGGATCCTCCTTTTCCATGGACTTTGTCATTTGGTTGTGGTTTGTCAACAGCGAATAAAACTACCGAACCAGTAAGCAGATGGAGTTTCGTGTGTTTACACGCTCAGACTAATTACCAAATCATTCGACTCCATTTTCCCACCAACCAGGAGGTTGGAGTCACAGCTCAATTTTTTAACTCAACTTCGTCGTGCTTATTTGCTAAACTACTAAATGTCATGTTCTAAACGACGCCTTTCAGTGTTTCCACTATCTTCCAGTCCTAAACCACTACCTAAGTCGTTTTTTTAATATCGCCAGAATTCCTAATCTACTTAACTTGAAAAAGACGGTTCGTGTTATTTTAGTGTATTATTTTTCCCTTCATTTTTGTGCCGATGTATTTTAAGCATTAAATTATTCGGCGTACGTCGCGGCCACAGTGCCGTCTGTATAGCGGGTTCAAAGGTTGCGTGAGCGGCCAGCGCCACTGCTTGTCTATATCGCTTAACCTTGACCGTGACGTGGCGATAATTCTGTGTGTGTGTGTGTGTGTGTGTGTGTGTGTGTGTGTGTGTGCGCGTAATCAAGTCAGCCGTTCCGATCAGCTGATTTGTTCAATTCTCTGTTCTCGTGGGTCGGCAGGCACCGAAATTCGGTCTCATTTCTGGTTCTGCACTCGAGGGAAACACTGGTCTGGCGGCGTCACCTATTGTTTAAACATCTTTGAAATCAGTTGCTGAATTACTAAAGAGCTTCAGGTGAGGAAAAGTGTGGTATTAATTTTAATTAATTTAGGGACTATGCGGGTTTTATATTATATGTATGTATTTTTGTGTGTGTGATCTTTTTGTTTGTTGCGTCTTGGATAGTTGAGAGCATGTTGCCGACTGGCTTTTTCCTGTAAAAAATTAATCGAAGATGTTGTTGCAATCAAATTCAAATGTAGAAATAATAATTATATAAGAAAGAAAGTTAAAAGTAAACGTAAATTGAATTCTAGAAAAAGATTGAAATATTGTGAGGAGTAATATTTCTATTCACATTTGGTTCACGGAATAGAATGATGACAGTGTGTGTCTGCGATCTGTGTTACTGGGACGAGAGGTTTGTGTGAAGGTATTTTCCTGACGGCAGTCTAGAGATAAAATGTTTTCCAGGGTTCTCGGATAGCCGGGAGGTGAAAGGGGAGACGAGGATGGAGACAGACCATCAGTCTTCATCGGCCGAAGATCTAAGCAACACCCCAACGCCGTCAGACCTCTAGAGACCCCCATACTGCCAGCCTGAACCACTTCCCGGAGGAGGAAATGAATTCCTGGAATTTTGGACTCACCAGTTGCGTCACCATGTTCAGTATCATCGTGCATCCTGAGTAAAGTAACCTTCTATACACAGGTGGGACTATTCCTTTTTAATACACGAACACAGCAACTTATGGGATTTAAAGCATGAACTCAAAGACATCTTCATAAACAGTAACTTCACATATTATATGACCAACTGTCTTTTATAACATGTCCTGTGGACATATAGTGAATTGTGTAATTAACTGAGTTAAAGAATCTGCCTGTTTAAATATGTCCATTACTATGCTGTATTTTATAGGACGCCACTTGCCTTCTAGCTGTGAGTAATTAGCAAGGAAAATTTAAATCTGTTACTTGGTCAGTTTTATTAACTTTCTTATGAAGATCAAATCTCATGAACAAGCTTAGACTGAATGCATTGACAAATAACTATGGGGATAGTTTTTTCTGAATGTTTTTGTGTGAACAGGTTCTTTATCATGGGTTGTTACAGCATTGTGCCAGAATAAGTATCAAGTATTAGTACTCAATTTTTGTGGGCAACTGGTGTGTATAAGAATATGGCGATAGTGTGAAGATGTATCTATATGTATTTATATTACTCCTGTAATGCACAATTTGTTAAAAAAAATGTATTAGTTGGCAAATATTAAACATTACCTGTCTCTTGGCAGTGATCATTATCCGAGTGTAAATTTAATTCATAATGTATCTAAATTGTAATGTAATAATTGTTATTGAGACTGTAATCTATAAATGTTATTTTTATTTGAGTAACTGTCAATGCATAGCAATGTCGCTTTATATCGAAACAATGCACGGAAAGGTGTTTGAAAAATTTGTTGTTGTTAATTATGTAATGGTTCAAAATTTAATTCTTCTTACTAATGCCAATGGTTATTATTATGAATATTGAGAATTTAAACGTGCATGTTGTATTAAGATGTTATCATTATAAAAGGAAAGAACACTAATAAAAGCTACTATCGTTAAGCAAGTGTTTTATTGCAAGTCCTGTCACACTGGGCTCAGCGCATCTTTTTCCATCTAGACCACGCGTCTAGTTTTAAAAATTAAGTAACGACCCCTGATTAAAAAAAAAAAACTTATCAAAAATTTTATAAAAAATTCAGGGGGATGTTTCAGATGACACGCAAACTGAAGAAAGAGTATGAAAAATGGGGGTATAAACATAGAAAAACGCAGTATCTGTGTGTCGGATTTACTGTACTAGAATTGAGTAAGGCATTGATATATTCATTTCATTATTATGTAATAAAACGAAAATACCAAAACAATATTGCTCTTTTACACACAGATACTGATAGTTTACTTTATGACATTAAAACGAATGATTTTTATCATGATATGCTTAGTGAGGAATTAATAGTTTATTTCGATACATCCGATTATCCAAAAGATCATTTTTGCTATTCATTCAAAAATAAAAAATTTTAGGTAAATTTAAAGATGAATGTAGCGGTCTTCCGATAATAGAATTCGTTGGATTAAGACCAATATTGTATTCGATCAGAATAAAAAAAGAATGTTATAAAGAAAGCGAAAGGTATTAAAAAAAACGTAATTGAAAAAAATTAAAAAATTTCTATATTTTAAAATATCTTTATTTTCACCAGGTACTAGTGGAAATATGTATAGATTAATGCGTCTTTTTCAATCAAAAAACACGAAATAAAGACGATTTCGTGTAACAACTTGCATTAAACAATGCTGATGATAAACGTCTGATTTGTAATGATAAAATAAATACTCTACCCTATGGTCATTACAAGCTATTAGAAAGTAATGAAATCAAATTCTAATAAAAAAAAGTTGTAAAATGTAAACAATATTTTTCAGTCAAGAATTTATTTATGTATAGTTGTACATATATTCTATTTTCTCACCTATTTACCTTTTTAACAAAAAATATCATACTTTGAATTTACAGGACAATTAAATTAAACAAGAAATAGATATTAAGAATTTTTTATTGATAAAAAAAAATGGTGCATATATTTTACACCAATGATTTTCTTACAGTTTCATTTAACGGCGTATATTCAAGTACTGTATCATAGATATTTAGACAATTAATCGTTGTTTTGGCGGGGATATCCTCTGTTTTTTCTATTTCCAAGCGAATATCTACTGAACCTGTTTTTAAATTTTCACTCTGTTTTGAACAATCTATAACGTATAAAGGAGATTTGGCTAAAAACGATGTTACATCCATGATAGGCTCGTTGTTACTTCCATAATAATAGGGAATCTGAAAACGTGTGTAAAGCATATGTAGAAGTACAACATCACCATTTATATTCTCGTACGGATAATATTCTGAATTCAGATATAATTTTATATTTCTTATCGAACAAAAATCAAAATTTGATAAACTTGAATACTTATTATTTTTACTATTTGTTTGAAAAGCGACTATAACATATCGTGGTTTCTCCAGCTGAGCAGTAGATTTAATCGTCTAAATAAGTTGCTTTGTTTTGGTGCTGAAGGGTATTCATTAAGTTCTCATCTACGGAATGTAATTGGTATAGGAATACCGTTTCTAACAATTTCTAGTAGATGCAACGTTTTTTTATCGCTCACATGAATATAAGGAATTTTCAGAGAAATATGTGTTATTATTAATTTATAGTGTTTGGTGGTACTAGCTGTCATGTGTATTGCATTATCATTGGTCGATTAGCGAATAAGCACCAATTCTTGCTTTACATTCAAAATAACTTTTTTATAATCTTCCATAAATCCAAGCAACATTTTCAATGGTACGCAACATGAAAAATCTTTATTTACAGTGAGATTATCTAGTAAATTTACATTACAACCCGCAGTAGTGAGGATATTCTTTTCTTGCGGTTTAAAAGTTAGTGGGTTCTTCATTATCGATGTTAGTCCAACATTTTTAACACGATCCACTTCAGTTCCACATTTTCCGTATCGAATTTCATCAAATAAATGCCCTACTCCATTTGAAACCATTTGAATGGTATTATCAGCCGCATCATTAGCCCCAACCAATTCACCTTTAATATACAGAAAACTTTCACTCGGTAATGTATAAATATCTTGCTGATGAATTGGAATACGAATTTCATCATTGTTATTAAACGTTGTAGAGGCGTAGGGTGTATGTGTATGAAAATCATATCTAATTATAGTATCATCTTCACATACTGATTTATTTAACACAATTAAAATACTTCCAGTCATTTTCTTTTTTGATATTCTCTTATTACTGTTAATCCTAGAGATTGCAAAAAATGTTTATTCAGCGATGTTAACCGTTTAGTGTTTGTATCTTTACTAACGTCGATTGAGGTGTTAATACCTGTTTTATCGGTTCCATATGAAAAAAGTAAATGCATTATTGTTTTCTCAAATGCAACCGTGACGTTATTGCTACGTCTCTGAAACTAATTAACTCTCCGTTTTGATCTTCTAACCTTATACTAATATTTAATATTATGTTAAATGTGTTTACTGTTAAATATATCACGGTTTTTGGAATTTCTATAATTTTAAACCCTGGTGCTACAGCTGGATAAAATTCGTGTAATACGTGACTTTCGAATCCGTTAATATATGATCCACAAACAGGTACTGCATACGACTCTGACGGTGTCGACTCTAATAATAGATACTTGTGATGTAGAACTGTGTAATATATTCGGTTTTAATTTGATTTTTTGAAATCCTAATACCGATGCTAGTGAATCAGGTTTTTCAAAATTAATCCAAACATTTGAAAAAATTTCACTTTTTAGAGTATTATTATTAGCTTTAATCGATATTTTAATATTATTTTTATTTCTTTTTCAAGGTGATCGCTTATATTTCTATTAATATTCTCAATTTCATAGAAACCTGTAGGTAATTTAATTTCTTCATCATCACCATAATACAATACAATGTTATTAACATTCTCTTCTATATTTGGAATTGAATTATATGTCGTTAGATCTATTAAAGCAATTTCCTACTTGTATTTTCCATCGAGTTCGAGCGGTGGAAAAATATCACAGCTCAAACCAGAACTTCTACCACTTAAACAGAACATTGCAGTGAAACATCAAGCACTGATGTCCGCAAATAACTGTGTCCATATTCAGTCTACACTCATAATTATAAACAATATTAAGCGGTTGTTGTGAGGATGTATTAAAATAATCGATTAATTCTAAGGGTGGTCCAAGATTACCATAGCTGTCGAAATAATATATATATTTTCCCATATTTTGAATAGCAAAACCAATGTGTTCCGCTAACAAAAATACTATCTAAATTAATAATTCCTGTCTCGCTGTACCAAATTGTGTTTGGTAAAGTATCACGCATAAATACCCCTCTAAAATTCGGGATTTTTAAAGATTAGCGTATTTTAGTAATTCAAGAGCTGTCAGTGGGTGGATAGGATTTTTTAAATTATTTCCATTAATGTTTTTTGTTTTTCCTTCTTTTTTTGGATTTTTTTTAATACCTTCCCCCGTTTGTTTATAAGGTTTTAATTATAAACCCTTTCCTTGTTTAATACATTTTAAGAGAAATGATTTTATTTTACAGGAAACGGATTTTTTTCTTCCTTTATTCTTTTTCCTCATTCTACCCTCAAATTTACTTTTGCTTTCATTACGATTGTTACAGCCCAAACCTGCTGCTTTTTCCCCGATCGAAGAATCGCTTGCTTATACACGTTCCCAAGCTCTCTCCGCTAATCGACGATCGGCTACTGCACGATTTGTACTATCCGAATACTTCGAATATGAAATATCATGTTTTTTGCAAGCTTGATCAAGTTTATTAACACCAGGGTCACCCCTTTGTAACCGTTTTGATAGTTTTGTACCGGGACCGCAATACTGATAACCTGGTATATGTAGTTTTACTGGTAAATAAATCCATTGATTTATTTATAACGGTTCCGGCTATATCACTTAGTATACCACTGCCTTCTATCTTCTTTAAATACACACGCATTTATGATGTTTTAAAGTGAAATACACATTCTTTTATATTATTCTCCAATATATAATCACGTTCTTTTTACAGAAAATTAATTTGTAGTATATCACCATTTTTTATAAAGCGGAAACAAATCTTGTGATATCAGCATTTTCTTAAATTCCTCAATATTTTTAACCCGCTCATCTTTAGTTAATTCAATATATATTCTGTACAAAAATTGATAGAATTTTTTCATCATTTGTACTTAATATATCGAGGAGATAAAGTATACTTACAGCGTCATTTACATTATCTGGTCTACCTATATTATTTAATCTTTCATTGTTAAAAACCAACACTTTTTCAGTTTTTTGTAATGAATTTTCCGGTAAATTCATTTTCTAAATCTTTCTTATAAGTATCCATCACGTGAATTAATGTCTCCTTGTTCACAGCATCGGTTGCGTTTAGAGGTTTACCTATATTAGTTAATTTTAAGTTTTTACAATCTAATCCATATTTATTTTTTGCATAATGGATTTTATCATTACAATAACTTTCTAAATTATGTTTATATTCATTCATCTTTTTTATCATAGTTCTTTTATTTCACAATCGTTACTATTTATTAGATCATTAATGATAATTAATCTCGTTTGTTGAAAATCACACTCGCCATTTTCAAAAATTGGTAATTTATTATCAACGTACGTTTTATTAGCAACACGAGACTGTTCCTCAAGTATTTTTATTCCTCGTATAAAGTTATGACTAGCGTAAAATCCGTCTTTGTCTAATATAAGAATATTTCTTTCATATACTTTAAATTTACAGCATCCTGTTCGTTGATAGGTTGTCCTGTTTCTGTCAATCGGTGTCCATTAAAAGATAAACTATTTTCTGAATTAATAATTAATCGTTTATCTAAGTGTGGTTTATTTACCGCATCTAGAGGTGATTTTGGGTCACTAACGTTACAAAGTCTTTTGTTGTGAATATTATAATTTCCGCCTTCTGTAAGACTAAAACCTTCTCTTGGAGGACCGCGAATAACTTTTAGTTTTGAGGAGGTGCTGTGATGTCCGAATTTATCAACACTCATTATCCAAATGTGAATCTACCATTGATGGACTCTCATTTATTATACCAGCTTCGTGTAATTCCTCAATAATAGATAATATTTCATTATCGTGACCTGTATAACCCCCATTTTGTGACACTATCAACAATCGTAATCTATCACAAATTTCGTTTACATTGTCCCAATAAATATTGTTAAAATTTGGATTACAACGATCAAATAATAGATTAAACATTAAATTTGTTTCCTCGACGCCGACGGTCCTGATATTATACATCTAATATTATCAGGTAATAAATCACCATGTTTTCTATTTTCCATTACTTTATCGTTACAAACTATTTTATCGAAGTTTCGAATTCGCAACCTTTTCCTCTGACGCACAAACTCCATTACTAAAGATTTCAGTTTTTTGTTAAGCTTTATATTACAGTACTTTTATCAACCCAGCTATCATAAGATTTATCATAACCTTTCCATCGCACAAGTAATTTATCTCCTTTACGCCTCAATACTTCTTCAATGAAATATAAGTAGGGGTTTTATGAGAGTTCCAGTGGGGAAGTGACGTAACCCCTACCCCATCCCACCTCCTTGGCGGGAAATTCAAATATGGTCGCGGTGGGGGTAGGTGGGTGTACCACGTGACAGTGGTGGGGGTAGTTGGGGTTGGATGTGACGATGGTGGAGGTTGTCACGTGACGTTGGTGGGGATGTCGTCCATGTTGGAAAAGTCGTCAGCCATGTTGGAGGCGGGCGATGTGCTGATTGGTCGTAATTTGATATAAGCCGCCGCCCGGACACCGTTGAAGATTCGTCAGGACAATGTATGTGTCTGTGTGATCGGACTTTACCCGCCGTCCGCCGCCCGGACCTCGTCGTAGATTGGTCGGCGTATGGTGGTAAATTCGAATGTATGTGTCTGTGGTAAGTATATATTGTAAAAAAGTGTTCGGCATCACTGCGTTCTTCTTCTGCGCTCGTCGTAAGATACTCATGTTGACATGTGCATAATGTCTTGTGTGTACAATTGAAAATCACTTCACTTGTAAAAATTGTGCAACACATATCATGCATGGAAAAGGATAGTTGAAAATAAACACTTAAGCAATGAAAAATGTACATGTATATTGTAATCAAATACATACAATGAAATATATACACATGAAATGTATACAAATTCAAAGCCAAAATTATACATTGCAAAAATTGAAGTAATTTTTGTCGTGCACAGCCGTCTGTAACAGAAAAAAAAGAAACAGTATTAGTGACGTATGGTTGATACAAGTAGGATGGATTAGAATAACGTTTATGAGCACTGTAACATACCTCAAATATGCATACGAGCATAGAACGTTCGATTCGGCCTGCCGAACGCATAAAAACGAAATTGCGGCGTCTCGGTGTCGTCCCCTCCAACGCCACGGTCTGAAACCAGTTGAGAATACAACGGCAATGGTACGTATGACCGCATACCAAACCGAGGAGTCTCTGTACGTCGGTGTACCCCTCCAGACACACACTACACGTAGTGTGCGACATCATAACCTGGACGGGACAGAGCTCGCCTCGGTTCCAACACCACGTGGGTAAGGTCGTTCTCAGAATTCTCAGAAAGAGCCTCATCGTCGTGGGCTCGTCGTGGACCCTCGGTTCGACCGTATCTATAACGTCGAAGAAGACGCTAGCCGGTGAGCTTGGTTGTGGCGGTGTGTCTTCTAGAGGGGACCGCAAATGTGGATCCCGACGCTGATATAGCTGCTGCGGGTAAAGGTGTAGCTACTGTATGTGTATCTGCTGCGGATTAGGTTGCGGCTGATGCTGCGGCTGTTGTGGGTGTATCTGCTGCGGATTAGGTTGCGGCTGCGGCTGTTGTGGGTGTATCAACTGTGGATTAGGTTGAGGCTGAGGCTGCTGGCGAGGGTGTATCAGATGCGATAGCTGCTGCTGCGGTTGAGACGGCGGTATAAGAGGTAGCGGCGTCCTAGGGCATGGCGGTGGAGGCACGGGCTGCGGCTGAATGTCACTGGAGAAAAAAGACAAATATAAAATCATGTGTAGTCGTGGAAAAAAGAAAGTATGTACGCATAAGAAGAAGACTTACATAGTTACTTCGATAACATGGAGCGATGATATGTCGTCATCATCTTCATCATCATCGTCGTCGTACTCCGTATTACCCTCATCCAACTCCACCGTCGATATATCGTTCTGGGTGTTATCATCATCGGTGTACTCCATATTACCCTCATCCAACTCCACAGTTGATATATCGCGGTGGGTGTCGTCATTGCTGAAAAAAGTACAAATTTAATACCAGACGTAAACGCAATAGTACAAGTAAATGTTAATGAAAACGAACTTACCGACTCGTGCCGGGTTGACGAGATGGGGGACCCGCAGCAGCGCCGGTGGACCGGCAGCATCACTGAAAAGAAAAGTATAAATTAAACACCTGATATAAACGTGATAGTACAAGAGATTGTTAATGAAAACGAACGTACCGACTCGTCCCGGGTTGAGGACATGGGGGACCCGGAGCAGCAGCAGATGGACCGACATAATCACTAAAAAAAAGTACAAATATAACATCCGATGTAAACGCAATAGTACAACTGATTGTTAATGAAACCGGACTTACCGGCTCTAGTCGGGTTGAGGAGATGGCGGACTCGCGATGCCCAGCAGCGCACGTCGTAACTGTTGTGAACTATATAAAAAAAAAAAAAACAGTAAGTCAGCCGAATGGTGTATTCTGTTTGTTTGTAATGGTATATTAAATAAAGAAAAATGTTGTATTTACCATCGTACTCGACGCTGCTCCTCAGGCACGCGATGTTTACAAATTTTGCCGTTTATTCTGTAAAACGTAATGCAAGTTGTATAATAATTTGGTAAAGAACATAATGAAGTGTGTGTGTGTGTGTGTGTGTGTGTGTGTGTGTGTAATGCTGAACATCAACGTAAAATATAGTAAGTACTTACATGCAAGTTGTAAAACAAACTGAATGTGATAATCGTCACGACAAAAGACTTATATATATTAAAACATTTTTATGTGTACAAATTTATATGTAATTTAATTTGTATAGCCCCACGTTCTTTGGGAGCCATAAATATGCAACAATACGATATACATAAAATTTGGCGTGACTGTTCTCACGTTCAAGATTGACAAATTATGTAACAATATAGCATTTAAATTGGGTTTCATGTGTATCTGCAATAAGAACTCTATGTAACTTGTAACGGTATTTCAAATTTATTTGATATTATCAAAATTTGTGCACATGGCACTGACTTCGATTTAAAACATTCGTTATTATTTGTTATTATGCCGTAAGGCTTATGCTATATACATCCTTACTGACTAAATATTCTATTCTACTAATTATTGTATTAAAGAAAAATCTCATTTCCAGTCTACTCAGTCAATTAGTGTCTTTCAAAATATCAATATTTAAATATCTTTTTATATATTGTAATGTACTCAAAATATTAATAGTTATTGAATTTATCTTTTGTTTCTCAGTACTGATTTATATCAAACATTAATTGTTTTCATTTAAATTCTTTGTATTCGTTTTATTTCATATTAGTTTGAGCTCTTGTTACGTTAATCGTATTTCTAAAACATCTATGATTTTAATTCTACTTTAAAATAAACATTGGCTCTTACTTTTAAATAAAACAAGAATGTCTTTAATTGTCTTTGAGTTCATTGTTCGATTAAGAGATAAATAAGTTGTTTATCACCTTATTGTCGTCAATCATACTCGATCATTTGATCCATCTGTAGTCGTCCTCGTCTCGCACTCCAGCTCCTCTTGTCCAGCGTCGAATCACTCCTCTTGTCCAGCGTCGACTCGCTCTTGTCCAGCGTCGAATCACTCCTCTTGTCCAGCGTCGAATCGCCTCTTGTCCAGCGTCGTATCACTCTTCTTGTCCAGCGTCGAATCGCTTTCTTGTCCAGCGTCGTATCACTCTCTGGAACTCTTCCTCGTGCTGTTTCTGAAGTCAATGGATCTTCTTATGTGTATCTTCTTATGTAATTGTGTTATTATTTAAAAACAGTTTGTTTTACAATCCAGTTACATAACTGTATGTAACTGGAAGGATGAAACTATTTACAAAATTTTAAATATTCTGTGCGGACGGGCATAAGCTCTCGCTGCACCGTGGATGATTTAAGAAAGAGAACCACTGTAGCTTGTGTGTCCTATTTATACCCATGTCTTGGTCGACACTTGCAGTGGTACGAAATCGACATGTCAGAAACTGTCTCTGGATTCAGTTCCCCCACTCTTTATCAATTTCGCTATTTCTTATATTTCTGCGAATTGCAGAGTCCTGTAAGTATACTCTTATACTTATCTTATAACTATTTTTACAACACATGTTCACTGTAATTTCGGACATTGCAACTTAACCCTTTCGATTTGTACACAGTTATTTCACTATTACACTCATACGGTGTGGCACTTTCACATGGTTTTCGTACACAGTATTTAGTAAATTTTATTACATTTTATTGTGTTTTTGGATTTCACTTCTTAATTATAGTTTATGAATAATTACGGAAAAACAGTAATTATGCAATTATTCATCTTGGGGTGGTAAACTCGCCTGCATAGACCTGCGTTCACACACACTAGCAAAATACTGGTGTACACCTTTCAGTTACACTTGTGTGTGTGTGCACGTCGATTCAGGTCGAAACACCTGTTCATATTTTTGTCTGAGCCAAGCTTGCAATCCCTGACATGCTTATTTCTAATACATTATTAATTATTTACAGTTTATTAGGTATATTTAAATTTTTATATTCAATGCTCAGTACATCACTTATTTGTACTGTCGCAATATATATATGCATATGCTCGGCGGGAGTCTGCTACAGACAGAGTCCCCCACCCTCACAACTTTCACACACGCTGCGAGGTCAGACAACATCTTGTTGTAATTGTTGAAATATAAAGCATATTCCCCCTCCCTAGTGAAGATCTTGGCGGGATCGATTACATCACCCACGGCTTGCATCCTGTTTCACAAGGTTAAACAAATTTATGTACACACTAGCGGAATACCCGTGCTTCGCTACGCAGTTTCACGTTGTACGTAATGGAAATGTTAGTTTAATTAATAAAGTTCAATTAAAGTAGGTTTCTTATAAATAAATAGTTGTTGCCCACGACTTCGTTCGCGTGGTCTTCAATTTAATGCGATAATATATTTAGTACGAGTACCCGGCATGCGTTGCAATGCCACTCAAAGAAAGAAAGTGTTTGTGTTTTAATTCTGTTTATTGAAGCGTTTTTGGATACACAATATTTTTGTTTTTCCTTCTGGTGCGTACACGAATAAATCAGAAGGTTTTCCGACGCGTGAGCAAGCCACATACAGCTGTCCATGTGAGAAGCATGGATTTTTCAAATTTAGTCCACACACTTGTAGCGATTGTCCCTGTGCTTTGTTGATGGTCATTGCAAATGCGAGTGGCACCAGAAACTGCAAACGTTTGAATTCGAATGGCATATCTGTCGGAATCATTGGGATGCGTGGCAACAGTAAATCTTCTCCTTTAAATTTTCCATTTAAAATTCTAGCTTCGATGATATTGTTCATCGTTTTTTTCACTGAAAGCCTGGTACCGTTGCAAAGTCGTGGTGGATTGATATTTCGGAGGAGAATGATAGGCACGCCAATTTTCAATGGTAAAACGTGAGGCGGCATGCCTGGAAAATCAAGTGAATTCAAGAGTTCAGTTGGATAATTGACAACTTCGTCTTGATTCATAACAGTATCGATGGACTTATACGTTGTCGCTTCGCCTGGTATTTCGTTTTGAATGCTGAAATTGATGGCATTGACATCGTTGTTTTTGGCTGCTAATATAGCACGTGCACTGAGCCACTGATGATTTTTGTAATTCTGCGCGATATTTGGGAAACCTTTTTGAATCAACTCGTCTGTGGTTGCTGCGATTTTACAGAAGTTTGTTGGCAATGTGATACATTGTGTTGATTCATCGATTGCCATTTTACCATTCCCAATATCCAAAAAATGTTTTGCGAAACGTTCAGCGGATGCATCATGTTGTAGCTGTACACGCATATTGGTCTTCAAAGTCAATTTCTGTACGTGTCGCCATAAAACTGATGATTTGAGACATGCATTAAGTTCATCAGTGGGTGTTGAACGTGGTATAACTGGTAAAGTTTGTCGAAAATCACCAGACAATAAAATGAGTGTGCCACCGAAGAGCTGTTCATTTCCTCTCAAATCTTTTAGTGTACGATGAAGCGCTTCCAATGCTTTTTTGTGCGCCATAGTACATTCGTCCCATATAATGAGTTGACATGATTGGAGTACTTTACCCATTCCAGAATTTTTGTTGATATTGCATGTGGGTGTCTCAGTGATTTGCATATTCAAAGGCAATTTCAGTGCTGAATGCGCTGTTCGGCCACCATCCAAAAGAGTTGCCGCAATTCCAGATGATGCTATTGCCAAAATAAGTGAAATGAGAAAAGTTTTGCCTGTGCCTCCGGGCGCATCTAGGAAATACAATCCCCCGCTTTGGCTTGTAATTGCATGCATAATTCTGCCATACGCTATGCGTTGTTCTGGAACCAATTCGGAAGATTCGTTTGAACAAATGTACCCAATTCGTCGATATCAAAGTGTTTTTCTCGTTGCAAATCACGATCGAAAAGGTCGTTTGCAGGTCGATTCGCCGCAGCCTTCCCAATTTCCCAGTGCTTTGTTAGCGATTGCCAAACATTTGTCCTCAACGCTGTCGAAACCAATAACTCATTATATACGTTTGGTGTGAATAGAATGTCCGGATTTTGATTCGTTGCACGCAAACGATGTAGGATGTCTTCACTCATGTAGTCCTTGTATTTTTCCCAAAGATCTTTTGGATTGGATGGGAAGCACGTTGTCAATATGATTGCAAATAACGTGCGTATTTGCTGTGGTTGAGCAGTATTCGATGCATCAGCGAGTGAAGTGTCCCAATGTGCATCGTTTTCAACAAGATTTAATTCTTGGCAAGTTTCACGATAAGTGGCACATACTTGACCGTTTACTGTTCTCAATTCTTGGAAGGATGTTGGTCCACGTACGTTGATTAACAGTAATCGCAAGTAAAAGCATTCTGCATTGTTTGGGTGTACAGTGTACAGACGGCCTAACGCGTCATTCGAATGTAAATTGGGATGTCCTTCAACTGCTTTACCTTGTTTGCGACGTTGAAACTTTTTCGCTGATGCATTCCATGTGTAGTATGTTGGCACTTCAGAATAAAGTAGCGTCTTTGCAAACATATCATCCCCGCACAATGAGAAAAATGAATTTAACGTTGTTGGCGATGGTGACGATGCTCTTGCACGTGCATTTTCTGTTGTGAAGTACACGCGCTGTCCATTTTCAAGGTACACTGCCAAATGAACAACTGTTGTATGTCGTTCATGGATTGGAAATGATAAAATGTGCCATACTGCTTCATTGCTACTAATGTAACGTCCCAGTTGATATTGGTCGATTTCATAATGAAATCGTGGTTTAAATGAAAGGTTGGTCGGTTTTCAACACCAGTTCGCTTTCTGAACGCGTGTTATTACATAATATCCACATATTTTTCTTGGGTGTGGTTTAACCGAAAGGTCAACCAGCTTTCAACGCAACATACATTTGGGTACACGCGTTCACATGTAAGCAACGTGATCTCCAATTACATGTTCTCGTTGTGATAGGAAATTTTTAACATCGTTGACGCACACACGTTTGGGTACACGTGTTCACATGTAATCGTTTCTTTCACCTAATTCCAGATAGCGTTTGAAACACACGTTTTTAGTATATTAGTTTTTATATCTAACGATTGTCATTCTATAGCAAAACGTGATACTGAAAGTCACGTTTATTTTACTTTATATAATGGAGGAAAAGAAGGGATTAACCAACGATAATAAGGGGAGCGGTCCGTTTGAAGAGCGCAGTATGATCGATTGTACATCTACCCGCAAAAGAGTGAAATTCGACGTTGCTGATTCTATAGCCGCTCCTGATAAATCATATACCGAGTTATACGAGAAGAGGTCATCATTTAGGAATTGGCCTCTATCATATATTTCTACATTAGCTTTAGCTGTTTCGGGGTTTTATTATTATCCGCAAGTTTCTTACGACTGTTGCGACTGTGGACGACAGAGTACGCTGTTATTCCTGTGGGCTCGAATTAGGTTTTTGGAAAGTTGGTGATGATCCGTTTGATAAACACGAGAAATGGTTTCCGAAATGATAAAATAGTTGAAAACATTCAAAAGAAAGAACGGTATATGATGATACATTAAAAAAATAGTTACGTCTGGAAAATTTGTATATTATTTAGATGGGGCAGCAGCATGTTTCAAATCGAGTATATTAACAAATCTTTATCAAAATAACGTCTGTTTCACATCCTCATCTGACTTGACTCAGTTGCGACAAGAATTTCCAGAGTTGTACCCGCACCGATGGAATACAATTAGTTGGTACTCTATGTATCAGACACAGCTATTTTTAAATGGTGAAATTGGAAAAAAATATAAGATAATGTGTTGTGATAGATCGCCCGTAGCCTCGTTTGTTTATGGTATAGTTAATAAAAAGGTGAAAAATTAAGTGTTCAAGAGTTGCAAGAAATTATACCTTCATGGATGTTAGATTATTTTAAATCATCTAAAGCGTTGATTTTAATTGATTCAGATATTAAAAGTGTTAAGGAACGATTATTAAAAAGAAATGGTTTTGACACTAATTTAACAACAGATGAATATTTTTTGTTACAAAATTATTATTTTAAAAATTGCCGAAATTTGTAATATTATATATTTAGATATAAGTGGTAAAATGTTTTCAGATGTTTATACATATATTGAAAATTGGATACTGAATAAATAAAAAACGAATATAAATTTTTATTTTTTTGTTTTCCTAGATGGCGCGCTTGTTTTTCAATATTACTATTTTTCAGCAGTGATTAACCAACAGTTGTTTGTGTTGTGTTCGATTGAAGAACATGAAAATTATTATAATTTTAGTATTTATTTCGTCACTACTAACAGACTGTTTAACGGATAATGTAACGTGGGATCAAGTAAAATCATATTTATATAAATACGGTTATCTTCAAGTGAAAGATAATACTTCCTTAGAATTAATAAATGAAACGAATATTTCAAATGCGTTACTTATTTTTCAAGAATATTACAAGTTGCCTGCAGATGGAAAATTAAATAATGAAACTCAAGATTTGATGCTAAAACCCAAATGCGGTAATGAAGATAATATATCTGATTTTCGATTAACAGCTTTTAAATGGAATAAAGTATTACTTACACGGCATTATTATTTAGCTACTCAGGAGGTTTTGGAATTAACAAGTAAAGCTTTTACATTATGGGAACAAAAATCTGGTATTCGTTTTAAACATGATAGAACGAATAAGGACATTTTAATTTCTAATAAACGTCTGAAACATATGATGAAAACACAATTAACACAGTGCATGGGAGAGTTTGGTGGTAAATCGGGGTCGCTATCACACGCGTTTTTTCCAGATTATGTAAATTCGAGACAAGAAATTCACGTGGACGAGGATGAGATATGGTCGTTATCTAATGACAAAACTTAATTACCTGGTTATACAAATCTGTTTTCAACGTTAATTCACAAAATCGGACATGCGATAGGATTATCACATTCCGATGTACCAGATTCTGTTATGTTTGCATATTATAACGGTAAAATTGAATTAAGCGATGATGATATTTTGGCTATCCAAAATTTGTATGGTAAACCACAACAAAATACATCGCCAGTTTCTACAGCTCCTATATCACCAACTAAAGAAGAAGAAAATTATTCTATTGTTGTTAATGAAATTGATCTTTGTCGTCTTAAAAACCTTAACACGTTTCTAATAGCAGACAAACGATTATATATATATATTATACGAAAAATGGTTATGGATAGTGAACATCGATGTTATGATATATTCTAAACCGATTGTTATAACAGATTGGTTAACATTTTTACCAAAAAATTTTTCAAGAGTTTTAGCCGTCTATCAACGCCCGTCTGGTGTGATAGTGATGTTTGTTGATTCGCTTGTTTATATGTTTGACTTAGCAAGTCTTCGATTAACTCACGGTTATCCAAAACATCTTTCATTTGTGTTTAATATCCAACCACATAAATTACATACTGTATTCAATAGTTATACAGGTAAAACTTTTATATTTCAAAATGATAAATATTTTAGAGAGGTTGATGAGTGTACGTTTACAATTAGATCGTGGGGATATATATCTCAACGTTTTCCAGGGATACCTCCTAATATTGATTCGTCGTTTAGGTTCATAGATGGTAATATACATGTTTTTAAGAATAATTACATCTTCGCGTTTAATGAATTTACTGGTAAGCTATCAAAAACGGAAAGAAACAATCTTTCAGTATTTCGATTGGAATGTGTAAATGATGACGTATTACATCAGTTAAAGGATCTAATACAGAGGTTAATAATACAAAGGAAAAATTAAATATTATACTGAGTTAACAATCATTAGGAAAAAAGCAACTAGTTGACCCAAGAAAATTATGCGGATATTATGTAATAACACGCGTTCAGAAAGCGAACGCGTGTTGAAAACTGGTCAACCTTCGGTTAAACCGCACCCAAGAAAATTAGTTTGCATTGCAAAAAACAGCACGTGTTCGACTTGTTTTAAAACTGTATATAAACCGTATTTGATTTACATAGAGCACACCTACAGCTGTTTTGAACCGTTAGCGTCTGCTTATATCGACAGCCTTGATGGATCAGGAAGATAGGATGAACGTATCATCAAAACAGCAGGACCGTTTCCTACATAAATTAAAACAGGAGGAAGACCGTCTTCTTCATAATAGTTTTTTCCCCAAAAACGCTAACACCTGGAGAAATTACAAAATTAAAAATGATAGTCGACAGACCAGACTCAACTATAAGGCCATTTATAAAGAGTTAATAAAGGATTGGTAGTTTAAAATTTTTGTTTAGATATTTATTTTTAATCTCCTATTTATATATATTTCATCATACGCTTTCTGTGAGGGTATATATATATATCCTCTTTTTATAAGTTGCATTCAGTATGGCTTAGCAGAGCGATACGGAAAACGTGCATGCTTTGAATTGGCGTGTTTATTTTTTAGATCACTTAGGTTTAGGCGAGTATTCTTTTAACGATGTGTGTTATCTAATCTGAAGCGGATGTTATCAAATTTGAAAGAAAAGAGTGTATAATAAAGATTCATTTTTCAGTATCTTATTCATATTGTAACATGACATAAGATAGTGAAAATACACTGATGATTAATAATAAACAAAAAAGCTGAAGATAAGAAGAAATGTCAAGAAACTTATAACTCAAAGATTAATGACCAAATTACGAAATGACAATTGACTAAGGAACTGACAATGACCTGACCCAATAGATTGCATAACAACAAGAAAAATAAAATGGAACAAGAAAGAAGGAACAAGAAACCAAATGTAAACAAGAATATAACAACAATAATTTTAATCCCCAAAATATGACTAATAAATGTATGTAAAACAATGCACTAAAACAGTTAGGGCATAAATAGGATGTAACTATGTAAACAATAGAAAGTAAGATAGAAATATTATGTATATTCTATGTAGGGAGAAGAAACATGTACTTATAAATATAAGGTAGGAAGCTAAAAATAACCATACCCAATTAATAATAATAAACATAGTCAAAGCAAGTAAAAAATACTTTGAGCCAAATAAAGGCAATAACTAATAACAAAAAGTGATCAATGTGAATTGAAAATAGAATAATTATTAATGACCAATAACCACACAGTGATATTAATATAATTAGACAAACAGTGTGAGTAATATCAAGTGAATGAGATAAATAAGTGGATAATTATAAGTAAGTGGTGAAAAGCTATGTACATAGCATAATATGAAAAAGTGAAAGTGTTAAGGAATAAAGAAACCTTCTATGAAGGGAAAAGTGCAGTGAGTGTGCAGTATAAAGTACTTAAGAAGTAGACTGTAATAGTATAGCTAAACAGCCTTTGATAGACTTCATGTTAGCAAATAAAAATGAACTAATTATACCATTAGTAATTTCCATAAAGTAAGGATGAATATAAAATAAGATGTAAATTAAGTATTTAGAGTGGAAGATAAGAAGGACAGACACTGTATTTTAGTGAAGGAATTAGTAAGTGATATATACTGTATAAGGTACTGTTTAAAATTAGTATTATAAGAGTTTCGTTATTGTTTTAAAAAAACCATAGAATATAGTAAATTATAAGATAAACAAGATAGAAATAAGAAACCAAAAACAGTTAGAAGTTAAATTTCAGGTACGGGCCTGGCAAGAAAATGTTTGTTTTTATAATAAGAGGTGTGGTTGGGAGCACCTATGTTTATTATCTGTTTCTATAAAAAAATTGTTTAATGTATCAATATATAAAGCTAATAAGTTATAAAGAATGTTAAATAGTAGTATGGGGAAGTCTAGGCTCTAGGCCTAAAATTTTGTGAAAAAACTTTGTAAGTTTAAAAGAAAAACAATAACCCAGTATCAATCAGAGTATATCAAATGTTTAAGCAGTTAAATAAGTGTATCTAGTACAAAAATGTCTAACTAATATCCAGTTTTAAAATAACTACATAAGAAATACAAATAAGAAAATAAGGAAAATGTTATTAACTATTCAAAAGTAATCATGAGGGATATCAAAATAATCCTTAACAAAAAAGAAGAACAATGGTGTTCATATAATTGATGTTGATATTAATATAAGAAAGAAATCTTAATTTGAAGATATTTTATAAATTTAAACCAAAATAAAACGTTAGAATATAACAATGTCATAAGATATTGACCAATGAGAAATGGCATAATTTGATAGGTAACCATAGCAACTGATGTTTATTACATAAAATACCGTTGGAATTCTAATTACTTCATTATTGACTAACGCGGAGGGCGGATGTATGAAGCTCTCGATCTTAAATTAACTTAAAAAAAACTTAAATTTTTAATAAATTTTGAAGGAAGAAGTATTGTAGAAGCCTTCCAAACTACATCTGATGAAATGAACAATTATTAAAATACTTAAGCAATAAAAATCGTAATAAAAAATACGAATAATTCGAATGAACGTAATAGACGATCTATCCTGAAGGAAGAAGTGGATTGACCTAACTCAGCCTGAGGAAATCGAACATCTACGAAGACTGGTGGAAGCCGAACTTCGAATTGGAGCCATTTGAACGGGAATTTCGAACCATCCAAAGAAGAGAGGACGACTAGGAGTTTCCTGAAGAAGAAGACGATCATCGGAGAAGCCACGTCAAGAAATCGATGAGTATAAACTAACAACTTCACTTCAAATAAATTTCTAATTACCCATATACCGAACTATAAATATTTTCACTTCACTGATCACAAATTTGACTCAATAACTGAATTTAATCAATATATCACTCTTAATAAACTTAATTAATCAATAAACATTGATATTAAATTATAATAAATTTAAAAAATATAACTTGCTGACAAGAATTTAACCAAACCTATTCTAATTCTCATTGCCAATAACTTACTTTGTATGTATTAGTATATCAACCATTGTGTATTTAGTTTTAAGGAATGTTATAATTTTGTGCATTTTTAGCCGATAATCCAACTTCTGTTGTCAAAAAAACCTATTCCCTGTGAGAAAAATTAATTGTAAATAAAATATGTACGCCATAATGTTTTCGTTGCGTACGACTGAGTAAGCAAGCGAGGCCATTGCCAACCGAGCAATTTGTAAACGCCGGTATCAGCATAAATATATGTATTATCCATTAACTGTAATTGAACGGGTAATATAAAGAAGGGTTCAATAAATTTTAATATTCCTCAACTGCTGTATGTTTGATTCTTATAAAACAACGTAATATAAGGACATTTTTCAAAACAAAACACCAACATACTACAGTTAGCGAAGTCGACACTGCAAGACAGCGTGAGCCAATCAGGTGGCGAGGCGGTAAGATTTGACTTGAACGACGAGAGATACGGTTAGCCAGTAAGTATTGAGAAAAAGTATAACCCGGCTCGCTACATACGATTAACCCTTCACAAAGGTATCTAACAGATGAATACCCAATAATCTACCCACAATTACACAGTTATATTACGAATACGGCGAATACAACGAGGGACATAAAATCGTTCGTCACACACATAAAAGTCTGTCACAAAGACGATTACTATCAAGGGTGACATTCTGTAACTACATAAACGATCTATTACAATATACAGATGTGTTGAGAAAATTAGAAAGATGTCGTTACCAAATACTAATAGACATAGACTGTGAAGAAGAAGCAAAAGATATAATCGGTTCAAGATGGTGACAATATGCGAAAAGTTTTTATTCGATTTTTTTGAAAATGAGGGTTTTATTCATACGCCACGTTCAAGAATTATTGTTTGTAGCGAGTGTGGATTTAAAACAAAAAATTATTTTATTATCACACATATTCAATTTATACATAAACTTTCACATCCAAAATGTAAAAGAGTTCGTTATTTGCCTTACAAATATGAAAACTATGCAAAATCTAAAAAGTGTATTCCAGATTATCAGATGCAATGATGTGTGTTAGTGTAACTGAGGAAATGATGGAAACTACATTCTGTGCTTGCCCAAAACGTTTACCAGCCGCCGATAAGCTTTTATTAACAGAATTTTTTTATACAGGAAATAGCGATGAAGTAATGTGTGTAGAATGTAAAGTTGTTCTCGACGAGTGAGAAGCAACCGATGATCCTTGGACTGAACATCAAAAAGCATCACCAAATTGTTTGCTACTAAAATTACATAATTCACAATTGTAAAATAAAAATTGTGATAATAGAAACAGTAAGTGTTTATTAACTAATTTTTCAACCTATTTAATCACTTTGTTACTGTATTTAGAGTAATAATGAGTGTCAGAGAGATTATCAGCGATGAACTACACAAACAAGCCAGACGGAATTTTCCAACACGTAATGTTGAGCTGAAAGGTGTTCACGATTTGTACCAAGCCGACCTCGTAGACATAATATCGTTTTGAAAGTTAAATAAAGGTTATAAGTATATATTAACAATAATAAACTGTTTTAGTAAATATGCATTCGCTATTCCTTTAAAAACAAAATCGTCAAACGATATTGTAAAAGCTCTTTCACCTATCTTACGAGCGAACAAAATGAAACATTTACAAACCGACCATGGAACAGAGTTTTATAATTCACACGTTCAACGATTGCTTGGTTATTATAATATAAACCATTATTCTACTTATTCTGATAAAAAATCATCCATAATCGAACGTTTTAATCGCACATTAAAAACTATATGTGGAAGTGGTTTATTTCTAGTGGGAAATATACATGGATTGAAATTCTTCCAGACTTATTACATAGATATAATAATAGCATACACAGAACTATTAAGATGGAACCAATAGATGTGGGCTTACATAATGAAGAGATAGTCCTATCACGAATAAATAAAAACCTATTACTACTTAATAAGAAACCTCCTAAATTTAAAGTAGGTGATAGAGTAAGAATTAGTAAATATAAGAAAGTATTTACAAAGGGTTATTTACCAAATTGAACAAACGAAATATTTACAGTTGATAGTATTAAACCGACAGTATCCAGAACTTATATTTTACAGATGATAAAGGAATCGTATTAGATGGGGGATTTTACGAACAAGAAATTAGTAAAACAAAATTTGGAGATATATTTTTAATCGAAAAAATATTAAAGCGTAGAGGTAATAAATTATTTGTTAAGTGGTTGGGATATGATAAATCTAGCAATAGCTGGATTGATAAAAATCGTGTTATTTAATCTGTATTGGTTATTATCAAAATGAAGTTTGTACAACAAACAAAGAGACTGCGTATCCGCAACTTTGGTAAATCGATAGAAAAAGAGAACAAAGGTCACATCGATTTATTACCAAATAATGTCAGGTGTCTTATCGTAGGCCCTAGTAACACAGTAGAGACAAATTTAATGTTAAATCTGCTGTTTGATCATAACGGGTTATATTTTGAAAATATATATGTTTTTCCAAATCGCTCTATCAAACAAAATATAAATTTTTGAATGAGCTGAGGCTGCGGCTGAGGCTGTGGTTGAGGCTGCGGCTGAGGCTGTGGCTGAGGCTGTGGCTGAGGCTGCGGCTGAGGCTGCGGCTGAGGCTGCGAGAGATGGTGTCTACAGTGCGGACGAGTGCTTAGCCACTGCGGTTGATGCTGCGACGACGGTTGCGGCTCACGCTGCAGTAGAGGCTGCGTTGTCTAATGTCGTGGTGGACGAGGCTACGGCTGTGGGTGCGGTTGAATGTCACTGCGTGGCAGAATATAAATGAATATATAAAAACGTGTACACTCATGGGAAAAAGAAAAATATGTACGCATAAGAAGAAGACTTACATACTGACATCGATGATCGAAATCGTTGATGTCGATGAGTGCATATATTCATACTCATCAATGCCATCATCATCATCATCATCATCATCATCATCATCATCATCATCATCATCATCATCATCATCACGATCGATGATCCGCTCATCAAATTCTGCACGTCTATATGCGTCAAGACACCGCTGACAGTGTCACCGCTGTGTACGGTAGATTCACCATCACTGGAAAAAAGTACAAATTTAATATCGAACGTAAACGCATTAGTACAACGGAATGTTAATGAAAACGGACGTACCGACTCGTCCCGGGTTAAGGAGATGGCGGACTCGTGTTTGCCAGCAGCGCACGTTGTAACCGTTGTGAACTATAAAAAAAACAGTAAGTCAGTCGAATAGAATATATTGTTTGTGCTCATTAAATTTAAAAAATGTTGAACTTGCTACCTTAAGAGTCGCTGCTCCTCTTGTATATGATGCTTGTTTATTCGCCCGTTGTTATGCATTCTGTAAAACGAAATGAAAGGTGTATATTAATTAGAGAAAAAACACAATGAAGAGAGAGAGAGAGTGTGTGTGTGTGTGTGTGTGTGTGATGCTAAACATCAACAGAAAATGCAGTAAGTACTTACATGCAAGTTGTAAAACAAACTGAATATGATAATCGTTGCGACAAAAGACTTATACATATGCATTTGCTCGCTGGGAGTTTGCTACAGACATCGTCTCCCCACCCTGATAACGTTCACGAGGTCACACAACATTTTGTTGTTTAAAATTAAACGCATATTCTCCCTCTGTCTCGGCGGGAGTCGATTACATCACCCGCGGCTTGCATCCTGTTTCACAAGGCTAAACCGACGCCACCTAGTCGCCTACCACCACCTTCCCCGTGAAGGTCTATTGAATTTGCACTGTGTGAATTTTATTAAATAACTTTTATATATGAAATACGAGTTATTCTTACCGTGAGTTACTGGTCCGTGTACCTCACCTTCTTCATTTCATTGTTAGGAAGAGCATCGTCATCGGATACCGTACGTTCCTGAAGTGTCCGTACGCCGTCGTCCAGTACATACCTCTTATTGTCATAAGGTTACAGGGAAAGTTTCGTTACACGTTGCGTGTACAGCTTATGACGATCGCTTGGTATACAGTCGGCAGAGGTGAAACTGTAGGACTGTCGAAAAGACACTCGCTGTACAATTGAGGGGCTTCTGTCAAAAACCTGCTTTGTCCAAAAATAAGACTTTTCAACAACGTGAAAAAACATCCTGACATTGTTTGTGTTTATTTAAATGAACTCAAAATTTTTGATAGTTTTTTTTTAAGTGAATAAATACCTGGCAGGAATAGCAATAAATAAATATTTATATAAAAGCAGAAAAAAATAAAAAACTTGGACATAGTAGGTTTTTACCAGAAATTTGATGAAAACCCCTATCATATCATACTTAAATTCTAAGAAATGTAATAAAATTAACAAGAAGAAATATTTGAAATGATTTATTGTTATTTTTTTAAAACTTGGAACAATAAAAATAATAATTATAGAAATTGATTAAATATAGTAGTAATAACGTTCCACTATTTGTCCTTTTTCTGATCACTACCACTGATATTGTCAAAAATAAAAAATATAATAGAAAAAATAAAAAAAGTATGTAATAATAACAAGATATTCAGTATTTCATCGTTTAATCTTCACATCCACTACTATTGTCATCATTATCCAAACCAAAATCAAGTTTTGATCTGTTACCACTTCATTTTCCACACTTTGATCTTCAAATAACTTTCTGTAAAAATTAACACTTTCCGGATTTCCCAAGTACGGAATCAGGCTTTTAATATCTTTACGTTTCGCTGGTGCTATACGTGGAGGCTCTGTTTATAAACAATCAAGAGTCAAAACTTCAGGCAGCTCCTTTTATTCCTTACTATGCTTGTTTGCCAAGGCCCACGGTATGGGTGTCTGCACTTGACAAATGGGTCGTTTCCATTGAACTGTAACATTCGTATATTTTTAAGTTCCAGCGGAGGTTTGGGCGTTTTCAAAAAATATGCTTCTGTACTTTTTTATATTTTTAACATCACAAGTACTTAGTTTTCTTAATTTAAATGGGGATGGTTTCTTCCTAGCACTCAAAATAACTCTATCCCAATCCTCTGGAACTTCTGCACACGACAGTTTTCTTTTTTTAATTTCAATAAGAAATCCTGATCGTTTGGTAAATATGAATGACCTCGTACGGGGAACAGGTACGTTATTTTTTCAAACATTTTAAAAACATGAATGAGTTTGTACAGGAACTGCACCATAGTCATATTTTTATTTTGCCCTGGACATCCGTCACTAATAAGTACCAGCTCACTTGGACGCCCTTCTGGTGAAATGTTTTTTAAATAATCAAGAAGCATGGATGTAACTTCATTTGATCCTTTCTTAGCTATATATTCACAGTATGAGTAAATAGTCACAACTTCAGATCCTAAATCATGTATTCCAAACACAAACTACCTCGCATAAAAAACTGCATTTGTTTTTATATATGGGAGTGGCAGATTTTGCATAAAATCAAAGCTAAGACACAATATTTCACCCATTTGAGCTTTTGCTTTGTATGCCTTTTTGTCTTCTTTTAGCTTCAGCTTTTTTTAAGTGTAATGTTTTTTCATTGCGAAGCTGCTGTTTTTGTTCATCCGTCATAGCAGTTTTTATTTTTAACTCCATAGAGTCACAATAAGAGCAAGTATCAGATCGAGGGTAACCAAATGATATATTACATTTTTTTAACACACCCCAGTAAATCTTGTACGGTAAATTTATGTGATACTGTTCAAGAAAAAGAGAGTGCATTTAATCACAGACAAATCTTCAGGTAAACATCTCTTATCTGGATTGTGTCTTAAGGAATAATGAGATTTCCTTGCAGGGAAGGACCTGATGTGATTGTCAACGAGATTTATCGCAACTTCTGGATACTGTTTTGGACGAGTGTCGTGCTTACCACGACAGTCTGTCGGGGCTTGGCTCGTATTTACAAGGCTTTGCTGCAATCGTCGCACTCTCCATTTACTAATGCCATGAATGCTAAGAAATGCTTTAAAACATACCCCAGTCTCCTGAGCACCAAACCGTACTTTATAACGAAATGAGGCACAGTGATCACGTCTATCAAGTGCTTGTGGATTAGGATTTCTCGAACGTCTTCTTTTCACCAGTTGTATTGCTATTAGACCACACAAATGGGAATCTTGTTCATTTTTACAATTCATCTGCAAAACTTTTGCTAAAATTTCCTGTCTCTGCATATTTGATATCGTGATAAAACAATGAAACCTGGTACACCTGAAACAAAAAAAATCCACTTCACATTAGTACTAAAACATTACAAAGTCATACTTTTACTGGAATATGCTAGTAGTACTTTTACCATCAGTAATCCTAGTAAAATATCAGAAAATGAACTAAACCAGTACCAGTACTAAACTAATAGCACTGTTACTATTAATATTATAATAATTTTGTAGTCCCCGATTTTACAGTAAATATAGGCCTAAGCAGGACTATGTATTAATGTCACTGATTCTTTGCGTCATGCTTCCAAAATTATAAAAAAAAAACATAGGCCTACTATTTTATAATATTCCTAAATATTCTTATATTTGTGGGTATCATTCTCTAAGCCATATCCACCACTTTTGACTGTTTTCTATCAATTGCCAGAAGTCAGAATAACACTGCACATTTATAGCCTACATACAATGCAAAAAACTATCAAGCCTGTGTAATAATGAAATATAATGTGTGCAGCAAGTCACGATGACACACACGTGATTTGTCAATCAGAAATACTAAATTAATAAGATAAAACACTAACATATGAAGTACCACGGGAGGTTAGGCCATAACCAAACTTTTTACGTAGCTTCTGATAACCTAAATGGCTTTATGATTGTTACCATGATTATTTTTCAACCAAACTGATATTCTTAAAAATAACGCATTATTTTCATAATTTTATTATGCAAACGTTAGTTACATTTTTATGTAAATACCGTTCTTAATGTAAGTTTATTATAAATTAGGTTAAGTTTAACGTACCTGCAATCTTCTCCAGTAACAACTTTTAGTACTCTTTTGCCAACATGGTTTATATGTTCTTCTCCATGTACTTTTTTCTTTTATTTCGTATGATTTTCTTTCTTTTCGGCGCTTTTTGAGTGGCCAGTTTTGATCTGATTCCACATCCATAACAACGAACTACTATACAAGTACAACAATGAGATTATATTTTTATAAACAGCAGACACGACACTTACGCCATCTGTAGGTTTTCCGGCAAAAACTAAACTTGTCCTGGACTAGTTTAGTTTTTGCTAGGAAACGAGTGGACATAGTAGGTTTTTCCAGAAATTAGCTTTTACCTTAATGAACTGTGACGGATTAGTTAGGTTATTGAAGAAACTGAACTACACGGTAAATAGAACAATGAACTGGCTACAGTAATATGACAAAATCTAAATTTTTGATTTTTTGGACAAAGTAGGTTTTTGACAGAAGCCCCTCAATTGATGTCGTAACCTATTATTTATTGCCGTCCTTGGCACACCTTTTGCCACCATTTGTCGGTGCGGTCGGACAACTGGAGCGAGTAAAATTCTTGAGACCGACAAATTCCCTGATGGGTTTCCCGTCGGTTTTATCCTCAGTACGGTATTTATGGGGGTTCTAGACCGGAAGTGACGTCATCCCCCACCCCGGCGTACCGGCCCACCCCTTTTGGCGCGAAATTAAAAAATTGTTTTGGTGGGGGTAGACTTTCGGTACTGTGTGTCGCCCATGACGGAGGTGGTGATGGAGTAGGGGGTAGTGAGAGGGTGTCTCACGTGACAGTGTTGGGCGTGACGAAGGTGTGAGTCGTAGGTCGGCAATGTTGTCGGCGTCGGCCATATTGTCGACATCGGCTATTTTATGGGGCGTCGATTTTGTAGGGGGGGTATCGATGCGTTGATTGGTGGAGATATGGCCGCCGTTCGCCGTTCGCCGTTCGTCGTCCGACGTTCGCCGCCCGGCCGTACGTCGTATGACATCGTACGTGAAAGTAGGCTTCGGTCGTCACTTCTTCGTCCTCGTTCGTGTCAGTGTTTACGATGTACTTGACAAATCTCGCTTTAACCGTTATATGCCACTTTATAGTAAGCAAACGTGTCAGTTCGTTTAGAATGTCCGTACCTAACGCATCGTGCATTTCATCGAAAAAGTTTATGACATCGTTGACACATTCTTCATCATCCGTAACAGGCGTGTAAACGTACGAGAACAACGCGCCACGCAACGAATGATTACGATCAAAAGCAAACTTCTGCATTGTTAGAATCACAATAATGCAAAACACTTGATATGATAAAAGCAAAATCAATTACTTGCTCACTTGAGGAACAATAGTAGACTGATACAAAGTTAGAAAATAATGAACACTTTATAAGCAGCACGTGAAAGTTAGCCTGCACGAGACTCGAAGGTTAACTACGAAGCGAACGCTGACAGTGATTCTCTCTCCGCTTACACTATCGGCTGCGCGCGCAGTCATCCGCTCCCACTACTGTGTTTATTTCATACCGACCAATTGACGATAGCAATCCCCACTACGGTTGCGCGTGCAGCTATCTCTGAGGAGGCGGAATGTAGCGCGACAAACGAACATTCTTGCTCCAGATATGGTCTTTTACACATATTCTTTTGCAAACCGGCTAAAGAACTTTTACAACATCCGTCGTCGAGGTCATATTAAATTTTATGTTCGCAAATATCCGAATGCGATAGTGAAATTTTTTGACCTGGCCAAAGCCGGGTTTATTTACGAAGGCGACGGTGATGTTGTGAGATGCTGTGTGTGTAAAGTACGAATTATGGATTGGATGGTGGGTGATGATCCCGTCCAAGTCCATAAGGCGTCAATGCCTACATGTGATTTCGTCCGCAAGCACTTGTAGTAGTCGACGCACGCAAAAAAGTCTCTTTTCAGTGCCGGTATAAACTCACATACATACACGTTTGGGTAGTAGTAGTAGTACTACTACTACTAAATGAGTGTAAACAGTTTAATATCTGAGCAGTGGTGCACATGATAAAATAAAAAAGTAAATTCCACAAATATTATACGTATACACTTTAAATATCGTGTCGCTGTCGAAGCGGTATCACTTGCATCACGGGTCGTTGACACGATGGACGACTATCGATACGACGATGGGAACCATTTTGCGATAACAAATCCGTTACGAAGAGCAATACTTGTGTTCCATGTATTTTGTGAAGAAAAAACAATTTTGTGGTAACTACTGTACACGTTACAAGTTAGGTGGTGACAGATATCACAGACGCTGTTGGCGTCACATAAAAAAACGTAGCAGTGATCTGCCACCGATCGTGGTGTTGATGATAGTCTCCAATCGTATACACAACAAAACACGATGGCTTGAGTTTATCGAAGAGTGTGAACTAAACAACGTACCGTTAAAACTCGTGGTTTACGAAAAGAATATGTTCAAGTGTACCGTACGTCATGGATGGAATTTTCATTCGCGATAACGTCCGATTCCCGAACTGTATCACCCCGTTCAACGTGTGCACGGTTTACACGATTCCCACGGAGAGATGAACTACGCTACAGTGTACACAGACATGCTCGCCTATGGAAGTTAAATCCCTCACGCTTCGTGTTGCGTTGTCATTACGGGGCGCATTATTCCAATACGTACATCGATTGAAATATACAGAAGCGCGGTGGTGATAGCGCCAAAGTGCGCACTGGATACTAGCTACAACGTAAGTTTTGACGTGCAGTGTCCACCGTCCTCATTACCGACACTAGCGAGATGCAAACAGTTCACTTTGGTAAACAACAAGGCGCAGGGATTGTTTTCGGTACTCTTTCTGAAGGAGGCGTTGCCTAAACTCCGCGAGAATTGCGAATACTTTGGTCTACGGTATTCGCACGAACAAGGGTACACGGTGAAAGACCGACGTTTGTACGAACAGTGGCAGCAGTGCACGGGCGCTATGGCAGACGAATTTTGGTTGTTGAACTCGTATCTGATACACCTGCACATGAAGTCGGGAAGTCAACGCCCGATCGCTGAACTCAAAGCAAAACACATGTGGAAGCGCCTACCTGTGGACGATAACGTCATAGTCGCGGAAATGCACGAGTACCGCGACAACGTTATACGTAGCGTCATGTTTAAAGACATGAATTCTGTCAAGACCGTAAGAGCGTTGGACACGAAACAACACACGCGCATGAGATATTACAGCGGTATGAGCCTCGTACGTAATGGGTGTATGAAAATCAGTTTAGCTCACGTTTTAACGTACTTGCGCAATCGCAAAAAAAACGCACTGTTCTTCCGTTCAGTCGAAATGATATAACTGGATGTGGAGCGATGGCGTCGCGACAGTCATGTGATGGAAGGCGCACGTACCAGAACGAGAGATACGTTCAGCACTGAGCCGACGGTTTACTACGTTCCAGCGTATTGTGATTCACGTTTCGCACAACGTGAGAATGAAATGACAGGTGAAGAACACAGCATAGCGTTCGCAAGACAATCGCGACGGAGTTGCACAGACCGATAAGAAGGAATTTTCCGAGACGTGCAGTCGAGTTGAAGGGCCTTCACGAAATGTACCAAGCGGACCTAGTAGAGATGATACCACACACGAAGGTGAACAAGGGATTCAAATTCAAGTACCTCATGACGATGATTAACGCGTTTAGCAAGTACGCGTACGCCGTTCCGTTGAAAACGAAGAAGGGTGTTGAGATCACACGAGCTCTGGAACCAATTCTGCGTTCTAATATAATGAAATAACTGCAGACGGACAACGGGAAAGAGTACTACAACAGCGCCGTACAAACGTTGCTGAGCAGATACGGTGTCGCACTCTATTCCACGTGTACTGAGAAAAAGGCGTCGATTGTGGAACGCTTCAACCGTACGTTGAAAACGCACATGTATCGTGCGTTCAGCGAACAAGGTCATTACCGTTGGTTGGATATCTTACCGGAACTGGTCAGGTCGTACAACGACAGCGTGCACAGAACGATCGGAATGAAACCGCATCAGGTGAACGAATCCAACGAACGTACGGTGCTACGACGGATTCGTGTGAACACAGCAAGGAGCATCGACTATAAACGACCAAAGTTCAAAGTAGGAGATCGTGGGCGTATAAGCAAACACAAAATGACGTTCGCCAAAGGATACACCCCCAATTGGACAAATGAGATATTCCTCGTTCACGCGGTACGTACCGGCAGCGTACCCGTCACTTATTCGCTAAACGATCATACGGGAGAAGTGTTGAAAGGCGGTTTTTACGAACACAAAATCAGTAAATCGAACGTCGGTGACGTGTACTTGATAGAAACGATCGTGCAACGTAAAGGCGATCGCGTGAAAGTCAGGTGGTTAGGACTCGATGGTAAACACGATTCGTGGATACACAAGAAGAACTTGCTATAACTACGAATCGATTCGTGGAAATAGAATGAGTATGAGTTGTTGCGTTACGATGTCAACATGCGCGCTGTGTACAGTGTGAAAGACGTTGTGTCGCATCCCGGCTACGACGAGTACGTCGTGAACACGCCCGCTGACTACGTCGAACGGATGCGCAGGATCTTAAGGGTACACGAGTATTGGAAGAGGGTTAGTAATCGTGTGTCGAGGTTCCGACTCAGCGAAATAGTACCTAGTGGCACTGGACTCGATCACTACAAAGAATGTGTTTGGTCTAATCCGAACTGTGAAACGGGTCCGGAAACTTGCGTGTGCAGTTACATATCCATCGATTGTACCAACATAGTGCGACTATTAAATAGACTGTGGATAGAACGTCAACATGAAATATTGCAACAAGCGCGCAGACTAAAAATAAAGGACGTATACTATTCGAAATTGTGTGGCGATGGTCGTGGCGGTGGTTGTGGCAGAAAAAACGTAAACATGGGCGTCTTCTGCCTGATATCGTACGTTCGATCATCTGCGGACCTTCCGCGTGCGGGAAAGGCTAATGTCATGTTCAATCTGTTGTTCGATGTGAACGGTTTGAGATTCGTGAACCTATACGTGTTTTCTAAATAATTGTTTCAAAACAAATATCGGATGCTGGAGACCTAACCCTGATGACACGACTTTCTGACGAAGGAATGGATTATCAGGCGTTCAAAGATAACGACGAGGTACCACCTCCCGACGAGGTCGATCCCGATTCTATTATGGTGTTCGACGATGTGTCTTGCGAAAGGCAACACAACATACGCAAGTATTTCGCTATGGGACGACACAGCGGTGTGGATGCGTTTTACCTGTGTCAGACGTACAGTCAAGTGCCGAAACAGTTGGTTCGCAATAACGCCAATCTATTAGTGTTGTTCAAACAGGACAATCTCAACTTGAAGCACGTGTAAAACGATCAAATCAACACGGACATAAAATACGAGACGTTTAAGAACGTGTGCACCGAAGCGTGGAAAGATCGATACGGCTTTCTCGTCGTGGACAAGGATTCTTCTATCGACGGCGGCAGGTACAGAGCAGGTTTCGACCGTTTCATAGTCATCGATTAAAATTCACGGACCGTTCGCAAGTAACAGCTGTTCACTGTGTATAAATACACATGTCCCGGTGTCAGCGGCGTTAGTCGACGTACCGTCGTTTATTGAGATGGACGAAAAGAAAAAACGACTAGCCCGCGATATCGACACGATCAGCGATGTCATACGGAAGAAATACCGTGCGTTAAAACATGGGATCCGTGAAGAGGAAGCAACGTTATCCAAAAGTTACAAACCGATTCTGGATCCGTTATAAAGTATTTCGCAGGCGTTATTTGAAAAAAAAAACGTAAAACGACAAATGAAAAGCCGACGAAAAAGATAAAATGTGAGGAGGAGGAGGAGGAGGATTCTAGTAGTAAGATCGACGTGGGAACACCACTGCGGACACCGGGTTTCCTGGAAACGCCTGCGTTAGCCAAAACATCGGACGATGACGACGAGACCGATCCTAGTCTCAACATCGAAAAAATGTTAACCACACCGGAAGGAAGGCGCGAATCGCGTAGATATCTTCTGACCCAATACGACAGCGAATCGTTAGCGAACAAGTACATGCGTATGATCGTATCTTCTGAACGTGATCGGCTGATGGACTATACTTACGGTGTAAGACACGCGAACGGAAAATGGATGATCGGTGATTCGCCGTTTGAAATCGAAACGGACGATACGATCCTCATCGACGGTAAAAAATGATACAAATGTACACCGGGTCTATACGAACTCGTGTTCATGAAACACCCTAAGGGAAACGTTTACAACGATGCGGATCTAAAGGCGTACAAGATATATTACGCACCACGAACGCGCACAAGCATTATTATTTAGCGAGCGCACAGGTGAACGCGAACAGAGGTGTAAAGTATAAACGGGTAATATCACAACTGTTCCCGCCGAAACGTACGGGACACGGACATAATACCGACGGAACGTATATGGTGGCATCGAGAAAAAAAGACAAAATCGATTTCGTGCATTGGGACGATCCGAACGAACTGGTGGACAGATTGCGACTGTTGATGGCGTCATAGCGCACCGGAAACGGTGGGCACACGAACGAAATCGTTTCCGTAGTAGAAGAACTACGTGAAGCCGACATCTTCGTATACATATGACCGCTATACGACAACATCCGTCAGTGCCGAGACACGATGTACACCACTCCAGTGTTTATTATCGCGCTCGTCATCGCTAACGCGAACGATGTAGATTTCGCTATAGATTACTTGGTGCGATACGGATACGTGCCCGACGATAGTTTACGAAACACGGACAACACCACCATCAATGTGGACGCCTACCTACGGACGTTTCAAGTGAATTACAATTTAACCGTGAATTTAGAATTGAACAACGAAACGATTAATCTGATGCGAGCGCGGAGATGCGGTAACGAAGATTTCGTGACGTATACCTTACGAACACAGTGGACCAAGAGACGACTGTCGTGGCGGTTCTTTCACGGTACCGCTAGCGCTATAGAAGCGTCACGATAAGCGTTCGCTGTATGGCGGAAACATTCGAATAGTGAATTCAACTATCGACCCAACGACATAAACGCTGACATGGTCATCGCTATGAAATATTTTAAACACCGGTGTCTGACCTCCAGGTGTACGATTTGCGGGTACGATTTGAACGGACGAGGAGGTATACTCGCTCACGCTTACTACCCGCCCGATTTACTGTGTAACACTACCGAGATACACATGGACTACTATGAATCGTGGAATTATACGAACTAAACCGAAATACCGGACGATCATACCAGTTTCCTTCAGGTGCTAACGCACGAAAACGGACACGCGTTAGGGCTGTCTCATTCCCTCGTGAGAGATTCGATCATGTACCCTTTCTACGTGCCGCGGTCGGACGGTCCGTTCGACCTTAGAGACGACGATATAAGAGGTATTCAACCCTTGTACGGGAAGCCGCCGCCACCGCCAGCTACGACGACGGCGACGACGGCGACGACGACGACGACGACGACGACGACGACGACGACGACGACGACAACGACGACGCAGACGAAGAACGACGAACGACAATGTCCGTACGACGACGGATTTATGTCGACTAAAGAACGTTAATCAATTTTTAATAATCAACAGACACATGTATATAGTGCACGATAACTGTTTGTGGACACTGGATCTCGAGTCGAAGCGTCTGGGCGGGAGTCCGCTTCTGTTGACGGACTGGTTGACGTTCTTACCGCCGACGTTCACCAACGTTTCGGCGATGTACCATAGACCGCGCACCGAAGAAGTGGTGCTCTTCATAGACAACTACGTATACATGTTCGATATACACAATCGGCAACCGGTGAACGGGTATCCGCTTCCGATCACGACGCTCGGCGTTCGTACGATGATGAAAATAAACGCTGTAATACGCAACTACACGGGTCGAACCCTTCTGTTGTACAACGATATGCATTACGGTGAGATAGACGAGTGCACGTTCACGATCAAGAAACACGGATACGTTAAAGATTGTTTTGTCGGCTTGCCAGAAGCCGTCGATAGCGCGTTCCGATACATCGATGGAAAGATTTATTTCTTCAAAGACGGAAGCGTATACGTGTACGATGAATTTTTAAATACGATTGTAAAAGGAAAACATACCGACGGATTCTCCGTTATCGGAATAAAATGCATAGACGGTACAATCGTATCAAAACTAATCGATTTATTACGCGAGTACGTGTAAATGCCGTGCACGACGGACGACGTGCATCATTCACGAAATGAGCGTTGACAAGTTTTTTTTTTGAGAAAATGAGGGCCTAGCACAATTGTTTCTCCACTCACAGGTATCCTCGCTAATATTTATTTGAATCATTTAGAAAATACTAAAATTTTAAAAAACAATTATTTTGACAATAAAATAGTATATTATTTAAGATATGTGGACGACACCTTTGTTATTTTCAATGGTAACAATAGACAGATCGAGTCATTTAATAACTATTTAAATAAAATACATAAGAAAATAAAATTCACTATGGAAATTGAAGATAACAAAAATATTAATTTCCTGGATCTAACCATAACAAATAACGGTAATGACCTGAAATACAAAATATACAGAAAGCACACATGCACAGATACGGTTATACATGCTAAGTCATTTCATCCTCCAGCCCAAAAAATGGCTGCATTTAACAGCTTTATTGACAGATTACTTTGTGTTCCCCTTAATAACGAAGACTATGATCAAGAAGTAAATATTATAAAACAAATAGCTCTAAATAACGGTTACAGGCCAGTAATAATTGATAAAATGATAATGAAACATAAAAAACGTTTAAAAAATAAAAATACCAACATTATTAACCAACATAATAAAAAACATAAAAAATTCATTTCAGCTAATTGTACTGGTTTGATGCCAAATATTTTAAAATCTGTTTTTAAAAGTAAAGGATATAATATTTCATTCAAAACATGTAATAAGTTAAAAAATTTTTTTCAAAACTGAAATAAATATTCCTTTAAAAAGTAAATCAGGAGTCTATAAAATAAAATGCGATAATTGTGCAGCATTCTACATCGGCCAATCCGGCAGAGATTTTTATACAAGATTTTTAGAGCATATTCCTAAAACAAATAATAATAATTGCAGTTTTGCACAACACTTAATAACAAAAGGTCATAATTATACTAGTTTCGAAAACAATTTCGTAGCATTATATACTTGCAAGAAGGGTAAATTAATGGATAGCCTAGAGGAGTTCGAAATTTATAAAGCTACAAAAAACGCAACAACCAAAAATAATATATTAAATGATCAAATGAACTTCGGATCTAATAACCTGTTTGACACTGCTATACGGTTGAATGATAATTATAGCCAGTCGTAAGGAAATCGCGGTACAGCGTGCATGCATGCGAGCGCTCCGAGCGATTCAGTTGTTACGTTTTGTATATTTTATTTAAAAGATTTTAAACATATTAAATTGTGACATAACCACAAAATGTGGTATACATTTACGTTTTGAATTAATATTGTGTATCTGAAGATGGGATTTCATCCCGAAACGCGTCATTGAACGAAAGAAACTAGTGTCACTAAGGTGGACCATAAGGTAATTTAATTATATTAAACTACATAAGTTTAACTACAAGAACACGATTATCAGAAGTACTGTAAAATCCACGAGTAACGACGTATATTCCCCGTACAAAACTCGAGTACCCTCCACACACTTCTCTATGGGTCTCAGGATTAGACTTCAACGAAATCCTTGGCCAGTCATACTCAAATACCCGAAATGAGATGTATCAGGCACGAGGCAGAATACACTCTTTAATTTAGCAGAAGAAATGCAAATTTACTGCAGGAATTGAATGTTATGAGTATACACGATAGTATTGCTCAATATCGACTAATATGTTTGGAACATCTTAACCGAATGAATGACTGCCGCATCCCCCCGATCAACTATTGAATTATAGGCTGAAAGAACAGCGAGGTGTCGGACGTCCGAAGAAGCGCTGCAGTTACCAGATGTAGTGTATCTTTTCGGTCTGGACAAACTATTTGTGTTTAATCCTTGTTGTAGATGATGATTGTTAATTGAAACTAACAGTTCTATTTAATAGTTAACATATTTGCAGTGAGGTTAAAGTTATTTAGACGGTAAAATACAAACGAGATTATACGTGTTATTTAAAGAAGTTGTTTTATCTCTGGTGTGATTATTATTTTTAAATATCACCGTAATTTAATTTCAACGCCAAATTAAGAATCATTTATAATTATCCATCGATATTTATAGATTTTGTTTAGAATAATAACTTTAAAACTCTTACTAAATGAAGTAAGTATAGATAAATATAGCATACTTAGTTATAATCGGTAACACCTTTGAGATTTTCGTACCAGTTTGAACAGTTGTTTTTGGAGTCATTTCTGCGCTAATGGGAATTGTGTAATTAGTATTAAATACGCTATAACTTAGCATAACAACAAATATAACATATTAACTATTTATCTCGACGAGAAGTAAAAATTCCTACCTTTCTATCAACTGGATTTTTGTATTCAAAGACTTTTTAGTCTGGTGCCCAAGATATTACAGTTCTCTCAACGTAGAAAACTGTAATTTAAAGTATTTTACATAAATCATTTGATTCAGCACGTCGTTTTGCGTAAATTTGTGTCTATGAAAACCTTATTGACATTAGACGATATAGAGTCTCGAAATTTGTTTTTCTTGATGTCTATATGTTGCGGTTAGAATTGTTATGTTGTAAAATACAAGGCACACGTAATTTTAGAATATACTTGGAGAACAGTGTTTGACGTATAAGATGAATATGCACATGCACTAGGACATAACAGCTTTTATAAAAATACAGATAAGCACACACACTAACAATCAAACAGACAGGCCAATAGCATTGTCTTTATGCATCACAGGAGCTAGAATATTACCGTATAAGTAAACATATAAGTTTTACATATTTAGTATATTAGTAGTTACACTTTTAAGTTAATCACTTAATACATTGTAGTAATATAAAATATAGACCAAAAATATATGTGCATTTTGCATTAAGGGTAAAAATATATCTCCTTAAGATTATAATACAAGCAAAAATATTTTAACATTGATTACTAAAGTTTTTATAGATTAATCACCTTACCGTGGATACATATTTTTAGGGAGAAAATGTACTTTAACTTTCACCGAAACGTTCACTTTTTTGTGGTAGCTACACACCGAGTTTTTATGTGAATACGTTTTTAACAAAAAGGATTCCTTCAGTTTCCCAGCTACACCCAACACAGTAAGGAAACGTCAGCAGGGACACAAAGTGCCGCTAAAGCTGTCAAATATCAATCAAAAACCTGACGTACTTTTATATCCGTCTCTTTCATTTAAAGGAAAATTGTTACGTAATCAATCATTCTGACATGAAGCTCCTGCTCACGTCATTGAAACTATTATTCCTCTAAGAATGTACGTACTTGGGCGTATTGTTGTGTGTATGTTTGGGAAATGTATTGCAACGAAACACAGAATCATGGTAAGCGGGGCAAGCTCATATATTACACAGACTATGGACATTCATGTTATATTGGTAGATGGTTAAGTTTGGTTATGTTATCAGTTGTATTTAGTAAGGATAAGCGTTTAGTTTAGTAAAACTGTGCATTATTTATTTATTGTTATTCATGTACTGTGTTTGTGGAAATGTGCGCGCGTGCGCGAGTGGTAAACGTTTCCCGGGCTGTGCGTGAATTGATTATCATTGTGTTTGACATTGAACTGAACATAGACATATGTATTGCTACAATCCCTATATATTTCTGACTATTGTTTACGTTCATGTATGATATTAGTAAAGTATGCAGTTATGCATGTGATAAGGGGCTTCTGATTACCGCTATGCATGCTGTTACAAAGTAAATGCACTTTACTGCATGAAAAGTGCATGTCACGGTGTACTAACCATGTGACTTCCATCCACCAATAGAGTGCTGAGTGGTGGTTGGAAATTTTCTGAAGCCTGTCGTTACACAGGCAGTTCTTCTACGCCATCTACCGCGAACGGGACGTGCACTCCTTGTACAAGATTCTACCGCTTGCAAGGTGTTGTAAAAACTATTCGTTGTTAGTGAAACGGGAAGACTCAGAACTGTGTGTGTAGTACACCTGCACACAGTATTGTTTTAACGCATTGCGCGTATAATTACGACAGTTCTTCTACGCCATCTACCGCGAACGGGACGTGCACTCCTTGTACAAGATTCTACCGCTTGCAAGGTGTTGTAAATACTATTCGTCGTTAGTGAAACGGGAAGACTCAGAACTGTGTGTGTAGTACATCTGCACATGGTATTGTTTTAACGCATTGTGCGTATAATTACAGGCAGTTCTTCACTGCTGCTACCGCGAACGGTACATACAATTCTTGTTCAAGATTCTGTCGCTTGCAGGAATCTGTAAAGACTATTCGGGGATAGTAACGCGTGTGACGCAGAACGGTTGAATATTAACTCTTTACACACGATATTAATATTGTAGTATTACGTGTGTAATAAGTGAGTGTAACTGTATCACTGTGTGTGATTTTCCGCAGTGTCAGTATCATTAATAGTTACGCAATAGTAAGTTGTTCCATCAAGACGTTTCCGTGTTAGTGCAAGATTTCCTCATAGGGTGGTATGCTGATCGCGGTAGACCTTGGTATTCGAGTGAACACTTGAAGAAGCCGGAGTGGTATAAGTTCAATATACCGTTATTAGATTAAACTCACTGTCACCTGAGATATTACTTGGTCATAAACTCTATATTAATTTTACGAGTAATAAGATCCATAGTACCGCTGTGTGTGCGAAGCGTCAGATTCATCGTGGGAATTACAGGACACCAGCCCAGCTGTTACAGGACACCAGCCCAGCTGTTACAGGACACCAGCCCAGCTGTTATAGGACACCAGCCCAGCTGTTACAGGACACCAGCCCAGCTGTCAGGACAGCAGCCCAGCTGTTATAGGACACCAGCCCAGCTGTTACAAGACACCAGCCCAGCTGTTATAGGACACCAGCCCAGCTGTTACAGGACGCCAGCCCAGCTGTAAACGTTTCTGGGGAAACGTCTGTCATTTATAAGCCGCACCTGACGAACCAACTACACCGCAAAGACCTGCCCTTCTCTTCAGCAACATCATCGTGGGAATCTTCTTTATGTAACGTATCACGTCTTGCGTATGAACAGTATTTAACATTTTAAAAGAAAGACTCTATATCAAATATTACATTCTGTACATATCAAATATACCATATAAACAATTACTTGTGTTTTGTGCAATAAATAATCTTAAACCCTCCAATATAGACTTTTAATTTAAAGATACACATACTATCATATCCTATGCGCCAATAGTTTAGTAATTTGTGTTGTCGCATAGAGATATTTTGGCGCTTAGCAACTTGGGGCTCGTAAAATAGCAGTAATTTTACGCTATTATATATTTGTCTATGAGTAAAAAAATTTGTTGGTAAAATCCTATGTATAATTATAATTAACGTAATAATTGTATGTGTATAGTTCATATGATAATCTGAGGGTATAATTTATCAATTGTGCATATTCTCTTGTATGTCATATATGAACAGATTTTATCAGTATATTGGAGGTAGATTATTAGTTGTTGTGTTTTAGATAAGGTTTATTTACATGTTGATGTTTTGAACTGCTTTCTGTGTGCATATAAACTGGTTACCAGATGTTCTAATCTTGTCGTAATAATAACTTTCTTTGCGTATAAATCAGTAAATTTAAATTTATTAAATTTTAAACTGAATTTTGATCACTATGGCGAATTTAAAAGGGGTAGAGAATGCTTTAGTGGCCATATTAGCGAAGATGGAAACCATGTCCGAAGAAATTAAAGCCAATAAAAAAGAAAGTAAAGCCAGGGATGAGGAGATGATAGCCATTAGGCAGAAATTTTGGGAAGAAATGGACGCCGATAGAGAGGAGTGGATGGCGAAACTACAGGAAATGTCAGCTGGTACTGAAGTAGATTTAACTGTTGGGAATAGTGTACCTTGTGATAATTCTGAAGTACCAAATGTTCTGGTTGAACATACTCTCAACGAAAGTAATATGGAAGTTAACCAAGATGTGACATCTGAAGGATTACCGGAGAACAGTAGCGTAGTAGATGAAATTGAAAGTGATTATACAGAAACCACCTTATTAGGGCCTAGTAGTTCATATCTCGGTAAAGTCGAGTATTTAGATTCTGCATCAAATTGTAGTGAAGATAACAGAAACGAAATTAGTAGTAACAACACTATTAGTCTGGAACATACTTCAGGTAAGTGCTGTGATGAGGTGATAGTTTATAGTGTAACAGATATAGCATGCGAGAACCGTGAACGTATGGTAGAATTGGAAGCTATCGTGGATGCGGACAGTGTATGCATAACACATAAAAATCCCGAACCAGTAGTAGAGCCTGGAACTAGTATGGATACTAACGGTGCAGGTATTTATGACACATGTCGTAATGATGAGGTACTAGATGAATTTATATCAGATACTGAGGTGTTTATGGAGGATGGAGAGGTGAATGATACTGGTGACAATAAGGTGACAACAATTATGGTAAATAATAATGAACCGCCGCGTAATCAGTTTCATGTTCAAACACCACAAAATCAGCCGCAATCACAACAACATAAAAATACAACTCAGCAAATTAATACCAACTTATAAGCAACAGTTACTGAAAATGATTCAGTTGAAAAGCAGTTCAATCAATCAAGTATAAAAAATGTTAGTTACAAGAATAAAACTGTTATGTCTGGCCTATATCCTGCAGCAATTAGGGATATTTTAATGTGTAATAATGATAATAGTAATAAACATGAGGGAAATAGTAGTATTGAAAATTGCACCGACTTTATTGACGAAGCCAAAATCAGTGGTTATGTTGACGAGATGTTGTTCGACAGCTGCACAGAAATATCGCTGTTGGACGAGCAGTTACGAAAGAGGTGTAAAAACCACTTTATACAAATGCCGATTCTGCCGGTAAGTTACACAAGGATAAAATCAGCAACGTGTGAGTCGCAGATAGTTGAAAAACAGGCACGTATAACAAGATACGTACAGGGAACGGAAATAGATGTGACCGTAATTGGAGTTAGAAAACTCGGACATAATATTATTTGGGAAGTTGATAAATTGAATAAACTGCATGCTACATTGGAATTTCCGAAAGAATTATTGCAAGATAAAGTTGATTGTCGACCTCACGTTATCAGACTGGGACGCTCGAAAGATAAGATAACGAATAACTCACCGACCCCCAAGGTTCAGTTAATGGGTTGCGAGATAAAGCAAATACAGCGTATATTAAACAAATTCAAATCTATATTTCCAAGTAAACGTGTGCGTATCAAAACTGAGAAAAATTTATACAAAAAACTCAGAAATAAATGTCAGGATATAGGGGTAAGAATGTGTAGCTATTTAAATATGTCAGTTCAGGTTTAAATGTTATATGTAAGATGACTCTGTGAATGAACAATTATCTAGTTAAGATAAGGAATGCCGTCTGTGTACTTTGTGACACTGCATAAAATTTCGTTACTTGCTTGTCGGGAACATGTGTATTTGTTTTGGTTTTAGGTTACCACGTGTCTTTGATTTGGTGCTTCTGTCAAAGTGACAGTTATGAAATGTTAGTATTGATTTGAGGATGTTTATTTGATTTTAGTTCGAGGGTGTTAGTATTATTGTTTCAGGATTAGGAAATTGTTTTGGTTATATCGAAAAAAAATTTTTTTTTTTGTTAGTTAACTAAAAAAAAAAAAAATTTTTTTATGCGGGAAAACGTTAATCCTGCAACGAATCAAAGGATCATGATAAGCGGGGCAAGCTCATATATTACACAGACTATGGACATTCATGTTATATTGGTAGATGGTTAAGTTTGGTTATGTTATCAGTTGTATTTAGTAAGGATAAGGGTTTAGTTTAGTAAAACTGTGCATTATTTATTTATTGTTATTCATGTACTGTGTTTGTGGAAATGTGCGCGCGTGCGCGAGTGGTAAACGTTTCCCGGGCTGTGCGTGAATTGATTATCATTGTGTTTGACATTGAACTGAACATAGACATATGTATTGCTACAATCCCTATATATTTCTGACTATTGTTTACGTTCATGTATGATATTAGTAAAGTATGCAGTTATGCATGTGATAAGGGGCTTCTGATTACCGCTATGCATGCTGTTACAAAGTAAATGCACTTTACTGCATGAAAAGTGCATGTCACGGTGTACTAACCATGTGACTTCCATCCACCAATAGAGTGCTGAGTGGTGGTTGGAAATTTTCTGAAGCCTGTCGTTACACAGGCAGTTCTTCTACGCCATCTACCGCGAACGGGACGTGCACTCCTTGTACAAGATTCTACCGCTTGCAAGGTGTTGTAAAAACTATTCGTTGTTAGTGAAACGGGAAGACTCAGAACTGTGTGTGTAGTACACCTGCACACAGTATTGTTTTAACGCATTGCGCGTATAATTACGACAGTTCTTCTACGCCATCTACCGCGAACGGGACGTGCACTCCTTGTACAAGATTCTACCGCTTGCAAGGTGTTGTAAATACTATTCGTCGTTAGTGAAACGGGAAGACTCAGAACTGTGTGTGTAGTACATCTGCACATGGTATTGTTTTAACGCATTGTGCGTATAATTACAGGCAGTTCTTCACTGCTGCTACCGCGAACGGTACATACAATTCTTGTTCAAGATTCTGTCGCTTGCAGGAATCTGTAAAGACTATTCGGGGATAGTAACGCGTGTGACGCAGAACGGTTGAATATTAACTCTTTACACACGATATTAATATTGTAGTATTACGTGTGTAATAAGTGAGTGTAACTGTATCACTGTGTGTGATTTTCCGCAGTGTCAGTATCATTAATAGTTACGCAATAGTAAGTTGTTCCATCAAGACGTTTCCGTGTTAGTGCAAGATTTCCTCATAGGGTGGTATGCTGATCGCGGTAGACCTTGGTATTCGAGTGAACACTTGAAGAAGCCGGAGTGGTATAAGTTCAATATACCGTTATTAGATTAAACTCACTGTCACCTGAGATATTACTTGGTCATAAACTCTATATTAATTTTACGAGTAATAAGATCCATAGTACCGCTGTGTGTGCGAAGCGTCAGATTCATCGTGGGAATTACAGGACACCAGCCCAGCTGTTACAGGACACCAGCCCAGCTGTTACAGGACACCAGCCCAGCTGTTATAGGACACCAGCCCAGCTGTTACAGGACACCAGCCCAGCTGTCAGGACAGCAGCCCAGCTGTTATAGGACACCAGCCCAGCTGTTACAAGACACCAGCCCAGCTGTTATAGGACACCAGCCCAGCTGTTACAGGACGCCAGCCCAGCTGTAAACGTTTCTGGGGAAACGTCTGTCATTTATAAGCCGCACCTGACGAACCAACTACACCGCAAAGACCTGCCCTTCTCTTCAGCAACATCATCGTGGGAATCTTCTTTATGTAACGTATCACGTCTTGCGTATGAACAGTATTTAACATTTTAAAAGAAAGACTCTATATCAAACATTACATTCTGTACATATCAAATATACCATATAAACAATTACTTGTGTTTTGTGCAATAAATAATCTTAAACCCTCCAATATAGACTTTTAATTTAAAGATACACATACTATCATATCCTATGCGCCAATAGTTTAGTAATTTGTGTTGTCGCATAGAGATATTTTGGCGCTTAGCAACTTGGGGCTCGTAAAATAGCAGTAATTTTACGCTATTATATATTTGTCTATGAGTAAAAAAATTTGTTGGTAAAATCCTATGTATAATTATAATTAACGTAATAATTGTATGTGTATAGTTCATATGATAATCTGAGGGTATAATTTATCAATTGTGCATATTCTCTTGTATGTCATATATGAACAGATTTTATCAGTATATTGGAGGTAGATTATTAGTTGTTGTGTTTTAGATAAGGTTTATTTACATGTTGATGTTTTGAACTGCTTTCTGTGTGCATATAAACTGGTTACCAGATGTTCTAATCTTGTCGCAATAATAACTTTCTTTGCGTATAAATCAGTAAATTTAAATTTATTAAATTTTAAACTGAATTTTGATCACTATGGCGAATTTAAAAGGGATAGAGAATGCTTTAGTGGCCATATTAGCGAAGATGGAAACCATGTCCGAAGAAATTAAAGCCAATAAAGAAGAAAGTAAAGCCAGGGATGAGGAGATGATAGCCATTAGGCAGAAATTTTGGGAAGAAATGGACGCCGATAGAGAGGAGTGGATGGCGAAACTACAGGAAATGTCAGCTGGTACTGAAGTAGATTTAACTGTTGGGAATAGTGTACCTTGTGATAATTCTGAAGTACCAAATGTTCTGGTTGAACATACTCTCAACGAAAGTAATATGGAAGTTAACCAAGATGTGACATCTGAAGGATTACCGGAGAACAGTAGCGTAGTAGATGAAATTGAAAGTGATTATACAGAAACCACCTTATTAGGGCCTAGTAGTTCATATCTCGGTAAAGTCGAGTATTTAGATTCTGCATCAAATTGTAGTGAAGATAACAGAAATGAAATTAGTAGTAACAACACTATTAGTCTGGAACATACTTCAGGTAAGTGCTGTGATGAGGTGATAGTTTATAGTGTAACAGATATAGCATGCGAGAACCGTGAACGTATGGTAGAATTGGAAGCTATCATGGATGCGGACAGTGTATGCATAACACATAAAAATCCCGAACCAGTAGTAGAGCCTGGAACTAGTATGGATACTAACGGTGCAGGTATTTATGACACATGTCGTAATGATGAGGTACTAGATGAATTTATATCAGATACTGAGGTGTTTATGGAGGATGGAGAGGTGAATGATACTGGTGACAATAAGGTGACAACAATTATGGTAAATAATAATGAACCGCCGCGTAATCAGTTTCATGTTCAAACACCACAAAATCAGCCGCAATCACAACAACATAAAAATACAACTCAGCAAATTAATACCAACTTATTAGCAACAGTTACTGAAAATGATTCAGTTGAAAAGCAGTTCAATCAATCAAGTATGAAAAATGTTAGTTATAAGAATGAAACTGTTATGTCTGGCCTATATCCTGCAGCAATTAGGGATATTTTAACGTGTAATAATGATAATAGTAATAAACATGAGGGAAACAGTAGTATTGAAAATTGCACCGACTTTATTGACGAAGCCAAAATCAGTGGTTATGTTGACGAGATGTTGTTCGACAGCTGCACAGAAATATCGCTGTTGGACGAGCAGTTACGAAAGAGGTGTAAAAACCACTTTATACAAATGCCGATTCTGCCGGTAAGTTACACAAGGATAAAATCAGCAACGTGTGAGTCGCAGATAGTTGAAAAACAGGCACGTATAACAAGATACGTACAGGGAACGGAAATAGATGTGACCGTAATTGGAGTTAGAAAACTCGGACATAATATTATTTGGGAAGTTGATAAATTGAATAAACTGCATGCTACATTGGAATTTCCGAAAGAATTATTGCAAGATAAAGTTGATTGTCGACCTCACGTTATCAGACTGGGACGCTCGAAAGATAAGATAACGAATAACTCACCGACCCCCAAGGTTCAGTTAATGGGTTGCGAGATAAAGCAAATACAGCGTATATTAAACAAATTCAAATCTATATTTCCAAGTAAACGTGTGCGTATCAAAACTGAGAAAAATTTATACAAAAAACTCAGAAATAAATGTCAGGATATAGGGGTAAGAATGTGTAGCTATTTAAATATGTCAGTTCAGGTTTAAATGTTATATGTAAGATGACTCTGTGAATGAACAATTATCTAGTTAAGATAAGGAATGCCGTCTGTGTACTTTGTGACACTGCATAAAATTTCGTTACTTGCTTGTCGGGAACATGTGTATTTGTTTTGGTTTTAGGTTACCACGTGTCTTTGATTTGGTGCTTCTGTCAAAGTGACAGTTATGAAATGTTAGTATTGATTTGAGGATGTTTATTTGATTTTAGTTCGAGGGTGTTAGTATTATTGTTTCAGGATTAGGAAATTGTTTTGGTTATATCGAAAAAAAAATTTTTTTTTTGTTAGTTAACTAAAAAAAAAAAAAAATTTTTTATGCGGGAAAACGTTAATCCTGCAACGAATCAAAGGATCATGATAAGCGGGGCAAGCTCATATATTACACAGACTATGGACATTCATGTTATATTGGTAGATGGTTAAGTTTGGTTATGTTATCAGTTGTATTTAGTAAGGATAAGGGTTTAGTTTAGTAAAACTGTGCATTATTTATTTATTGTTATTCATGTACTGTGTTTGTGGAAATGTGCGCGCGTGCGCGAGTGGTAAACGTTTCCCGGGCTGTGCGTGAATTGATTATCATTGTGTTTGACATTGAACTGAACATAGACATATGTATTGCTACAATCCCTATATATTTCTGACTATTGTTTACGTTCATGTATGATATTAGTAAAGTATGCAGTTATGCATGTGATAAGGGACTTCTGATTACCGCTATGCATGCTGTTACAAAGTAAATGCACTTTACTGCATGAAAAGTGCATGTCACGGTGTACTAACCATGTGACTTCCATCCACCAATAGAGTGCTGAGTGGTGGTTGGAAATTTTCTTAAGCCTGTCGTTACACAGGCAGTTCTTCTACGCCATCTACCGCGAACGGGACGTGCACTCCTTGTACAAGATTCTACCGCTTGCAAGGTGTTGTAAAAACTATTCGTTGTTAGTGAAACGGGAAGACTCAGAACTGTGTGTGTAGTACACCTGCACACAGTATTGTTTTAACGCATTGCGCGTATAATTACGACAGTTCTTCTACGCCATCTACCGCGAACGGGACGTGCACTCCTTGTACAAGATTCTACCGCTTGCAAGGTGTTGTAAATACTATTCGTCGTTAGTGAAACGGGAAGACTCAGAACTGTGTGTGTAGTACATCTGCACATGGTATTGTTTTAACGCATTGTGCGTATAATTACAGGCAGTTCTTCACTGCTGCTACCGCGAACGGTACATACAATTCTTGTTCAAGATTCTGTCGCTTGCAGGAATCTGTAAAGACTATTCGGGGATAGTAACGCGTGTGACGCAGAACGGTTGAATATTAACTCTTTACACACGATATTAATATTGTAGTATTACGTGTGTAATAAGTGAGTGTAACTGTATCACTGTGTGTGATTTTCCGCAGTGTCAGTATCATTAATAGTTACGCAATAGTAAGTTGTTCCATCAAGACGTTTCCGTGTTAGTGCAAGATTTCCTCATAGGGTGGTATGCTGATCGCGGTAGACCTTGGTATTCGTGTGAACACTTGAAGAAGCCGGAGTGGTATAAGTTCAATATACCGTTATTAGATTAAACTCACTGTCACCTGAGATATTACTTGGTCATAAACTCTATATTAATTTTACGAGTAATAAGATCCATAGTACCGCTGTGTGTGCGAAGCGTCAGATTCATCGTGGGAATTACAGGACACCAGCCCAGCTGTTACAGGACACCAGCCCAGCTGTTACAGGACACCAGCCCAGCTGTTATAGGACACCAGCCCAGCTGTTACAGGACACCAGCACAGCTGTCAGGACAGCAGCCCAGCTGTTATAGGACACCAGCCCAGCTGTTACAAGACACCAGCCCAGCTGTTATAGGACACCAGCCCAGCTGTTACAGGACGCCAGCCCAGCTGTAAACGTTTCTGGGGAAACGTCTGTCATTTATAAGCCGCACCTGACGAACCAACTACACCGCAAAGACCTGCCCTTCTCTTCAGCAACATCATCGTGGGAATCTTCTTTATGTAACGTATCACGTCTTGCGTATGAACAGTATTTAACATTTTAAAAGAAAGACTCTATATCAAACATTACATTCTGTACATATCAAATATACCATATAAACAATTACTTGTGTTTTGTGCAATAAATAATCTTAAACCCTCCAATATAGACTTTTAATTTAAAGATACACATACTATCATATCCTATGCGCCAATAGTTTAGTAATTTGTGTTGTCGCATAGAGATATTTTGGCGCTTAGCAACTTGGGGCTCGTAAAATAGCAGTAATTTTACGCTATTATATATTTGTCTATGAGTAAAAAAATTTGTTGGTAAAATCCTATGTATAATTATAATTAACGTAATAATTGTATGTGTATAGTTCATATGATAATCTGAGGGTATAATTTATCAATTGTGCATATTCTCTTGTATGTCATATATGAACAGATTTTATCAGTATATTGGAGGTAGATTATTAGTTGTTGTGTTTTAGATAAGGTTTATTTACATGTTGATGTTTTGAACTGCTTTCTGTGTGCATATAAACTGGTTACCAGATGTTCTAATCTTGTCGTAATAATAACTTTCTTTGCGTATAAATCAGTAAATTTAAATTTATTAAATTTTAAACTGAATTTTGATCACTATGGCGAATTTAAAAGGGATAGAGAATGCTTTAGTGGCCATATTAGCGAAGATGGAAACCATGTCCGAAGAAATTAAAGCCAATAAAGAAGAAAGTAAAGCCAGGGATGAGGAGATGATAGCCATTAGGCAGAAATTTTGGGAAGAAATGGACGCCGATAGAGAGGAGTGGATGGCGAAACTACAGGAAATGTCAGCTGGTACTGAAGTAGATTTAACTGTTGGGAATAGTGTACCTTGTGATAATTCTGAAGTACCAAATGTTCTGGTTGAACATACTCTCAACGAAAGTAATATGGAAGTTAACCAAGATGTGACATCTGAAGGATTACCGGAGAACAGTAGCGTAGTAGTTGAAATTGAAAGTGATTATACAGAAACCACCTTATTAGGGCCTAGTAGTTCATATCTCGGTAAAGTCGAGTATTTAGATTCTGCATCAAATTGTATTGAAGATAACAGAAATGAAATTAGTAGTAACAACACTATTAGTCTGGAACATACTTCAGGTAAGTGCTGTGATGAGGTGATAGTTTATAGTGTAACAGATATAGCATGCGAGAACCGTGAACGTATGGTAGAATTGGAAGCTATCATGGATGCGGACAGTGTATGCATAACACATAAAAATCCCGAACCAGTAGTAGAGCCTGGAACTAGTATGGATACTAACGGTGCAGGTATTTATGACACATGTCGTAATGATGAGGTACTAGATGAATTTATATCAGATACTGAGGTGTTTATGGAGGATGGAGAGGTGAATGATACTGGTGACAATAAGGTGACAACAATTATGGTAAATAATAATGAACCGCCGCGTAATCAGTTTCATGTTCAAACATCACAAAATCAGCCGCAATCACAACAACATAAAAATACAACTCAGCAAATTAATACCAACTTATTAGCAACAGTTACTGAAAATGATTCAGTTGAAAAGCAGTTCAATCAATCAAGTATGAAAAATGTTAGATATAAGAATGAAACTGTTATGTCTGGCCTATATCCTGCAGCAATTAGGGATATTTTAACGTGTAATAATGATAATAGTAATAAACATGAGGGAAACAGTAGTATTGAAAATTGCACCGACTTTATTGACGAAGCCAAAATCAGTGGTTATGTTGACGAGATGTTGTTCGACAGCTGCACAGAAATATCGCTGTTGGACGAGCAGTTACGAAAGAGGTGTAAAAACCACTTTATACAAATGCCGATTCTGCCGGTAAGTTACACAAGGATAAAATCAGCAACGTGTGAGTCGCAGATAGTTGAAAAACATGCACGTATAACAAGATACGTACAGGGAACGGAAATAGATGTGACCGTAATTGGAGTTAGAAAACTCGGACATAATATTATTTGGGAAGTTGATAAATTGAATAAACTGCATGCTACATTGGAATTTCCGAAAGAATTATTGCAAGATAAAGTTGATTGTCGACCTCACGTTATCAGACTGGGACGCTCGAAAGATAAGATAACGAATAACTCACCGACCCCCAAGGTTCAGTTAATGGGTTGCGAGATAAAGCAAATACAGCGTATATTAAACAAATTCAAATCTATATTTCCAAGTAAACGTGTGCGTATCAAAACTGAGAAAAATTTATACAAAAAACTCAGAAATAAATGTCAGGATATAGGGGTAAGAATGTGTAGCTATTTAAATATGTCAGTTCAGGTTTAAATGTTATATGTAAGATGACTCTGTGAATGAACAATTATCTAGTTAAGATAAGGAATGCCGTCTGTGTACTTTGTGACACTGCATAAAATTTCGTTACTTGCTTGTCGGGAACATGTGTATTTGTTTTGGTTTTAGGTTACCACGTGTCTTTGATTTGGTGCTTCTGTCAAAGTGACAGTTATGAAATGTTAGTATTGATTTGAGGATGTTTATTTGATTTTAGTTCGAGGGTGTTAGTATTATTGTTTCAGGATTAGGAAATTGTTTTGGTTATATCGAAAAAAAATTTTTTTTTTTGTTAGTTAACTAAAAAAAAAAAAATTTTTTTATGCGGGAAAACGTTAATCCTGCAACGAATCAAAGGATCATGATAAGCGGGGCAAGCTCATATATTACACAGACTATGGACATTCATGTTATATTGGTAGATGGTTAAGTTTGGTTATGTTATCAGTTGTATTTAGTAAGGATAAGGGTTTAGTTTAGTAAAACTGTGCATTATTTATTTATTGTTATTCATGTACTGTGTTTGTGGAAATGTGCGCGCGTGCGCGAGTGGTAAACGTTTCCCGGGCTGTGCGTGAATTGATTATCATTGTGTTTGACATTGAACTGAACATAGACATATGTATTGCTACAATCCCTATATATTTCTGACTATTGTTTACGTTCATGTATGATATTAGTAAAGTATGCAGTTATGCATGTGATAAGGGGCTTCTGATTACCGCTATGCATGCTGTTACAAAGTAAATGCACTTTACTGCATGAAAAGTGCATGTCACGGTGTACTAACCATGTGACTTCCATCCACCAATAGAGTGCTGAGTGGTGGTTGGAAATTTTCTGAAGCCTGTCGTTACACAGGCAGTTCTTCTACGCCATCTACCGCGAACGGGACGTGCACTCCTTGTACAAGATTCTACCGCTTGCAAGGTGTTGTAAAAACTATTCGTTGTTAGTGAAACGGGAAGACTCAGAACTGTGTGTGTAGTACACCTGCACACAGTATTGTTTTAACGCATTGCGCGTATAATTACGACAGTTCTTCTACGCCATCTACCGCGAACGGGACGTGCACTCCTTGTACAAGATTCTACCGCTTGCAAGGTGTTGTAAATACTATTCGTCGTTAGTGAAACGGGAAGACTCAGAACTGTGTGTGTAGTACATCTGCACATGGTATTGTTTTAACGCATTGTGCGTATAATTACAGGCAGTTCTTCACTGCTGCTACCGCGAACGGTACATACAATTCTTGTTCAAGATTCTGTCGCTTGCAGGAATCTGTAAAGACTATTCGGGGATAGTAACGCGTGTGACGCAGAACGGTTGAATATTAACTCTTTACACACGATATTAATATTGTAGTATTACGTGTGTAATAAGTGAGTGTAACTGTATCACTGTGTGTGATTTTCCGCAGTGTCAGTATCATTAATAGTTACGCAATAGTAAGTTGTTCCATCAAGACGTTTCCGTGTTAGTGCAAGATTTCCTCATAGGGTGGTATGCTGATCGCGGTAGACCTTGGTATTCGAGTGAACACTTGAAGAAGCCGGAGTGGTATAAGTTCAATATACCGTTATTAGATTAAACTCACTGTCACCTGAGATATTTCTTGGTCATAAACTCTATATTAATTTTACGAGTAATAAGATCCATAGTACCGCTGTGTGTGCGAAGCGTCAGATTCATCGTGGGAATTACAGGACACCAGCCCAGCTGTTACAGGACACCAGCCCAGCTGTTACAGGACACCAGCCCAGCTGTTATAGGACACCAGCCCAGCTGTTACAGGACACCAGCCCAGCTGTCAGGACAGCAGCCCAGCTGTTATAGGACACCAGCCCAGCTGTTACAAGACACCAGCCCAGCTGTTATAGGACACCAGCCCAGCTGTTACAGGACGCCAGCCCAGCTGTAAACGTTTCTGGGGAAACGTCTGTCATTTATAAGCCGCACCTGACGAACCAACTACACCGCAAAGACCTGCCCTTCTCTTCAGCAACATCATCGTGGGAATCTTCTTTATGTAACGTATCACGTCTTGCGTATGAACAGTATTTAACATTTTAAAAGAAAGACTCTATATCAAACATTACATTCTGTACATATCAAATATACCATATAAACAATTACTTGTGTTTTGTGCAATAAATAATCTTAAACCCTCCAATATAGACTTTTAATTTAAAGATACACATACTATCATATCCTATGCGCCAATAGTTTAGTAATTTGTGTTGTCGCATAGAGATATTTTGGCGCTTAGCAACTTGGGGCTCGTAAAATAGCAGTAATTTTACGCTATTATATATTTGTCTATGAGTAAAAAAATTTGTTGGTAAAATCCTATGTATAATTATAATTAACGTAATAATTGTATGTGTATAGTTCATATGATAATCTGAGGGTATAATTTATAAATTGTGCATATTCTCTTGTATGTCATATATGAACAGATTTTATCAGTATATTGGAGGTAGATTATTAGTTGTTGTGTTTTAGATAAGGCTTATTTACATGTTGATGTTTTGAACTGCTTTCTGTGTGCATATAAACTGGTTACCAGATGTTCTAATCTTGTCGTAATAATAACTTTCTTTGCGTATAAATCAGTAAATTTAAATTTATTAAATTTTAAACTGAATTTTGATCACTATGGCGAATTTAAAAGGGATAGAGAATGCTTTAGTGGCCATATTAGCGAAGATGGAAACCATGTCCGAAGAAATTAAAGCCAATAAAGAAGAAAGTAAAGCCAGGGATGAGGAGATGATAGCCATTAGGCAGAAATTTTGGGAAGAAATGGACGCCGATAGAGAGGAGTGGATGGCGAAACTACAGGAAATGTCAGCTGGTACTGAAGTAGATTTAACTGTTGGGAATAGTGTACCTTGTGATAATTCTGAAGTACCAAATGTTCTGGTTGAACATACTCTCAACGAAAGTAATATGGAAGTTAACCAAGATGTGACATCTGAAGGATTACCGGAGAACAGTAGCGTAGTAGTTGAAATTGAAAGTGATTATACAGAAACCACCTTATTAGGGCCTAGTAGTTCATATCTCGGTAAAGTCGAGTATTTAGATTCTGCATCAAATTGTATTGAAGATAACAGAAATGAAATTAGTAGTAACAACACTATTAGTCTGGAACATACTTCAGGTAAGTGCTGTGATGAGGTGATAGTTTATAGTGTAACAGATATAGCATGCGAGAACCGTGAACGTATGGTAGAATTGGAAGCTATCATGGATGCGGACAGTGTATGCATAACACATAAAAATCCCGAACCAGTAGTAGAGCCTGGAACTAGTATGGATACTAACGGTGCAGGTATTTATGACACATGTCGTAATGATGAGGTACTAGATGAATTTATATCAGATACTGAGGTGTTTATGGAGGATGGAGAGGTGAATGATACTGGTGACAATAAGGTGACAACAATTATGGTAAATAATAATGAACCGCCGCGTAATCAGTTTCATGTTCAAACACCACAAAATCAGCCGCAATCACAACAACATAAAAATACAACTCAGCAAATTAATACCAACTTATTAGCAACAGTTACTGAAAATGATTCAGTTGAAAAGCAGTTCAATCAATCAAGTATGAAAAATGTTAGTTATAAGAATGAAACTGTTATGTCTGGCCTATATCCTGCAGCAATTAGGGATATTTTAAGGTGTAATAATGATAATAGTAATAAACATGAGGGAAACAGTAGTATTGAAAATTGCACCGACTTTATTGACGAAGCCAAAATCAGTGGTTATGTTGACGAGATGTTGTTCGACAGCTGCACAGAAATATCGCTGTTGGACGAGCAGTTACGAAAGAGGTGTAAAAACCACTTTATACAAATGCCGATTCTGCCGGTAAGTTACACAAGGATAAAATCAGCAACGTGTGAGTCGCAGATAGTTGAAAAACAGGCACGTATAACAAGATACGTACAGGGAACGGAAATAGATGTGACCGTAATTGGAGTTAGAAAACTCGGACATAATATTATTTGGGAAGTTGATAAATTGAATAAACTGCATGCTACATTGGAATTTCCGAAAGAATTATTGCTAGATAAAGTTGATTGTCGACCTCACGTTATCAGACTGGGACGCTCGAAAGATAAGATAACGAATAACTCACCGACCCCCAAGGTTCAGTTAATGGGTTGCGAGATAAAGCAAATACAGCGTATATTAAACAAATTCAAATCTATATTTCCAAGTAAACGTGTGCGTATCAAAACTGAGAAAAATTTATACAAAAAAACTCAGAAATAAATGTCAGGATATAGGGGTAAGAATGTGTAGCTATTTAAATATGTCAGTTCAGGTTTAAATGTTATATGTAAGATGACTCTGTGAATGAACAATTATCTAGTTAAGATAAGGAATGCCGTCTGTGTACTTTGTGACACTGCATAAAATTTCGTTACTTGCTTGTCGGGAACATGTGTATTTGTTTTGGTTTTAGGTTACCACGTGTCTTTGATTTGGTGCTTCTGTCAAAGTGACAGTTATGAAATGTTAGTATTGATTTGAGGATGTTTATTTGATTTTAGTTCGAGGGTGTTAGTATTATTGTTTCAGGATTAGGAAATTGTTTTGGTTATATCGAAAAAAAAATTTTTTTTTTGTTAGTTAACTAAAAAAAAAAAAAATTTTTTATGCGGGAAAACGTTAATCCTGCAACGAATCAAAGGATCATGATAAGCGGGGCAAGCTCATATATTACACAGACTATGGACATTCATGTTATATTGGTAGATGGTTAAGTTTGGTTATGTTATCAGTTGTATTTAGTAAGGATAAGGGTTTAGTTTAGTAAAACTGTGCATTATTTATTTATTGTTATTCATGTACTGTGTTTGTGGAAATGTGCGCGCGTGCGCGAGTGGTAAACGTTTCCCGGGCTGTGCGTGAATTGATTATCATTGTGTTTGACATTGAACTGAACATAGACATATGTATTGCTACAATCCCTATATATTTCTGACTATTGTTTACGTTCATGTATGATATTAGTAAAGTATGCAGTTATGCATGTGATAAGGAGCTTCTGATTACCGCTATGCATGCTGTTACAAAGTAAATGCACTTTACTGCATGAAAAGTGCATGTCACGGTGTACTAACCATGTGACTTCCATCCACCAATAGAGTGCTGAGTGGTGGTTGGAAATTTTCTGAAGCCTGTCGTTACACAGGCAGTTCTTCTACGCCATCTACCGCGAACGGGACGTGCACTCCTTGTACAAGATTCTACCGCTTGCAAGGTGTTGTAAAAACTATTCGTTGTTAGTGAAACGGGAAGACTCAGAACTGTGTGTGTAGTACACCTGCACACAGTATTGTTTTAACGCATTGCGCGTATAATTACGACAGTTCTTCTACGCCATCTACCGCGAACGGGACGTGCACTCCTTGTACAAGATTCTACCGCTTGCAAGGTGTTGTAAATACTATTCGTCGTTAGTGAAACGGGAAGACTCAGAACTGTGTGTGTAGTACATCTGCACATGGTATTGTTTTAACGCATTGTGCGTATAATTACAGGCAGTTCTTCACTGCTGCTACCGCGAACGGTACATACAATTCTTGTTCAAGATTCTGTCGCTTGCAGGAATCTGTAAAGACTATTCGGGGATAGTAACGCGTGTGACGCAGAACGGTTGAATATTAACTCTTTACACACGATATTAATATTGTAGTATTACGTGTGTAATAAGTGAGTGTAACTGTATCACTGTGTGTGATTTTCCGCAGTGTCAGTATCATTAATAGTTACGCAATAGTAAGTTGTTCCATCAAGACGTTTCCGTGTTAGTGCAAGATTTCCTCATAGGGTGGTATGCTGATCGCGGTAGACCTTGGTATTCGAGTGAACACTTGAAGAAGCCGGAGTGGTATAAGTTCAATATACCGTTATTAGATTAAACTCACTGTCGCCTGAGATATTACTTGGTCATAAACTCTATATTAATTTTACGAGTAATAAGATCCATAGTACCGCTGTGTGTGCGAAGCGTCAGATTCATCGTGGGAATTACAGGACACCAGCCCAGCTGTTACAGGACACCAGCCCAGCTGTTACAGGACACCAGCCCAGCTGTTATAGGACACCAGCCCAGCTGTTACAGGACACCAGCACAGCTGTCAGGACAGCAGCCCAGCTGTTATAGGACACCAGCCCAGCTGTTACAAGACACCAGCCCAGCTGTTATAGGACACCAGCCCAGCTGTTACAGGACGCCAGCCCAGCTGTAAACGTTTCTGGGGAAACGTCTGTCATTTATAAGCCGCACCTGACGAACCAACTACACCGCAAAGACCTGCCCTTCTCTTCAGCAACATCATCGTGGGAATCTTCTTTATGTAACGTATCACGTCTTGCGTATGAACAGTATTTAACATTTTAAAAGAAAGACTCTATATCAAACATTACATTCTGTACATATCAAATATACCATATAAACAATTACTTGTGTTTTGTGCAATAAATAATCTTAAACCCTCCAATATAGACTTTTAATTTAAAGATACACATACTATCATATCCTATGCGCCAATAGTTTAGTAATTTGTGTTGTCGCATAGAGATATTTTGGCGCTTAGCAACTTGGGGCTCGTAAAATAGCAGTAATTTTACGCTATTATATATTTGTCTATGAGTAAAAAAATTTGTTGGTAAAATCCTATGTATAATTATAATTAACGTAATAATTGTATGTGTATAGTTCATATGATAATCTGAGGGTATAATTTATCAATTGTGCATATTCTCTTGTATGTCATATATGAACAGATTTTATCAGTATATTGGAGGTAGATTATTAGTTGTTGTGTTTTAGATAAGGTTTATTTACATGTTGATGTTTTGAACTGCTTTCTGTGTGCATATAAACTGGTTACCAGATGTTCTAATCTTGTCGTAATAATAACTTTCTTTGCGTATAAATCAGTAAATTTAAATTTATTAAATTTTAAACTGAATTTTGATCACTATGGCGAATTTAAAAGGGATAGAGAATGCTTTAGTGGCCATATTAGCGAAGATGGAAACCATGTCCGAAGAAATTAAAGCCAATAAAGAAGAAAGTAAAGCCAGGGATGAGGAGATGATAGCCATTAGGCAGAAATTTTGGGAAGAAATGGACGCCGATAGAGAGGAGTGGATGGCGAAACTACAGGAAATGTCAGCTGGTACTGAAGTAGATTTAACTGTTGGGAATAGTGTACCTTGTGATAATTCTGAAGTACCAAATGTTCTGGTTGAACATACTCTCAACGAAAGTAATATGGAAGTTAACCAAGATGTGACATCTGAAGGATTACCGGAGAACAGTAGCGTAGTAGATGAAATTGAAAGTGATTATACAGAAACCACCTTATTAGGGCCTAGTAGTTCATATCTCGGTAAAGTCGAGTATTTAGATTCTGCATCAAATTGTAGTGAAGATAACAGAAATGAAATTAGTAGTAACAACACTATTAGTCTGGAACATACTTCAGGTAAGTGCTGTGATGAGGTGATAGTTTATAGTGTAACAGATATAGCATGCGAGAACCGTGAACGTATGGTAGAATTGGAAGCTATCATGGATGCGGACAGTGTATGCATAACACATAAAAATCCCGAACCAGTAGTAGAGCCTGGAACTAGTATGGATACTAACGGTGCAGGTATTTATGACACATGTCGTAATGATGAGGTACTAGATGAATTTATATCAGATACTGAGGTGTTTATGGAGGATGGAGAGGTGAATGATACTGGTGACAATAAGGTGACAACAATTATGGTAAATAATAATGAACCGCCGCGTAATCAGTTTCATGTTCAAACACCACAAAATCAGCCGCAATCACAACAACATAAAAATACAACTCAGCAAATTAATACCAACTTATTAGCAACAGTTACTGAAAATGATTCAGTTGAAAAGCAGTTCAATCAATCAAGTATGAAAAATGTTAGTTATAAGAATGAAACTGTTATGTCTGGCCTATATCCTGCAGCAATTAGGGATATTTTAACGTGTAATAATGATAATAGTAATAAACATGAGGGAAACAGTAGTATTGAAAATTGCACCGACTTTATTGACGAAGCCAAAATCAGTGGTTATGTTGACGAGATGTTGTTCGACAGCTGCACAGAAATATCGCTGTTGGACGAGCAGTTACGAAAGAGGTGTAAAAACCACTTTATACAAATGCCGATTCTGCCGGTAAGTTACACAAGGATAAAATCAGCAACGTGTGAGTCGCAGATAGTTGAAAAACAGGCACGTATAACAAGATACGTACAGGGAACGGAAATAGATGTGACCGTAATTGGAGTTAGAAAACTCGGACATAATATTATTTGGGAAGTTGATAAATTGAATAAACTGCATGCTACATTGGAATTTCCGAAAGAATTATTGCAAGATAAAGTTGATTGTCGACCTCACGTTATCAGACTGGGACGCTCGAAAGATAAGATAACGAATAACTCACCGACCCCCAAGGTTCAGTTAATGGGTTGCGAGATAAAGCAAATACAGCGTATATTAAACAAATTCAAATCTATATTTCCAAGTAAACGTGTGCGTATCAAAACTGAGAAAAATTTATACAAAAAACTCAGAAATAAATGTCAGGATATAGGGGTAAGAATGTGTAGCTATTTAAATATGTCAGTTCAGGTTTAAATGTTATATGTAAGATGACTCTGTGAATGAACAATTATCTAGTTAAGATAAGGAATGCCGTCTGTGTACTTTGTGACACTGCATAAAGTTTCGTTACTTGCTTGTCGGGAACATGTGTATTTGTTTTGGTTTTAGGTTACCACGTGTCTTTGATTTGGTGCTTCTGTCAAAGTGACAGTTATGAAATGTTAGTATTGATTTGAGGATGTTTATTTGATTTTAGTTCGAGGGTGTTAGTATTATTGTTTCAGGATTAGGAAATTGTTTTGGTTATATCGAAAAAAAATTTTTTTTTTTGTTAGTTAACTAAAAAAAAAAAAATTTTTTTATGCGGGAAAACGTTAATCCTGCAACGAATCAAAGGATCATGATAAGCGGGGCAAGCTCATATATTACACAGACTATGGACATTCATGTTATATTGGTAGATGGTTAAGTTTGGTTATGTTATCAGTTGTATTTAGTAAGGATAAGGGTTTAGTTTAGTAAAACTGTGCATTATTTATTTATTGTTATTCATGTACTGTGTTTGTGGAAATGTGCGCGCGTGCGCGAGTGGTAAACGTTTCCCGGGCTGTGCGTGAATTGATTATCATTGTGTTTGACATTGAACTGAACATAGACATATGTATTGCTACAATCCCTATATATTTCTGACTATTGTTTACGTTCATGTATGATATTAGTAAAGTATGCAGTTATGCATGTGATAAGGGGCTTCTGATTACCGCTATGCATGCTGTTACAAAGTAAATGCACTTTACTGCATGAAAAGTGCATGTCACGGTGTACTAACCATGTGACTTCCATCCACCAATAGAGTGCTGAGTGGTGGTTGGAAATTTTCTGAAGCCTGTCGTTACACAGGCAGTTCTTCTACGCCATCTACCGCGAACGGGACGTGCACTCCTTGTACAAGATTCTACCGCTTGCAAGGTGTTGTAAAAACTATTCGTTGTTAGTGAAACGGGAAGACTCAGAACTGTGTGTGTAGTACACCTGCACACAGTATTGTTTTAACGCATTGCGCGTATAATTACGACAGTTCTTCTACGCCATCTACCGCGAACGGGACGTGCACTCCTTGTACAAGATTCTACCGCTTGCAAGGTGTTGTAAATACTATTCGTCGTTAGTGAAACGGGAAGACTCAGAACTGTGTGTGTAGTACATCTGCACATGGTATTGTTTTAACGCATTGTGCGTATAATTACAGGCAGTTCTTCACTGCTGCTACCGCGAACGGTACATACAATTCTTGTTCAAGATTCTGTCGCTTGCAGGAATCTGTAAAGACTATTCGGGGATAGTAACGCGTGTGACGCAGAACGGTTGAATATTAACTCTTTACACACGATATTAATATTGTAGTATTACGTGTGTAATAAGTGAGTGTAACTGTATCACTGTGTGTGATTTTCCGCAGTGTCAGTATCATTAATAGTTACGCAATAGTAAGTTGTTCCATCAAGACGTTTCCGTGTTAGTGCAAGATTTCCTCATAGGGTGGTATGCTGATCGCGGTAGACCTTGGTATTCGAGTGAACACTTGAAGAAGCCGGAGTGGTATAAGTTCAATATACCGTTATTAGATTAAACTCACTGTCACCTGAGATATTACTTGGTCATAAACTCTATATTAATTTTACGAGTAATAAGATCCATAGTACCGCTGTGTGTGCGAAGCGTCAGATTCATCGTGGGAATTACAGGACACCAGCCCAGCTGTTACAGGACACCAGCCCAGCTGTTACAGGACACCAGCCCAGCTGTTATAGGACACCAGCCCAGCTGTTACAGGACACCAGCCCAGCTGTCAGGACAGCAGCCCAGCTGTTATAGGACACCAGCCCAGCTGTTACAAGACACCAGCCCAGCTGTTATAGGACACCAGCCCAGCTGTTACAGGACGCCAGCCCAGCTGTAAACGTTTCTGGGGAAACGTCTGTCATTTATAAGCCGCACCTGACGAACCAACTACACCGCAAAGACCTGCCCTTCTCTTCAGCAACATCATCGTGGGAATCTTCTTTATGTAACGTATCACGTCTTGCGTATGAACAGTATTTAACATTTTAAAAGAAAGACTATATATCAAACATTACATTCTGTACATATCAAATACACCATATAAACAATTACTTGTGTTTTGTGCAATAAATAATCTTAAACCCTCCAATATAGACTTTTAATTTAAAGATACACATACTATCATATCCTATGCGCCAATAGTTTAGTAATTTGTGTTGTCGCATAGAGATATTTTGGCGCTTAGCAACTTGGGGCTCGTAAAATAGCAGTAATTTTACGCTATTATATATTTGTCTATGAGTAAAAAAATTTGTTGGTAAAATCCTATGTATAATTATAATTAACGTAATAATTGTATGTGTATAGTTCATATGATAATCTGAGGGTATAATTTATCAATTGTGCATATTCTCTTGTATGTCATATATGAACAGATTTTATCAGTATATTGGAGGTAGATTATTAGTTGTTGTGTTTTAGATAAGGTTTATTTACATGTTGATGTTTTGAACTGCTTTCTGTGTGCATATAATCTGGTTACCAGATGTTCTAATCTTGTCGTATTAATAACTTTCTTTGCGTATAAATCAGTAAATTTAAATTTATTAAATTTTGAACTGAATTTTGATCACTATGGCGAATTTAAAAGGGATAGAGAATGCTTTAGTGGCCATATTAGCGAAGATGGAAACCATGTCCGAAGAAATTAAAGCCAATAAAGAAGAAAGTAAAGCCAGGGATGAGGAGATGATAGCCATTAGGCAGAAATTTTGGGAAGAAATGGACGCCGATAGAGAGGAGTGGATGGCGAAACTACAGGAAATGTCAGCTGGTACTGAAGTAGATTTAACTGTTGGGAATAGTGTACCTTGTGATAATTCTGAAGTACCAAATGTTCTGGTTGAACATACTCTCAACGAAAGTAATATGGAAGTTAACCAAGATGTGACATCTGAAGGATTACCGGAGAACAGTAGCGTAGTAGATGAAATTGAAAGTGATTATACAGAAACCACCTTATTAGGGCCTAGTAGTTCATATCTCGGTAAAGTCGAGTATTTAGATTCTGCATCAAATTGTAGTGAAGATAACAGAAATGAAATTAGTAGTAACAACACTATTAGTCTGGAACATACTTCAGGTAAGTGCTGTGATGAGGTGATAGTTTATAGTGTAACAGATATAGCATGCGAGAACCGTGAACGTATGGTAGAATTGGAAGCTATCATGGATGCGGACAGTGTATGCATAACACATAAAAATCCCGAACCAGTAGTAGAGCCTGGAACTAGTATGGATACTAACGGTGCAGGTATTTATGACACATGTCGTAATGATGAGGTACTAGATGAATTTATATCAGATACTGAGGTGTTTATGGAGGATGGAGAGGTGAATGATACTGGTGACAATAAGGTGACAACAATTATGGTAAATAATAATGAACCGCCGCGTAATCAGTTTCATGTTCAAACACCACAAAATCAGCCGCAATCACAACAACATAAAAATACAACTCAGCAAATTAATACCAACTTATTAGCAACAGTTACTGAAAATGATTCAGTTGAAAAGCAGTTCAATCAATCAAGTATGAAAAATGTTAGTTATAAGAATGAAACTGTTATGTCTGGCCTATATCCTGCAGCAATTAGGGATATTTTAACGTGTAATAATGATAATAGTAATAAACATGAGGGAAACAGTAGTATTGAAAATTGCACCGACTTTATTGACGAAGCCAAAATCAGTGGTTATGTTGACGAGATGTTGTTCGACAGCTGCACAGAAATATCGCTGTTGGACGAGCAGTTACGAAAGAGGTGTAAAAACCACTTTATACAAATGCCGATTCTGCCGGTAAGTTACACAAGGATAAAATCAGCAACGTGTGAGTCGCAGATAGTTGAAAAACAGGCACGTATAACAAGATACGTACAGGGAACGGAAATAGATGTGACCGTAATTGGAGTTAGAAAACTCGGACATAATATTATTTGGGAAGTTGATAAATTGAATAAACTGCATGCTACATTGGAATTTCCGAAAGAATTATTGCAAGATAAAGTTGATTGTCGACCTCACGTTATCAGACTGGGACGCTCGAAAGATAAGATAACGAATAACTCACCGACCCCCAAGGTTCAGTTAATGGGTTGCGAGATAAAGCAAATACAGCGTATATTAAACAAATTCAAATCTATATTTCCAAGTAAACGTGTGCGTATCAAAACTGAGAAAAATTTATACAAAAAACTCAGAAATAAATGTCAGGATATAGGGGTAAGAATGTGTAGCTATTTAAATATGTCAGTTCAGGTTTAAATGTTATATGTAAGATGACTCTGTGAATGAACAATTATCTAGTTAAGATAAGGAATGCCGTCTGTGTACTTTGTGACACTGCATAAAATTTCGTTACTTGCTTGTCGGGAACATGTGTATTTGTTTTGGTTTTAGGTTACCACGTGTCTTTGATTTGGTGCTTCTGTCAAAGTGACAGTTATGAAATGTTAGTATTGATTTGAGGATGTTTATTTGATTTTAGTTCGAGGGTGTTAGTATTATTGTTTCAGGATTAGGAAATTGTTTTGGTTATATCGAAAAAAAATTTTTTTTTTTGTTAGTTAACTAAAAAAAAAAAAAATTTTTTTATGCGGGAAAACGTTAATCCTGCAACGAATCAAAGGATCATGATAAGCGGGGCAAGCTCATATATTACACAGACTATGGACATTCATGTTATATTGGTAGATGGTTAAGTTTGGTTATGTTATCAGTTGTATTTAGTAAGGATAAGGGTTTAGATTAGTAAAACTGTGCATTATTTATTTATTGTTATTCATGTACTGTGTTTGTGGAAATGTGCGCGCGTGCGCGAGTGGTAAACGTTTCCCGGGCTGTGCGTGAATTGATTATCATTGTGTTTGACATTGAACTGAACATAGACATATGTATTGCTACAATCCCTATATATTTCTGACTATTGTTTACGTTCATGTATGATATTAGTAAAGTATGCAGTTATGCATGTGATAAGGGGCTTCTGATTACCGCTATGCATGCTGTTACAAAGTAAATGCACTTTACTGCATGAAAAGTGCATGTCACGGTGTACTAACCATGTGACTTCCATCCACCAATAGAGTGCTGAGTGGTGGTTGGAAATTTTCTGAAGCCTGTCGTTACACAGGCAGTTCTTCTACGCCATCTACCGCGAACGGGACGTGCACTCCTTGTACAAGATTCTACCGCTTGCAAGGTGTTGTAAAAACTATTCGTTGTTAGTGAAACGGGAAGACTCAGAACTGTGTGTGTAGTACACCTGCACACAGTATTGTTTTAACGCATTGCGCGTATAATTACGACAGTTCTTCTACGCCATCTACCGCGAACGGGACGTGCACTCCTTGTACAAGATTCTACCGCTTGCAAGGTGTTGTAAATACTATTCGTCGTTAGTGAAACGGGAAGACTCAGAACTGTGTGTGTAGTACATCTGCACATGGTATTGTTTTAACGCATTGTGCGTATAATTACAGGCAGTTCTTCACTGCTGCTACCGCGAACGGTACATACAATTCTTGTTCAAGATTCTGTCGCTTGCAGGAATCTGTAAAGACTATTCGGGGATAGTAACGCGTGTGACGCAGAACGGTTGAATATTAACTCTTTACACACGATATTAATATTGTAGTATTACGTGTGTAATAAGTGAGTGTAACTGTATCACTGTGTGTGATTTTCCGCAGTGTCAGTATCATTAATAGTTACGCAATAGTAAGTTGTTCCATCAAGACGTTTCCGTGTTAGTGCAAGATTTCCTCATAGGGTGGTATGCTGATCGCGGTAGACCTTGGTATTCGAGTGAACACTTGAAGAAGCCGGAGTGGTATAAGTTCAATATACCGTTATTAGATTAAACTCACTGTCACCTGAGATATTACTTGGTCATAAACTCTATATTAATTTTACGAGTAATAAGATCCATAGTACCGCTGTGTGTGCGAAGCGTCAGATTCATCGTGGGAATTACAGGACACCAGCCCAGCTGTTACAGGACACCAGCCCAGCTGTTATAGGACACCAGCCCAGCTGTTACAGGACACCAGCCCAGCTGTCAGGACAGCAGCCCAGCAGTTATAGGACACCAGCCCAGCTGTTACAAGACACCAGCCCAGCTGTTATAGGACACCAGCCCAGCTGTTACAGGACGCCAGCCCAGCTGTAAACGTTTCTGGGGAAACGTCTGTCATTTATAAGCCGCACCTGACGAACCAACTACACCGCAAAGACCTGCCCTTCTCTTCAGCAACATCATCGTGGGAATCTTCTTTATGTAACGTATCACGTCTTGCGTATGAACAGTATTTAACATTTTAAAAGAAAGACTCTATATCAAACATTACATTCTGTACATATCAAATATACCATATAAACAATTACTTGTGTTTTGTGCAATAAATAATCTTAAACCCTCCAATATAGACTTTTAATTTAAAGATACACATACTATCATATCCTATGCGCCAATAGTTTAGTAATTTGTGTTGTCGCATAGAGATATTTTGGCGCTTAGCAACTTGGGGCTCGTAAAATAGCAGTAATTTTACGCTATTATATATTTGTCTATGAGTAAAAAAATTTGTTGGTAAAATCCTATGTATAATTATAATTAACGTAATAATTGTATGTGTATAGTTCATATGATAATCTGAGGGTATAATTTATCAATTGTGCATATTCACTTGTATGTCATATATGAACAGATTTTATCAGTATATTGGAGGTAGATTATTAGTTGTTGTGTTTTAGATAAGGTTTATTTACATGTTGATGTTTTGAACTGCTTTCTGTGTGCATATAAACTGGTTACCAGATGTTCTAATCTTGTCGTAATAATAACTTTCTTTGCGTATAAATCAGTAAATTTAAATTTATTAAATTTTAAACTGAATTTTGATCACTATGGCGAATTTAAAAGGGATAGAGAATGCTTTAGTGGCCATATTAGCGAAGATGGAAACCATGTCCGAAGAAATTAAAGCCAATAAAGAAGAAAGTAAAGCCAGGGATGAGGAGATGATAGCCATTAGGCAGAAATTTTGGGAAGAAATGGACGCCGATAGAGAGGAGTGGATGGCGAAACTACAGGAAATGTCAGCTGGTACTGAAGTAGATTTAACTGTTGGGAATAGTGTACCTTGTGATAATTCTGAAGTACCAAATGTTCTGGTTGAACATACTCTCAACGAAAGTAATATGGAAGTTAACCAAGATGTGACATCTGAAGGATTACCGGAGAACAGTAGCGTAGTAGATGAAATTGAAAGTGATTATACAGAAACCACCTTATTAGGGCCTAGTAGTTCATATCTCGGTAAAGTCGAGTATTTAGATTCTGCATCAAATTGTAGTGAAGATAACAGAAATGAAATTAGTAGTAACAACACTATTAGTCTGGAACATACTTCAGGTAAGTGCTGTGATGAGGTGATAGTTTATAGTGTAACAGATATAGCATGCGAGAACCGTGAACGTATGGTAGAATTGGAAGCTATCATGGATGCGGACAGTGTATGCATAACACATAAAAATCCCGAACCAGTAGTAGAGCCTGGAACTAGTATGGATACTAACGGTGCAGGTATTTATGACACATGTCGTAATGATGAGGTACTAGATGAATTTATATCAGATACTGAGGTGTTTATGGAGGATGGAGAGGTGAATGATACTGGTGACAATAAGGTGACAACAATTATGGTAAATAATAATGAACCGCCGCGTAATCAGTTTCATGTTCAAACACCACAAAATCAGCCGCAATCACAACAACATAAAAATACAACTCAGCAAATTAATACCAACTTATAAGCAACAGTTACTGAAAATGATTCAGTTGAAAAGCAGTTCAATCAATCAAGTATGAAAAATGTTATTTATAAGAATGAAACTGTTATGTCTGGCCTATATCCTGCAGCAATTAGGGATATTTTAACGTGTAATAATGATAATAGTAATAAACATGAGGGAAACAGCAGTATTGAAAATTGCACCGACTTTATTGACGAAGCCAAAATCAGTGGTTATGTTGACGAGATGTTGTTCGACAGCTGCACAGAAATATCGCTGTTGGACGAGCAGTTACGAAAGAGGTGTAAAAACCACTTTATACAAATGCCGATTCTGCCGGTAAGTTACACAAGGATAAAATCAGCAACGTGTGAGTCGCAGATAGTTGAAAAACAGGCACGTATAACAAGATACGTACAGGGAACGGAAATAGATGTGACCGTAATTGGAGTTAGAAAACTCGGACATAATATTATTTGGGAAGTTGATAAATTGAATAAACTGCATGCTACATTGGAATTTCCGAAAGAATTATTGCAAGATAAAGTTGATTGTCGACCTCACGTTATCAGACTGGGACGCTCGAAAGATAAGATAACGAATAACTCACCGACCCCCAAGGTTCAGTTAATGGGTTGCGAGATAAAGCAAATACAGCGTATATTAAACAAATTCAAATCTATATTTCCAAGTAAACGTGTGCGTATCAAAACTGAGAAAAATTTATACAAAAAACTCAGAAATAAATGTCAGGATATAGGGGTAAGAATGTGTAGCTATTTAAATATGTCAGTTCAGGTTTAAATGTTATATGTAAGATGACTCTGTGAATGAACAATTATCTAGTTAAGATAAGGAATGCCGTCTGTGTACTTTGTGACACTGCATAAAATTTCGTTACTTGCTTGTCGGGAACATGTGTATTTGTTTTGGTTTTATGTTACCACGTGTCTTTGATTTGGTGCTTCTGTCAAAGTGACAGTTATGAAATGTTAGTATTGATTTGAGGATGTTTATTTGATTTTAGTTCGAGGGTGTTAGTATTATTGTTTCAGGATTAGGAAATTGTTTTGGTTATATCGAAAAAAAATTTTTTTTTTGTTAGTTAACTAAAAAAAAAAAAAATTTTTTTATGCGGGAAAACGTTAATCCTGCAACGAATCAAAGGATCATGATAAGCGGGGCAAGCTCATATATTACACAGACTATGGACATTCATGTTATATTGGTAGATGGTTAAGTTTGGTTATGTTATCAGTTGTATTTAGTAAGGATAAGGGTTTAGTTTAGTAAAACTGTGCATTATTTATTTATTGTTATTCATGTACTGTGTTTGTGGAAATGTGCGCGCGTGCGCGAGTGGTAAACGTTTCCCGGGCTGTGCGTGAATTGATTATCATTGTGTTTGACATTGAACTGAACATAGACATATGTATTGCTACAATCCCTATATATTTCTGACTATTGTTTACGTTCATGTATGATATTAGTAAAGTATGCAGTTATGCATGTGATAAGGGGCTTCTGATTACCGCTATGCATGCTGTTACAAAGTAAATGCACTTTACTGCATGAAAAGTGCATGTCACGGTGTACTAACCATGTGACTTCCATCCACCAATAGAGTGCTGAGTGGTGGTTGGAAATTTTCTGAAGCCTGTCGTTACACAGGCAGTTCTTCTACGCCATCTACCGCGAACGGGACGTGCACTCCTTGTACAAGATTCTACCGCTTGCAAGGTGTTGTAAAAACTATTCGTTGTTAGTGAAACGGGAAGACTCAGAACTGTGTGTGTAGTACACCTGCACACAGTATTGTTTTAACGCATTGCGCGTATAATTACGACAGTTCTTCTACGCCATCTACCGCGAACGGGACGTGCACTCCTTGTACAAGATTCTACCGCTTGCAAGGTGTTGTAAATACTATTCGTCGTTAGTGAAACGGGAAGACTCAGAACTGTGTGTGTAGTACATCTGCACATGGTATTGTTTTAACGCATTGTGCGTATAATTACAGGCAGTTCTTCACTGCTGCTACCGCGAACGGTACATACAATTCTTGTTCAAGATTCTGTCGCTTGCAGGAATCTGTAAAGACTATTCGGGGATAGTAACGCGTGTGACGCAGAACGGTTGAATATTAACTCTTTACACACGATATTAATATTGTAGTATTACGTGTGTAATAAGTGAGTGTAACTGTATCACTGTGTGTGATTTTCCGCAGTGTCAGTATCATTAATAGTTACGCAATAGTAAGTTGTTCCATCAAGACGTTTCCGTGTTAGTGCAAGATTTCCTCATAGGGTGGTATGCTGATCGCGGTAGACCTTGGTATTCGAGTGAACACTTGAAGAAGCCGGAGTGGTATAAGTTCAATATACCGTTATTAGATTAAACTCACTGTCACCTGAGATATTACTTGGTCATAAACTCTATATTAATTTTACGAGTAATAAGATCCATAGTACCGCTGTGTGTGCGAAGCGTCAGATTCATCGTGGGAATTACAGGACACCAGCCCAGCTGTTACAGGACACCAGCCCAGCTGTTACAGGACACCAGCCCAGCTGTTATAGGACACCAGCCCAGCTGTTACAGGACACCAGCCCAGCTGTCAGGACAGCAGCCCAGCTGTTATAGGACACCAGCCCAGCTGTTACAAGACACCAGCCCAGCTGTTATAGGACACCAGCCCAGCTGTTACAGGACGCCAGCCCAGCTGTAAACGTTTCTGGGGAAACGTCTGTCATTTATAAGCCGCACCTGACGAACCAACTACACCGCAAAGACCTGCCCTTCTCTTCAGCAACATCATCGTGGGAATCTTCTTTATGTAACGTATCACGTCTTGCGTATGAACAGTATTTAACATTTTAAAAGAAAGACTCTATATCAAACATTACATTCTGTACATATCAAATACACCATATAAACAATTACTTGTGTTTTGTGCAATAAATAATCTTAAACCCTCCAATATAGACTTTTAATTTAAAGATACACATACTATCATATCCTATGCGCCAATAGTTTAGTAATTTGTGTTGTCGCATAGAGATATTTTGGCGCTTAGCAACTTGGGGCTCGTAAAATAGCAGTAATTTTACGCTATTATATATTTGTCTATGAGTAAAAAAATTTGTTGGTAAAATCCTATGTATAATTATAATTAACGTAATAATTGTATGTGTATAGTTCATATGATAATCTGAGGGTATAATTTATCAATTGTGCATATTCTCTTGTATGTCATATATGAACAGATTTTATCAGTATATTGGAGGTAGATTATTAGTTGTTGTGTTTTAGATAAGGTTTATTTACATGTTGATGTTTTGAACTGCTTTCTGTGTGCATATAATCTGGTTACCAGATGTTCTAATCTTGTCGTATTAATAACTTTCTTTGCGTATAAATCAGTAAATTTAAATTTATTAAATTTTAAACTGAATTTTGATCACTATGGCGAATTTAAAAGGGATAGAGAATGCTTTAGTGGCCATATTAGCGAAGATGGAAACCATGTCCGAAGAAATTAAAGCCAATAAAGAAGAAAGTAAAGCCAGGGATGAGGAGATGATAGCCATTAGGCAGAAATTTTGGGAAGAAATGGACGCCGATAGAGAGGAGTGGATGGCGAAACTACAGGAAATGTCAGCTGGTACTGAAGTAGATTTAACTGTTGGGAATAGTGTACCTTGTGATAATTCTGAAGTACCAAATGTTCTGGTTGAACATACTCTCAACGAAAGTAATATGGAAGTTAACCAAGATGTGACATCTGAAGGATTACCGGAGAACAGTAGCGTAGTAGATGAAATTGAAAGTGATTATACAGAAACCACCTTATTAGGGCCTAGTAGTTCATATCTCGGTAAAGTCGAGTATTTAGATTCTGCATCAAATTGTAGTGAAGATAACAGAAATGAAATTAGTAGTAACAACACTATTAGTCTGGAACATACTTCAGGTAAGTGCTGTGATGAGGTGATAGTTTATAGTGTAACAGATATAGCATGCGAGAACCGTGAACGTATGGTAGAATTGGAAGCTATCATGGATGCGGACAGTGTATGCATAACACATAAAAATCCCGAACCAGTAGTAGAGCCTGGAACTAGTATGGATACTAACGGTGCAGGTATTTATGACACATGTCGTAATGATGAGGTACTAGATGAATTTATATCAGATACTGAGGTGTTTATGGAGGATGGAGAGGTGAATGATACTGGTGACAATAAGGTGACAACAATTATGGTAAATAATAATGAACCGCCGCGTAATCAGTTTCATGTTCAAACACCACAAAATCAGCCGCAATCACAACAACATAAAAATACAACTCAGCAAATTAATACCAACTTATTAGCAACAGTTACTGAAAATGATTCAGTTGAAAAGCAGTTCAATCAATCAAGTATGAAAAATGTTAGTTATAAGAATGAAACTGTTATGTCTGGCCTATATCCTGCAGCAATTAGGGATATTTTAACGTGTAATAATGATAATAGTAATAAACATGAGGGAAACAGTAGTATTGAAAATTGCACCGACTTTATTGACGAAGCCAAAATCAGTGGTTATGTTGACGAGATGTTGTTCGACAGCTGCACAGAAATATCGCTGTTGGACGAGCAGTTACGAAAGAGGTGTAAAAACCACTTTATACAAATGCCGATTCTGCCGGTAAGTTACACAAGGATAAAATCAGCAACGTGTGAGTCGCAGATAGTTGAAAAACAGGCACGTATAACAAGATATGTACAGGGAACGGAAATAGATGTGACCGTAATTGGAGTTAGAAAACTCGGACATAATATTATTTGGGAAGTTGATAAATTGAATAAACTGCATGCTACATTGGAATTTCCGAAAGAATTATTGCAAGATAAAGTTGATTGTCGACCTCACGTTATCAGACTGGGACGCTCGAAAGATAAGATAACGAATAACTCACCGACCCCCAAGGTTCAGTTAATGGGTTGCGAGATAAAGCAAATACAGCGTATATTAAACAAATTCAAATCTATATTTCCAAGTAAACGTGTGCGTATCAAAACTGAGAAAAATTTATACAAAAAACTCAGAAATAAATGTCAGGATATAGGGGTAAGAATGTGTAGCTATTTAAATATGTCAGTTCAGGTTTAAATGTTATATGTAAGATGACTCTGTGAATGAACAATTATCTAGTTAAGATAAGGAATGCCGTCTGTGTACTTTGTGACACTGCATAAAATTTCGTTACTTGCTTGTCGGGAACATGTGTATTTGTTTTGGTTTTAGGTTACCACGTGTCTTTGATTTGGTGCTTCTGTCAAAGTGACAGTTATGAAATGTTAGTATTGATTTGAGGATGTTTATTTGATTTTAGTTCGAGGGTGTTAGTATTATTGTTTCAGGATTAGGAAATTGTTTTGGTTATATCGAAAAAAAATTTTTTTTTTTGTTAGTTAACTAAAAAAAAAAAAATTTTTTTATGCGGGAAAACGTTAATCCTGCAACGAATCAAAGGATCATGATAAGCGGGGCAAGCTCATATATTACACAGACTATGGACATTCATGTTATATTGGTAGATGGTTAAGTTTGGTTATGTTATCAGTTGTATTTAGTAAGGATAAGGGTTTAGATTAGTAAAACTGTGCATTATTTATTTATTGTTATTCATGTACTGTGTTTGTGGAAATGTGCGCGCGTGCGCGAGTGGTAAACGTTTCCCGGGCTGTGCGTGAATTGATTATCATTGTGTTTGACATTGAACTGAACATAGACATATGTATTGCTACAATCCCTATATATTTCTGACTATTGTTTACGTTCATGTATGATATTAGTAAAGTATGCAGTTATGCATGTGATAAGGGGCTTCTGATTACCGCTATGCATGCTGTTACAAAGTAAATGCACTTTACTGCATGAAAAGTGCATGTCACGGTGTACTAACCATGTGACTTCCATCCACCAATAGAGTGCTGAGTGGTGGTTGGAAATTTTCTGAAGCCTGTCGTTACACAGGCAGTTCTTCTACGCCATCTACCGCGAACGGGACGTGCACTCCTTGTACAAGATTCTACCGCTTGCAAGGTGTTGTAAAAACTATTCGTTGTTAGTGAAACGGGAAGACTCAGAACTGTGTGTGTAGTACACCTGCACACAGTATTGTTTTAACGCATTGCGCGTATAATTACGACAGTTCTTCTACGCCATCTACCGCGAACGGGACGTGCACTCCTTGTACAAGATTCTACCGCTTGCAAGGTGTTGTAAATACTATTCGTCGTTAGTGAAACGGGAAGACTCAGAACTGTGTGTGTAGTACATCTGCACATGGTATTGTTTTAACGCATTGTGCGTATAATTACAGGCAGTTCTTCACTGCTGCTACCGCGAACGGTACATACAATTCTTGTTCAAGATTCTGTCGCTTGCAGGAATCTGTAAAGACTATTCGGGGATAGTAACGCGTGTGACGCAGAACGGTTGAATATTAACTCTTTACACACGATATTAATATTGTAGTATTACGTGTGTAATAAGTGAGTGTAACTGTATCACTGTGTGTGATTTTCCGCAGTGTCAGTATCATTAATAGTTACGCAATAGTAAGTTGTTCCATCAAGACGTTTCCGTGTTAGTGCAAGATTTCCTCATAGGGTGGTATGCTGATCGCGGTAGACCTTGGTATTCGAGTGAACACTTGAAGAAGCCGGAGTGGTATAAGTTCAATATACCGTTATTAGATTAAACTCACTGTCACCTGAGATATTACTTGGTCATAAACTCTATATTAATTTTACGAGTAATAAGATCCATAGTACCGCTGTGTGTGCGAAGCGTCAGATTCATCGTGGGAATTACAGGACACCAGCCCAGCTGTTACAGGACACCAGCCCAGCTGTTATAGGACACCAGCCCAGCTGTTACAGGACACCAGCCCAGCTGTCAGGACAGCAGCCCAGCAGTTATAGGACACCAGCCCAGCTGTTACAAGACACCAGCCCAGCTGTTATAGGACACCAGCCCAGCTGTTACAGGACGCCAGCCCAGCTGTAAACGTTTCTGGGGAAACGTCTGTCATTTATAAGCCGCACCTGACGAACCAACTACACCGCAAAGACCTGCCCTTCTCTTCAGCAACATCATCGTGGGAATCTTCTTTATGTAACGTATCACGTCTTGCGTATGAACAGTATTTAACATTTTAAAAGAAAGACTCTATATCAAACATTACATTCTGTACATATCAAATATACCATATAAACAATTACTTGTGTTTTGTGCAATAAATAATATTAAACCCTCCAATATAGACTTTTAATTTAAAGATACACATACTATCATATCCTATGCGCCAATAGTTTAGTAATTTGTGTTGTCGCATAGAGATATTTTGGCGCTTAGCAACTTGGGGCTCGTAAAATAGCAGTAATTTTACGCTATTATATATTTGTCTATGAGTAAAAAAATTTGTTGGTAAAATCCTATGTATAATTATAATTAACGTAATAATTGTATGTGTATAGTTCATATGATAATCTGAGGGTATAATTTATCAATTGTGCATATTCACTTGTATGTCATATATGAACAGATTTTATCAGTATATTGGAGGTAGATTATTAGTTGTTGTGTTTTAGATAAGGTTTATTTACATGTTGATGTTTTGAACTGCTTTCTGTGTGCATATAAACTGGTTACCAGATGTTCTAATCTTGTCGTAATAATAACTTTCTTTGCGTATAAATCAGTAAATTTAAATTTATTAAATTTTAAACTGAATTTTGATCACTATGGCGAATTTAAAAGGGATAGAGAATGCTTTAGTGGCCATATTAGCGAAGATGGAAACCATGTCCGAAGAAATTAAAGCCAATAAAGAAGAAAGTAAAGCCAGGGATGAGGAGATGATAGCCATTAGGCAGAAATTTTGGGAAGAAATGGACGCCGATAGAGAGGAGTGGATGGCGAAACTACAGGAAATGTCAGCTGGTACTGAAGTAGATTTAACTGTTGGGAATAGTGTACCTTGTGATAATTCTGAAGTACCAAATGTTCTGGTTGAACATACTCTCAACGAAAGTAATATGGAAGTTAACCAAGATGTGACATCTGAAGGATTACCGGAGAACAGTAGCGTAGTAGATGAAATTGAAAGTGATTATACAGAAACCACCTTATTAGGGCCTAGTAGTTCATATCTCGGTAAAGTCGAGTATTTAGATTCTGCATCAAATTGTAGTGAAGATAACAGAAATGAAATTAGTAGTAACAACACTATTAGTCTGGAACATACTTCAGGTAAGTGCTGTGATGAGGTGATAGTTTATAGTGTAACAGATATAGCATGCGAGAACCGTGAACGTATGGTAGAATTGGAAGCTATCATGGATGCGGACAGTGTATGCATAACACATAAAAATCCCGAACCAGTAGTAGAGCCTGGAACTAGTATGGATACTAACGGTGCAGGTATTTATGACACATGTCGTAATGATGAGGTACTAGATGAATTTATATCAGATACTGAGGTGTTTATGGAGGATGGAGAGGTGAATGATACTGGTGACAATAAGGTGACAACAATTATGGTAAATAATAATGAACCGCCGCGTAATCAGTTTCATGTTCAAACACCACAAAATCAGCCGCAATCACAACAACATAAAAATACAACTCAGCAAATTAATACCAACTTATAAGCAACAGTTACTGAAAATGATTCAGTTGAAAAGCAGTTCAATCAATCAAGTATGAAAAATGTTATTTATAAGAATGAAACTGTTATGTCTGGCCTATATCCTGCAGCAATTAGGGATATTTTAACGTGTAATAATGATAATAGTAATAAACATGAGGGAAACAGCAGTATTGAAAATTGCACCGACTTTATTGACGAAGCCAAAATCAGTGGTTATGTTGACGAGATGTTGTTCGACAGCTGCACAGAAATATCGCTGTTGGACGAGCAGTTACGAAAGAGGTGTAAAAACCACTTTATACAAATGCCGATTCTGCCGGTAAGTTACACAAGGATAAAATCAGCAACGTGTGAGTCGCAGATAGTTGAAAAACAGGCACGTATAACAAGATACGTACAGGGAACGGAAATAGATGTGACCGTAATTGGAGTTAGAAAACTCGGACATAATATTATTTGGGAAGTTGATAAATTGAATAAACTGCATGCTACATTGGAATTTCCGAAAGAATTATTGCAAGATAAAGTTGATTGTCGACCTCACGTTATCAGACTGGGACGCTCGAAAGATAAGATAACGAATAACTCACCGACCCCCAAGGTTCAGTTAATGGGTTGCGAGATAAAGCAAATACAGCGTATATTAAACAAATTCAAATCTATATTTCCAAGTAAACGTGTGCGTATCAAAACTGAGAAAAATTTATACAAAAAACTCAGAAATAAATGTCAGGATATAGGGGTAAGAATGTGTAGCTATTTAAATATGTCAGTTCAGGTTTAAATGTTATATGTAAGATGACTCTGTGAATGAACAATTATCTAGTTAAGATAAGGAATGCCGTCTGTGTACTTTGTGACACTGCATAAAATTTCGTTACTTGCTTGTCGGGAACATGTGTATTTGTTTTGGTTTTATGTTACCACGTGTCTTTGATTTGGTGCTTCTGTCAAAGTGACAGTTATGAAATGTTAGTATTGATTTGAGGATGTTTATTTGATTTTAGTTCGAGGGTGTTAGTATTATTGTTTCAGGATTAGGAAATTGTTTTGGTTATATCGAAAAAAAATTTTTTTTTTGTTAGTTAACTAAAAAAAAAAAAAATTTTTTTATGCGGGAAAACGTTAATCCTGCAACGAATCAAAGGATCATGATAAGCGGGGCAAGCTCATATATTACACAGACTGTGGACATTCATGTTATATTGGTAGATGGTTAAGTTTGGTTATGTTATCAGTTGTATTTAGTAAGGATAAGGGTTTAGTTTAGTAAAACTGTGCATTATTTATTTATTGTTATTCATGTACTGTGTTTGTGGAAATGTGCGCGCGTGCGCGAGTGGTAAACGTTTCCCGGGCTGTGCGTGAATTGATTATCATTGTGTTTGACATTGAACTGAACATAGACATATGTATTGCTACAATCCCTATATATTTCTGACTATTGTTTACGTTCATGTATGATATTAGTAAAGTATGCAGTTATGCATGTGATAAGGGGCTTCTGATTACCGCTATGCATGCTGTTACAAAGTAAATGCACTTTACTGCATGAAAAGTGCATGTCACGGTGTACTAACCATGTGACTTCCATCCACCAATAGAGTGCTGAGTGGTGGTTGGAAATTTTCTGAAGCCTGTCGTTACACAGGCAGTTCTTCTACGCCATCTACCGCGAACGGGACGTGCACTCCTTGTACAAGATTCTACCGCTTGCAAGGTGTTGTAAAAACTATTCGTTGTTAGTGAAACGGGAAGACTCAGAACTGTGTGTGTAGTACACCTGCACACAGTATTGTTTTAACGCATTGCGCGTATAATTACGACAGTTCTTCTACGCCATCTACCGCGAACGGGACGTGCACTCCTTGTACAAGATTCTACCGCTTGCAAGGTGTTGTAAATACTATTCGTCGTTAGTGAAACGGGAAGACTCAGAACTGTGTGTGTAGTACATCTGCACATGGTATTGTTTTAACGCATTGTGCGTATAATTACAGGCAGTTCTTCACTGCTGCTACCGCGAACGGTACATACAATTCTTGTTCAAGATTCTGTCGCTTGCAGGAATCTGTAAAGACTATTCGGGGATAGTAACGCGTGTGACGCAGAACGGTTGAATATTAACTCTTTACACACGATATTAATATTGTAGTATTACGTGTGTAATAAGTGAGTGTAACTGTATCACTGTGTGTGATTTTCCGCAGTGTCAGTATCATTAATAGTTACGCAATAGTAAGTTGTTCCATCAAGACGTTTCCGTGTTAGTGCAAGATTTCCTCATAGGGTGGTATGCTGATCGCGGTAGACCTTGGTATTCGAGTGAACACTTGAAGAAGCCGGAGTGGTATAAGTTCAATATACCGTTATTAGATTAAACTCACTGTCACCTGAGATATTACTTGGTCATAAACTCTATATTAATTTTACGAGTAATAAGATCCATAGTACCGCTGTGTGTGCGAAGCGTCAGATTCATCGTGGGAATTACAGGACACCAGCCCAGCTGTTACAGGACACCAGCCCAGCTGTTACAGGACACCAGCCCAGCTGTTATAGGACACCAGCCCAGCTGTTACAGGACACCAGCCCAGCTGTCAGGACAGCAGCCCAGCTGTTATAGGACACCAGCCCAGCTGTTACAAGACACCAGCCCAGCTGTTATAGGACACCAGCCCAGCTGTTACAGGACGCCAGCCCAGCTGTAAACGTTTCTGGGGAAACGTCTGTCATTTATAAGCCGCACCTGACGAACCAACTACACCGCAAAGACCTGCCCTTCTCTTCAGCAACATCATCGTGGGAATCTTCTTTATGTAACGTATCACGTCTTGCGTATGAACAGTATTTAACATTTTAAAAGAAAGACTCTATATCAAACATTACATTCTGTACATATCAAATATACCATATAAACAATTACTTGTGTTTTGTGCAATAAATAATTTTAAACCCTCCAATATAGACTTTTAATTTAAAGATACACATACTATCATATCCTATGCGCCAATAGTTTAGTAATTTGTGTTGTCGCATAGAGATATTTTGGCGCTTAGCAACTTGGGGCTCGTAAAATAGCAGTAATATTACGCTATTATATATTTGTCTATGAGTAAAAAAATTTGTTGGTAAAATCCTATGTATAATTATAATTAACGTAATAATTGTATGTGTATAGTTCATATGATAATCTGAGGGTATAATTTATCAATTGTGCATATTCTCTTGTATGTCATATATGAACAGATTTTATCAGTATATTGGAGGTAGATTATTAGTTGTTGCGTTTAAGATAAGGTTTATTTACATGTTGATGTTTTGAACTGCTTTCTGTGTGCATATAATCTGGTTACCAGATGTTCTAATCTTGTCGTAATAATAACTTTCTTTGCGTATAAATCAGTAAATTTAAATTTATTAAATTTTAAACTGAATTTTGATCACTATGGCGAATTTAAAAGGGATAGAGAATGCTTTAGTGGCCATATTAGCGAAGATGGAAACCATGTCCGAAGACATTAAAGCCAATAAAGAAGAAAGTAAAGCCAGGGATGAGGAGATGATAGCCATTAGGCAGAAATTTTGGGAAGAAATGGACGCCGATAGAGAGGAGTGGATGGCGAAACTACAGGAAATGTCAGCTGGTACTGAAGTAGATTTAACTGTTGGGAATAGTGTACCTTGTGATAATTCTGAAGTACCAAATGTTCTGGTTGAACATACTCTCAACGAAAGTAATATGGAAGTTAACCAAGATGTGACATCTGAAGGATTACCGGAGAACAGTAGCGTAGTAGATGAAATTGAAAGTGATTATACAGAAACCACCTTATTAGTGCCTAGTAGTTCATATCTCGGTAAAGTCGAGTATTTAGATTCTGCATCAAATTGTAGTGAAGATAACAGAAATGAAATTAGTAGTAACAACACTATTAGTCTGGAACATACTTCAGGTAAGTGCTGTGATGAGGTGATAGTTTATAGTGTAACAGATATAGCATGCGAGAACCGTGAACGTATGGTAGAATTGGAAGCTATCATGGATGCGGACAGTGTATGCATAACACATAAAAATCCCGAACCAGTAGTAGAGCCTGGAACTAGTATGGATACTAACGGTGCAGGTATTTATGACACATGTCGTAATGATGAGGTACTAGATGAATTTATATCAGATACTGAGGTGTTTATGGAGGATGGAGAGGTGAATGATACTGGTGACAATAAGGTGACAACAATTATGGTAAATAATAATGAACCGCCGCGTAATCAGTTTCATGTTCAAACACCACAAAATCAGCCGCAATCACAACAACATAAAAATACAACTCAGCAAATTAATACCAACTTATAAGCAACAGTTACTGAAAATGATTCAGTTGAAAAGCAGTTCAATCAATCAAGTATGAAAAATGTTATTTATAAGAATGAAACTGTTATGTCTGGCCTATATCCTGCAGCAATTAGGGATATTTTAACGTGTAATAATGATAATAGTAATAAACATGAGGGAAACAGCAGTATTGAAAATTGCACCGACTTTATTGACGAAGCCAAAATCAGTGGTTATGTTGACGAGATGTTGTTCGACAGCTGCACAGAAATATCGCTGTTGGACGAGCAGTTACGAAAGAGGTGTAAAAACCACTTTATACAAATGCCGATTCTGCCGGTAAGTTACACAAGGATAAAATCAGCAACGTGTGAGTCGCAGATAGTTGAAAAACAGGCACGTATAACAAGATACGTACAGGGAACGGAAATAGATGTGACCGTAATTGGAGTTAGAAAACTCGGACATAATATTATTTGGGAAGTTGATAAATTGAATAAACTGCATGCTACATTGGAATTTCCGAAAGAATTATTGCAAGATAAAGTTGATTGTCGACCTCACGTTATCAGACTGGGACGCTCGAAAGATAAGATAACGAATAACTCACCGACCCCCAAGGTTCAGTTAATGGGTTGCGAGATAAAGCAAATACAGCGTATATTAAACAAATTCAAATCTATATTTCCAAGTAAACGTGTGCGTATCAAAACTGAGAAAAATTTATACAAAAAACTCAGAAATAAATGTCAGGATATAGGGGTAAGAATGTGTAGCTATTTAAATATGTCAGTTCAGGTTTAAATGTTATATGTAAGATGACTCTGTGAATGAACAATTATCTAGTTAAGATAAGGAATGCCGTCTGTGTACTTTGTGACACTGCATAAAATTTCGTTACTTGCTTGTCGGGAACATGTGTATTTGTTTTGGTTTTATGTTACCACGTGTCTTTGATTTGGTGCTTCTGTCAAAGTGACAGTTATGAAATGTTAGTATTGATTTGAGGATGTTTATTTGATTTTAGTTCGAGGGTGTTAGTATTATTGTTTCAGGATTAGGAAATTGTTTTGGTTATATCGAAAAAAAATTTTTTTTTTGTTAGTTAACTAAAAAAAAAAAAAATTTTTTTATGCGGGAAAACGTTAATCCTGCAACGAATCAAAGGATCATGATAAGCGGGGCAAGCTCATATATTACACAGACTATGGACATTCATGTTATATTGGTAGATGGTTAAGTTTGGTTATGTTATCATTTGTATTTAGTAAGGATAAGGGTTTAGTTTAGTAAAACTGTGCATTATTTATTTATTGTTATTCATGTACTGTGTTTGTGGAAATGTGCGCGCGTGCGCGAGTGGTAAACGTTTCCCGGGCTGTGCGTGAATTGATTATCATTGTGTTTGACATTGAACTGAACATAGACATATGTATTGCTACAATCCCTATATATTTCTGACTATTGTTTACGTTCATGTATGATATTAGTAAAGTATGCAGTTATGCATGTGATAAGGGGCTTCTGATTACCGCTATGCATGCTGTTACAAAGTAAATGCACTTTACTGCAAGAAAAGTGCATGTCACGGTGTACTAACCATGTGACTTCCATCCACCAATAGAGTGCTGAGTGGTGGTTGGAAATTTTCTGAAGCCTGTCGTTACACAGGCAGTTCTTCTACGCCATCTACCGCGAACGGGACGTGCACTCCTTGTACAAGATTCTACCGCTTGCAAGGTGTTGTAAAAACTATTCGTTGTTAGTGAAACGGGAAGACTCAGAACTGTGTGTGTAGTACACCTGCACACAGTATTGTTTTAACGCATTGCGCGTATAATTACGACAGTTCTTCTACGCCATCTACCGCGAACGGGACGTGCACTCCTTGTACAAGATTCTACCGCTTGCAAGGTGTTGTAAATACTATTCGTCGTTAGTGAAACGGGAAGACTCAGAACTGTGTGTGTAGTACATCTGCACATGGTATTGTTTTAACGCATTGTGCGTATAATTACAGGCAGTTCTTCACTGCTGCTACCGCGAACGGTACATACAATTCTTGTTCAAGATTCTGTCGCTTGCAGGAATCTGTAAAGACTATTCGGGGATAGTAACGCGTGTGACGCAGAACGGTTGAATATTAACTCTTTACACACGATATTAATATTGTAGTATTACGTGTGTAATAAGTGAGTGTAACTGTATCACTGTGTGTGATTTTCCGCAGTGTCAGTATCATTAATAGTTACGCAATAGTAAGTTGTTCCATCAAGACGTTTCCGTGTTAGTGCAAGATTTCCTCATAGGGTGGTATGCTGATCGCGGTAGACCTTGGTATTCGAGTGAACACTTGAAGAAGCCGGAGTGGTATAAGTTCAATATACCGTTATTAGATTAAACTCACTGTCACCTGAGATATTACTTGGTCATAAACTCTATATTAATTTTACGAGTAATAAGATCCATAGTACCGCTGTGTGTGCGAAGCGTCAGATTCATCGTGGGAATTACAGGACACCAGCCCAGCTGTTACAGGACACCAGCCCAGCTGTTACAGGACACCAGCCCAGCTGTTATAGGACACCAGCCCAGCTGTTACAGGACACCAGCCCAGCTGTCAGGACAGCAGCCCAGCTGTTATAGGACACCAGCCCAGCTGTTACAAGACACCAGCCCAGCTGTTATAGGACACCAGCCCAGCTGTTACAGGACGCCAGCCCAGCTGTAAACGTTTCTGGGGAAACGTCTGTCATTTATAAGCCGCACCTGACGAACCAACTACACCGCAAAGACCTGCCCTTCTCTTCAGCAACATCATCGTGGGAATCTTCTTTATGTAACGTATCACGTCTTGCGTATGAACAGTATTTAACATTTTAAAAGAAAGACTCTATATCAAACATTACATTCTGTACATATCAAATATACCATATAAACAATTACTTGTGTTTTGTGCAATAAATAATCTTAAACCCTCCAATATAGACTTTTAATTTAAAGATACACATACTATCATATCCTATGCGCCAATAGTTTAGTAATTTGTGTTGTCGCATAGAGATATTTTGGCGCTTAGCAACTTGGGGCTCGTAAAATAGCAGTAATATTACGCTATTATATATTTGTCTATGAGTAAAAAAATTTGTTGGTAAAATCCTATGTATAATTATAATTAACGTAATAATTGTATGTGTATAGTTCATATGATAATCTGAGGGTATAATTTATCAATTGTGCATATTCTCTTGTATGTCATATATGAACAGATTTTATCAGTATATTGGAGGTAGATTATTAGTTGTTGCGTTTTAGATAAGGTTTATTTACATGTTGATGTTTTGAACTGCTTTCTGTGTGCATATAAACTGGTTACCAGATGTTCTAATCTTGTCGTAATAATAACTTTCTTTGCGTATAAATCAGTAAATTTAAATTTATTAAATTTTAAACTGAATTTTGATCACTATGGCGAATTTAAAAGGGATAGAGAATGCTTTAGTGGCCATATTAGCGAAGATGGAAACCATGTCCGAAGACATTAAAGCCAATAAAGAAGAAAGTAAAGCCAGGGATGAGGAGATGATAGCCATTAGGCAGAAATTTTGGGAAGAAATGGACGCCGATAGAGAGGAGTGGATGGCGAAACTACAGGAAATGTCAGCTGGTACTGAAGTAGATTTAACTGTTGGGAATAGTGTACCTTGTGATAATTCTGAAGTACCAAATGTTCTGGTTGAACATACTCTCAACGAAAGTAATATGGAAGTTAACCAAGATGTGACATCTGAAGGATTACCGGAGAACAGTAGCGTAGTAGATGAAATTGAAAGTGATTATACAGAAACCACCTTATTAGTGCCTAGTAGTTCATATCTCGGTAAAGTCGAGTATTTAGATTCTGCATCAAATTGTAGTGAAGATAACAGAAATGAAATTAGTAGTAACAACACTATTAGTCTGGAACATACTTCAGGTAAGTGCTGTGATGAGGTGATAGTTTATAGTGTAACAGATATAGCATGCGAGAACCGTGAACGTATGGTAGAATTGGAAGCTATCATGGATGCGGACAGTGTATGCATAACACATAAAAATCCCGAACCAGTAGTAGAGCCTGGAACTAGTATGGATACTAACGGTGCAGGTATTTATGACACATGTCGTAATGATGAGGTACTAGATGAATTTATATCAGATACTGAGGTGTTTATGGAGGATGGAGAGGTGAATGATACTGGTGACAATAAGGTGACAACAATTATGGTAAATAATAATGAACCGCCGCGTAATCAGTTTCATGTTCAAACACCACAAAATCAGCCGCAATCACAACAACATAAAAATACAACTCAGCAAATTAATACCAACTTATTAGCAACAGTTACTGAAAATGATTCAGTTGAAAAGCAGTTCAATCAATCAAGTATGAAAAATGTTAGTTATAAGAATGAAACTGTTATGTCTGGCCTATATCCTGCAGCAATTAGGGATATTTTAAGGTGTAATAATGATAATAGTAATAAACATGAGGGAAATAGTAGTATTGAAAATTGCACCGACTTTATTGACGAAGCCAAAATCAGTGGTTATGTTGACGAGATGTTGTTGGACAGCTGCACAGAAATATCGCTGTTGGACGAGCAGTTACGAAAGAGGTGTAAAAACCACTTTATACAAATGCCGATTCTGCCGGTAAGTTACACAAGGATAAAATCAGCAACGTGTGAGTCGCTGATAGTTGAAAAACAGGCACGTATAACAAGATACGTACAGGGAACGGAAATAGATGTGACCGTAATTGGAGTTAGAAAACTCGGATATAATATTATTTGGGAAGTTGATAAATTGAATAAACTGCATGCTACATTGGAATTTCCGAAAGAAATATTGCAAGATAAAGTTGATTGTCGACCTCACGTTATCAGACTGGGACGCTCGAAAGATAAGATAACGAATAACTCACCGACCCCCAAGGTTCAGTTAATGGGTTGCGAGATAAAGCAAATACAGCGTATATTAAACAAATTCAAATCTATATTTCCAAGTAAACGTGTGCGTATCAAAACTGAGAAAAATTTATACAAAAAACTCAGAAATAAATGTCAGGATATAGGGGTAAGAATGTGTAGCTATTTAAATATGTCAGTTCAGGTTTAAATGTTATATGTAAGATGACTCTGTGAATGAACAATTATCTAGTTAAGATAAGGAATGCCGTCTGTGTACTTTGTGACACTGCATAAAATTTCGTTATCTGCTTGTCGGGAACATGTGTATTTGTTTTGGTTTTAGGTTACCACGTGTCTTTGATTTGGTGCTTCTGTCAAAGTGACAGTTATGAAATGTTAGTATTGATTTGAGGATGTTTATTTGATTTTAGTTCGAGGGTGTTAGTATTATTGTTTCAGGATTAGGAAATTGTTTTGGTTATATCGAAAAAAAATTTTTTTTTTGTTAGTTAACTAAAAAAAAAAAAAAATTTTTTATGCGGGAAGAGGTTAATCCTGCAACGAATCACAGGATCATGATAAGCGGGGCAAGCTCATATATTACACAGACTATGGACATTCATGTTATATTGGTAGATGGTTAAGTTTGGTTATGTTATCAGTTGTATTTAGTAAGGATAAGGGTTTAGTTTAGTAAAACTGTGCATTATTTATTTATTGTTATTCATGTACTGTGTTTGTGGAAATGTGCGCGCGTGCGCGAGTGGTAAACGTTTCCCGGGCTGTGCGTGAATTGATTATCATTGTGTTTGACATTGAACTGAACATAGACATATGTATTGCTACAATCCCTATATATTTCTGACTATTGTTTACGTTCATGTATGATATTAGTAAAGTATGCAGTTATGCATGTGATAAGGGGCTTCTGATTACCGCTATGCATGCTGTTACAAAGTAAATGCACTTTACTGTATGAAAAGTGCATGTCACGGTGTACTAACCATGTGACTTCCATCCACCAATAGAGTGCTGAGTGGTGGTTGGAAATTTTCTGAAGCCTGTCGTTACACAGGCAGTTCATCTACGCCATCTACCGCGAACGGGACGTGCACTCCTTGTACAAGATTCTACCGCTTGCAAGGTGTTGTAAAAACTATTCGTTGTTAGTGAAACGGGAAGACTCAGAACTGTGTGTGTAGTACACCTGCACACAGTATTGTTTTAACGCATTGCGCGTATAATTACGACAGTTCTTCTACGCCATCTACCGCGAACGGGACGTGCACTCCTTGTACAAGATTCTACCGCTTGCAAGGTGTTGTAAATACTATTCGTCGTTAGTGAAACGGGAAGACTCAGAACTGTGTGTGTAGTACATCTGCACATGGTATTGTTTTAACGCATTGTGCGTATAATTACAGGCAGTTCTTCACTGCTGCTACCGCGAACGGTACATACAATTCTTGTTCAAGATTCTGTCGCTTGCAGGAATCTGTAAAGACTATTCGGGGATAGTAACGCGTGTGACGCAGAACGGTTGAATATTAACTCTTTACACACGATATTAATATTGTAGTATTACGTGTGTAATAAGTGAGTGTAACTGTATCACTGTGTGTGATTTTCCGCAGTGTCAGTATCATTAATAGTTACGCAATAGTAAGTTGTTCCATCAAGACGTTTCCGTGTTAGTGCAAGATTTCCTCATAGGGTGGTATGCTGATCGCGGTAGACCTTGGTATTCGAGTGAACACTTGAAGAAGCCGGAGTGGTATAAGTTCAATATACCGTTATTAGATTAAACTCACTGTCACCTGAGATATTACTTGGTCATAAACTCTATATTAATTTTACGAGTAATAAGATCCATAGTACCGCTGTGTGTGCGAAGCGTCAGATTCATCGTGGGAATTACAGGACACCAGACCAGCTGTTACAGGACACCATCCCAGCTGTTACAGGACACCAGCCCAGCTGTTATAGGACACCAGCCCAGCTGTTACAGGACGCCAGCCCAGCTGTCAGGACAGCAGCCCAGCTGTTATAGGACACCAGCCCAGCTGTTACAAGACACCAGCCCAGCTGTTATAGGACACCAGCCCAGCTGTTACAGGACGCCAGCCCAGCTGTAAACGTTTCTGGGGAAACGTCTGTCATTTATAAGCCGCACCTGACGAACCAACTACACCGCAAAGACCTGCCCTTCTCTTCAGCAACATCATCGTGGGAGTCTTTTTATGTAACGTATCACGTCTTGCGTATGAACAGTATTTAACATTTTAAAAGAAAGACTTTATATCAAACATTACATTCTGTACATATCAAATATACCATATAAACAATTACTTGTGTTTTGTGCAATAAATAATCTTAAACCCTCCAATATAGACTTTTAATTTAAAGATACACATACTATCATATCCTATGCGCCAATAGTTTAGTAATTTGTGTTGTTGCAGTATGTATGAGTGTGTATAAAAATTGTGTGTGTTGTGTGTAAAAGATATATAGAGAAAAAAATTATTTCCACTCCTTTGAACTGTTTTATTTATTTTCCTATACGTGTGGCAAATGTTATGAGTTGACAACTTTCACTTGTTTCCGATAGTGAGTGCTGATCAAGAAAGTTACTCTTCATAAACCCGTAGGTAAGCAAAATGTAGAACAATCATCTACCAATTGCACCCTATAGTTTACTAAACATTTATGTAACAAATAAATGCCGTAAATGAATATAAATATGTATATAAACAAAAGCATAAATTTATATAAATATGAACATGTGTGCGCGCGCGTTTGTGACCTGTTTTCTTTGCTTCCGAATTTGACTACATCAGCTTTTGTTTTCGTCTTCGACAACCTTCATCTTTGATGTCTTCTTCAGTAATATAGTGTTTATATGGCCGTCACTTTCTTTACTTTGTTCTGCGACCAAGTTGGTGTTCTCTTTGATTATCAACATTACTACTGTGGTTGTTATTATTACCTGCCGATGTGCTGAGAGAAAAAGAGCGAAAAACAAATCATTTTTTAAACACAAGAACAAAATATTTGTTCAATTACACGAAGCGATGTAAATGAACTGGGCGTGTCACTTTTGCACGCCTTATTTTAACTCTCCGTTTGTGATTGTGTTCACGGTATTTTATCGTATTATGTTCTGAGCACTGATAAATTGTCGACACGTTGTTACTGCAATATGCTAATTACTTTAAGAATATTCTTGTAGCCGTTCCAGCTAAAACGTCACTCCTATAACGTACTTTATTGTTTTAGAAAATTTACGGTAAGAACAGTAAAGTACTGGTAACTACTTTTCACATGAGACAAGAAAATATGAACACTGACACAACGTGTACGCGGCTGGTCCCTCTCTTTCAACGTTTACGTGCAGTAACATACTTTCAGAACAACGATTTACACATGTGTACCAAGGAAGCCTCATGTACGTGTAACATTATGTTTTCGAGTAACTGAAAATCAAAGCTACTAACTGTTCCCAAATACAGACAAAAGTAATACAATTATATGATCTCATGCAATCTTAGACTCTTCTGTTCCTGCGGATTCCCTTTGACATTTGCTACATGAGAGTATTCTCCATTAAAAAGTTAGCTTTAACAAATATTATCACTGCATAACATTGCAGATTATGTAACACAGGATAGCCAGAGCAGAGCATAGGTAACATAGTCACTAGAAAATTGCGTTTATAATGGAGACATTTAAGTAAGTAGTCCTATATAAGTCACAGAGAGTAAATCAAACGTTACTAGGTTGATTATTAGCACTCAAAAACGTTTATATCATAAAAAAGTCACAGTTTATAATTGTAATATTCTAATATTACTAAACTAATAAAATAAGGAAGTTATTTATACTAAACTTTAAGAATAAAATATGGAATTTAGCTAAGATTGTTTATAGAATATGTTTTAATGATATAAACATTTATTATTTAATAAAAATTTAATAAAAGTAAAACAAGTAAAAAATTTAATTGGAGAATTTTATAAACTTTGCTATAAATAGTCATATCGTTGCTCAAGCGTGATACTCAGCTGCATCTACATTGCTTGTCTTCGCCCCCATCATAACCTACGCATATCCCACCCTGCTAACTGCTGACCCTGCCCACCTTAAAACATACAGAATTTCTATATGGTGAGCCCTTGTACTGATTTACCGCAGACCACCCAAAACCGAAACCAGTAACACCTGGTTCTGTATGCTCTCAATAAACTCTTTCCCACCGTAGACTCTTTCCTTTATAAATGAAACTTGAAATATTCCCCAACCATCTAGCAACGTCCCTCCATCGCATCTACTATCAACAGAATTACTCGGAACACCCACAGACCTTCCTTCCTTTTAATCCGTCTTCTGACTATTGCCGATGAGCCTCCTCTTAGGAATACACGCAGACACCGAAACACTTAGGTAAACACACCACAACGTATACCATCTCGTAACGGTCTTCATCCCTTCTCACCTAATTAAACTTGAAATATTCCCAAGCCATCTACAAACGTCCCTCCGTCGCATCTAATATCAACAGAATTACTTGGAACACCCGCAGACCTTTCTTCATCTTAATCCGTCTTCTGACTATTGCCGATGAGCCTCCTCCTAGGAATACACGCAGACACCGAAACACTTAGGTAAACACACCACAACGTACACCATCTCGTAACGGTCTTCATCTCTTATTAAACTTGAAATATTCCCAAACCATCTAGCAACGTCCCTCCATCAAATCCACCGCATCTACTATCATCAGAATTGCTCGGAACACCCACAGACCTTCCTTCCTCTTAATCCGTCTTCTGACTATTGCCGATGAGCCTCCTCCTAGCAATACACGCAGACACCGAAACACTTAGGTCAACACACCACAACGTACACCATCTCGTAACGATCTTGATCTCTTCTCACCTGATTTTTCCTCTCTTCTCACCCTATATTATACCCTCTCCTCTGTGTCCCCTGGCTACATCTTGACGCTCCATTGACACTTCCCTCCAAATCTATCGTCCTGTGCTACAAGACCCCGTCATGACTGTTTATAATTGCCTTTATTTTAGCACTCCCATCAACATCATCCGACACATATTAGGCTGCGCACAGCACTCTCTCTCTCTCTCTCTCTCTCTCTCTCTCTCTCTCTCTCTCACACACACACACACACACTACTGGGTGCTCCCATTTCCTCCGCCTCCAGCCCTCACTGCGTCCCCTCTTAACTCTACCATACGGCTGAAGGGGGCTTTGCTCCATATCAGCCTGAGGCTTGTCCTTTCAGACAATTCTCAAACTTCAAGAAAACAATTAGTTCGTTAGTTTTGACAGTTCAGTTTTAAGACTTTTTTTATTAGCAGGGGACAGTGTATGCCCCATCCCGGATTTCGATCGCATATCCTTCCTTATCCTTCCAGTCATCATCTTCAATACCTCGATCTCTCATGCTTTCCCTAATCCCTGTTCTCCATTGTGTTGTCAGTCTTCCTTTTCTTCTCCTGTTTTTTGGTGTGTAAGTCAATGAGTAGGGGGCTTATGAGAGTTCTAACGCGGAAGTGACGTCACTCCCCAACCTTTTGGCGCGAAATTCAAAAATAGTGGTGGTGGGGTAGATTTCCGGTGCTGTGTGTCGTCCAAGCTAGAGGTGGATATTGATTGGGGGGTAGTGGGGTGTCCCACGTGACCGTGGTGGGCGTGACGAAGTTGTGATTCGTAGGTCGGCCATGTTGTCGACGTCGGCCATTTTGTGGGCGGCGATGTTGTAGGGTGGGGGTTATCTGTGCGTTGATTGGTGGAGGCGTGACCGCCGTTCGATGTTCGCCGTTCGCGGTTCGCCGTCCGGCGGCTGCCTGGCGGTGTCCTGGTCGTGGCTTGATCGCCGCCTGGAGTGGGGGGTCGTAGTCCATGTTGTCGGCGTCGGCCATGTTGTCGGGTGGAAAATAATTGTTGGTGGTCGGCCATGTTGGGAAAGCGCGAGATTGTCAAGTTGTGTAAGAGTGTGCTGGTTAAGCGTCGGCCATGTTGCCAACTCGTGCATGTGTTATAGTGTATGAGTTTAGATATTTACGGCGTTTTCCGGTCGTCGGCCATGTTAGAAAAGTGCGACGTTGCCAACTTGTGCATGTGTGCTGGTTTAGGGTCGCCCATGTTGTCAACTCGTGCATGTGTTATAGTGTACGGGTGTAAATATATACACCGCCGCCGTCCGGATATCTTCGATGCGAAGAGACTGAGTGACGTGTATTGCATTGTTGTCAACTTGTGAACTGTAAATTCGAATGTGTGTCTTTGTGGTAAGTATATATTGTAAAAGTGCACATCATCACTGCGAAACTCTCGATGACTCGGTCCTTCGGTGCATAATTGAAAATCAATTCACTTGTAAAAATTGAATATCACACATTTGTGCATAGATGATAAGTATTACTATGTATAATATTCTGATTGACACTTCACTTGTAAAAATTATGCAGCACGCATCATGCATGGAAAAAGGATAGTTGAAAATAAACAATTAAGCAAAGAAAAACTTACATATATAATGTAAACAAACAAAAAATATACAATAAAGTACAGACACAATATATATATATATACAGTGTATATATATATATATATATTGCAACAGAACACAGGATGATAAGATATGCTGTTTATATCAGAGTACATGAATGACAAGCATTTTCTTGTTTAAATTTGTTTTGTGTAATATTTTGTTTTTTAGTCATAAGTTTTGTATTTAAAAAATGATAAGCATATATGTTACACCAAACTCTTCATAAAAAATTGTACTATATTGTCATGTATTTTCTGTATGAAATGGTGCGCGTGTGCGGGTGTGATAATCTGCGATCGATATAGCGGTAGTGGTAGTTAACCGATTTACATGAAAATTTGACAAGGAATTATTTAAATAAATAGCTTCGATTTGTGTATACTCTGAGGTTTGTAATTATTTTAGAAATATGATTTTTTAAGTAAAGCAAAACTCAAGTGTAACTCTTATCAATGATAGGGTAATAATAATTGTAGATAAATTCCATGCAGGACTATGCAAAATTATACAAAGTTTTTCATGAATTTTGTGTATCTGGTTGTTCCATCAATCATGTGACTTGGGCTTGACCTATCAAATTACACCAAATTCAGTGAGATTCATACGTTGCAGAGCTAGGTTGAACACAGTCTGTCTGTCGACGTTGCTAGGGGAAGTTGTGCCCCGGGTAAGAGAGTTATTCTCTTACAAACGTAAAAAGATCTTATATAAAATAAACCATAAACCTGAAAATTCTTAACGAAGTTTTGCGGTAAGAACCAAGAAGGAATAGAGGAATATTTTATATAAAGTAAACTATAAACCTTGTAATTCTTAACGAAGTTTTGCTGTAAGAATCAAGATGATAAATAATTAAATAAAATTTAAAATAAAATTCAGTGCTGTGTCGTGTAAGTAAGATATCCGCATAGGGATCTTAAAGACACTACAAGATATCGTGGAAGCAGTTAAACATAACTACGAGACTCTGAAATATCGCCGCTGGAGCTGCTTGCTGTACAAGGACGACGAGACGAAGAGGACACCAGGAAGGAGTGAAGCTGTAGAAGAGGACGACGAGACGGGACCGAAGAGACGAGAGGAGGACGTTGCAGCAAACAAGTAAAAGCGATTCATATTAATCGAACAATACAAACAATTTAATATACTATCAATACATGACAATTTAAAAAAAAATATACATCTTTATAAACAATATTTGTATGTAATAAATAATATTTCATCTCCTCCATAATAGACTTTTATCGATTTCTACACACCCACAATATCCTTATTAGAATAATAAAGTTTGATCTGTTGCAATATATATATATATATATATATATATATTGTAACGTTACATAACCCGGTCCCAATAAAGTAACTCATGATAATAAAAGTCAGAAATGGGTAAACTAAAGCTCGCTCAAAATTTAATTATATCACTCAATATGACAAACAATTTGAGTGGTATACAGTGCAAAGTGAGTGATAGTGTACCCATTGAGGTGAAAAAACAAAAGTGAAAGCAACGTATTACCAAACTGTGTTGTATGTTTTGGAAAGGATAAACTTATGAAAGTAGTATGTAATAATACTGATTGATTTTTGTAATCTTATTATTTATTGTAATTTATATAGTAAGAACCACAAATCGTTATACCCAAGTTAATATTATATTTTTTCAAATAATTGTGTTAGATTATAAGAAAACCCAGGGTTAGTTTTAAAAGACATAAAAAAGTAACTACCAAAGATAATATAAAATTAAAATAATCCTATGAAGGAAATGGCAACAGGAAGTAGTGCCGGGTATGAATACTATTCGAGACTAAATAAATAATATATAAATTTATTTAAGGATAATAAAATGATAAAATATTTATATACAATGTCATAAAAAAATTAACCAAAAACATATTATGTAAATTAAATTAGTAAAGAAACCGGAATGGAAGGGAATTATTTTTCCATAAATAAAATATAAATTTATAATAATTACAAACTGCCTACATAATAAAAATACTATGTGTTACTAAGAGTGATGAAAAATAACAAGTATTGTTAATAAGATATAAAATTTTGAACTAAACCGGAGAGTTGAAGAAACGATGCGACAAAAATTATAAAAAATAACCTTTTTTGGACGTTGGAGGAGGTGAAATTCACGCAAGATTAATAAACAGAGTGACTACTATCTAATTATACCTGAGTAATCCAAATCAAATGGTGATATACATTAAAAACCAGTGGATGAAAACATTCTGAGGATCCAACATAGTTCGGCCTAGTTCCAGTAGACAATTAGAAAATACTCCAAACGAAAAGGAAATAATAACGCAAGACGGACCTCATCACAGAATAAAACTTCAATCCAGTAAGAACAATACGGAGCGAGGTAATATAAACATTTTTTCGTAATAAGTTCAGAAGAAAACTCATTTTTAACAGTGAAATAGAACAAAAATATTCATTTTATCATATGTTTTTTCAAAGTAAACAAATACATGCTGCTCTCTTACGGCAATTCCGGAAACTACGTAATACTTGAAAAATAAACAAACTTATTTATTAATTTTTCGGTATTTGTAAAGCGTAGCAATTATCCATTTCTGACACTCTCATAACACAAAGAATTCACCCTGAACCCTGGGGAATTATTAAGGATTATGTAATAATTGATGTTTTTTATTATAGCGTAATATTGGGTAAATAACAACATATATGTTTTGCTCCTTAGACAACTCTAATTTTACTCGGTAAATTCGAGATGATGTTTTTTTTCAGATAAGATTAATTGTGATACCTATATTTTGGTGGCAGGAGACAAAAGTCAATAATAAATAAAGCAATATTATTGAAAATTAATATTGAATTATAACGTGTTATAATTTATTGTAGTGGGTAGTTAATAAACATTTCAGCACAACATACAGAAGAAATCGTCACAACTGAGGGGCAATAATGATACTTACTCTCTCTTCTGCATAAGGCTGAACAACTTACCTCCTTGACCCCAAATCACACACTCTCGATTTCTTTTTAGATTGAGTAAAACAAGATAAACAAAATCCTTTATTTATACCTTTAAAAACGTCAGTTAGTATAATTCAAAAGTGACGCATACTGCTTGAGGCATATAATAGAACTCTACAGTACCTCATAAAAGAGAGGACGTGACAATATATATATATATATATATATATATATACAGAGGAAGTTATTGATCAAAAAATATATACATGAAACTATTTACATTTATACAAAATTTTTAAAATTATAATGATATATTGTGCACAGCCATCTGTAACAGAAAAAAAATAAACAGCATTAGTGACGTGTAGTTGATACATGTAGGATGGATTAGAATAATGTTTATGTGTACTGTAACATACCTCAAATATGCATACGAGCGTAAAATGGGTGAATCGGCCTACTGCCTACTGAACGCATACACCCGGCATTGCTGACATCCAGGCGGTGCCCCCTCCAATGCCACGGTTTGAAACCAATTTATGATGCATAGATAATGATAGGTGTGACCGCACATTAATCCGAGGAGTCTCTGTCCCTCAGTATAGTTTTCTTGACACACACTACATGAAGTGTGTCGTAACATTCACTATACGGTACAGAGCTCTCCACGGCTCCATCGCCAGGTTGGGAATCTACTTCTTAGAAGTAGTCTCATCGTGGCGGGCTCGCTGTGTTGCCTCGGCTCCACCGTATCAATGATATCATAGAAGACGTACGATGCGTCTTCTGGAGGGGACCGCAAACGAGGATCCTGTCGTAGCGGCTGCGTGTTACGGTACATCCCTGGAGGTTGCGGTTGAGGCAGTGGTATCTGCTGTTGAGGCTGTGGGAGTAGCTGCTGCGGGAACTGTGGGAGTAGCTGCTGTGGTTGAGGCTGCTGTATCTGGGACTGAGGGGTAGCTGCTGCGGTTGAGCCTGCTGCAGATGTTTATGTGCGCTGATCCACTGTAGCCGAGGTTGTGGTAGTTGTATAATAATTTGGTAACTAACATAATGAATTTTGTGTGTGTGTGTGTGTGTGTGTGTGTGTGCGTGTAATGTCAAATATTAACGTAAAAAAATTGTATGTACTTACATGCAACTTGAAAAATTAAAATGAATGTGATAATCATCACGACAAAAGGCTTATATATATTACAACGCTCCCTTTCGTCTAACACAATTATCTAATATTTGTGATGTTAGATAAAAAGTTACTTACCCGTGATATTACTTTACCTGGGCGCCAGAACAAATCCCAGATACAAATGACACGGTTTTAGCTTAGCTCAGCGCATGGAGACACTCTTTCTCATGATTCGTTCAGTGATTGTGGTTTTCAAGGGGAATGGTTGCAAAACAACACTTTAAGATTTGCTTGATTATTTAATTAACTTTTATTTAATTATTTTTAAACTTTAAATTGTTAATGGCAGGACTTAATTCTACCCTAACACTTATAATTATTGAGTGAGTGTGAAAAGTAATGATTAAGACGGTCAAACGACTTATAGCTCTTATCTGGTTTGATTAAGAGATTGCTATCTCCCAAACCAGTGCTAAAGAACAGGTCTGCAATAATTTGCACGTCCAATACTACACACCACTTTCCATTCAACAATCCTATACTATATTAGAGCTAATCTTATAGTTAAATACAAAGTGTGCTTTTCTTAGTGTCCTTTTAAAATTGTTTATTGTTTTATTTATTTGTTTATCGCTTATATCATTGATCAATGAATTTATTTCTTACTGTTTTGATGCGTTGACCGAAGATAGGAATCTTTAGAGGTCCTCCTTTCGATGGTGTTGCACAGAAGAATGGGTTGATCAATGTTGTGGAAGATGCCCTGGCAATTACAGATGCTGTAGCCTTCTGTAGCACAGGTCCTTCACGGCTGATGGATTAATTAATTAATTGTTGTTTTACGCAGCTAGTGTTATTGAATGTTGTTAATTCATCTACACTGCGGACTACTTCTCGATTTAGAACTGAATTTGCACTGTTGTGTAATTTAAAAAATTTCTGTATGCGAATTATACACGTCTAGTGTGTTTCAGTACCGAACGAAGAGTGATGCTACCCCTCGCTTTGAGCTGGCGTCTGTTTTAAATACGGGCTGCTGATTGGTTGTACAAATAAATCATGCGTTTTTCCAGTTTCGACAAACTCTAACAGGTCGGTTATACACGCGGTGACAGGTTCCAAACGGCAGAGAAATTCTTGTCAAAATCGTACTTCCTGCATTTGCAAATCGATTGATTACAGGTATGTGCAAATGTGTTTCCGAAGATCTGACCACAGAATATTGTTGCTTAGGTCTTTATCTGTGTGTGTGTGTGTGTGTAAACACCTTATTCCTACGTAGCATAATTCTCTCGTTATTCCTGTTGGCGTACGTCATCCGTATAACTTCTTTATTTGTTAATTATATTAACTGAGCTTGCGGCTACTTATAAAGCTTTTCTTGCTGAATACAATGCTGTTTTCAGAATTGCCGTATATTTACAACTTTTGAAGTCATCGTAGGTTGAACTGATAATTCGCTTTGAGTAAAATTACCTGTTCGAACTGGATTCTACTGTCGCTGTGACGCGGTTAGAGTGAGATGGCAGAAATTATACGCTCTCTCTCTTCCTTACTGCGTTACGCTCGTACCTTCTATAGCTTTCATATAACGCTCTGATAGGACGCTATTATGAATCGTCATATATATATAAATATTTATATAGATATGCTCGGTGGGAGTCTGCTACAGACAAAGTCCCCCACTCTCACAGCGTTCAGAAAAACTGTGAGGTCAGACAACATCTTGTTTAAAATTAAACGCATATTCCCCCTCCCTCATGGTGGTCCAATCGATTATATCACTCACGGCTTGCGTCCTGTTATTAACCAAATTTATGTACGTAATAAAGCCCCCTCCCCGCCCACACAAAGTTCACACTCTGCGATAACATATGGTCAGTCACCGAATAAAATTAACTTCACATGTGCATGGCGTGTGAAGGACTCAGCGGGAGTCGATTACATCCTGTTAAACAAATTAACTGTTGACGTCTAGTCGTCTACCTCGCACCCTACCTACTGAAAATCTATTGAATTTGCACTTTATGAAGTGTAAGAAATAATTTTTATAATTGAAATACAAGTTTATTCTTACCGTGAGTTACTGGTCTGTGTACCTTAGCCTCTTCGTGTTAGGACCAGCGTCGTCATCGGTTAACGCACGTTTACACGTTCTGTAGTGTCCGTACGCGAGTGTAGTTACACCGTCGTCCAGAACGTACATCTTATCGTCATAAGGAGACAGGGAAAGTTTTGTTACACGTTGCGTGTACAGCTTATGACGATCGCTTCGTATACACTCGGAAGAAGTGATAACCGTACGACTATAGAAAAGACACTCGCTGTACAACCGATGACGTAACCCTTTTTTTTATTGCTGTCCTTGGCACACCTTTCGCAACCTTTTTGTCGGTGCAGTCGGACAACAGGAGCGAGTAACATTTAGCTCTGGGTCCGACGAATTCCCTGATGGGTTTCCCATTGGTTTCATCCTTGAACTTCCCCACGACTTTTTTGTTATCGTCGCAATTACAAGGATGATCTGCGGGATAGTCCGACGTGTCGAAATGGTGGAGGTCCTCTTTCATATCAGAGTACACATCGTCAGTCTGTATGCTGTAAAGCAAACTGTCCGTGTCAGTCACTAGTAATGTCAATCATCGACCGTACTTGGCGACAGCGTACCGATAATGAAAATCGTACATTATCAATTTGCTGACATCTAGTACTGTGAAGCCGACGTACACCGGACGGGAAAGGAATATCGTTATGTTTCGTAAAACAAGACAAACCAAGTCATCGGTGTAGCGGATCATACGTTTTAGTCGTGGATTGGAAACAAGTTTCTGCGGCCGTCGTTTGGTAGAGACTAGTTGTAAGTCTATTCGTTTCCTCACGTCCTCCAGCGATTTGCCATAGACGGCGTTGACCATCAGTTTGAAATCAAAACTGTTGGTGTCTGCTGTTCTCTTTTGCGTGTTGAAATCGATAAACGGTTTCATCCACGCTCTCTGTTTAAAACTCAACACCCTACGGATCGCTTTCAATTCTAGACCAAAATTCAGATAAAACTTTAAATTTCGAAAATGAAGAACGTATTTTTGCTTGTCGTCCAAAGTCTTCAGCAACTTGGGGTGGGACGATGAAGGCGTTCCCGATCCGCCATATCCTTTTGTATAGTGTAGTCGTGTGTGGAGTCGTCGAGAGTGCGGTGAAAGTGTGTCGGGATTGACGCAGGAACGGACGGGAGCCAGCGGATAATCGGAGTGGAGGTCGTGAAGTTCAGGTGGATAGTGTAGGTTGACCTCGAATATGTAGCCCGTGTCATATGCTTCAAAGAGGTTGGCTTTGAAGCATCATACTGATCAGCTATTAGCGGGTTGTTGGCCTTGGTATAGCGGTTGGGTACCATGCTAACGCCACCGCGAACGGCCAATTCAATAAAAAGATGCTGATCTATATCCGTCAACAGCTCCAGTCGCACACCGGTCATCTTTAACATCGCGTGCCAAGCGACGACAGGAAGCGAGTAAAAATGAGCCGGATCGATCTGGTAGTACCGCATGGCCATCTCACGGAACGCCTCGAAGACGTCCGCCAGCAGCAGTACGTCTGTTTTAAGATACAGATCGTGATAATCGCCCAGCGTACGGATTCCGAAAGTCTGCCACACGTTCTGCGCGTAAGCGTAATCTTCGTCCCACACTGAGGATTCACTCAGCCTCTTGAAAAAGTGTTCGCGTGCGGGCAGACGTGTCTCGTCGAACTTTTCGCTACCCGTCATGTAATCGTAAGGGTACACCCCCTTACGTAAGAGTAGCTCGAAGTGTTCTTCGAAACATTGCTTTGTTAAAGCGAAATCCGCACCGCTCGTGCGCAAGTTTCCAACAAGTGTCTCCAATAACGTGTTCTCAAATTTCAAAGTGTCTACGAAACGCAGGGCACCCAACGTGACCGATATGAAGCGTTCACTAGTGGTAGCGATACAAGTGAGATTGTCATTGTCGTATTTACCCAACCCTTGTATCAAGTGATGTGCGTCGTAACCTCGTAAGATATGGAAAAAGACGGGAATATGTTGGGGAGTCTTGTAGTTGAGGTTACAGACGTTATGAGCTGCGCCAAGGTATCGTACAGTCAGATGACAATGGTTGCGCAGCTTGTCGTCATCGGTCAGTGGTTTTTCACAGAGATGGCATACGACGGCATTCGTGAAAGATAATACGTCACGATCACTAGTAGGGGCTTATGAGAGTTATAACGCGGAAGTGACGTCACATCCCCTTGCCCCGCCCCGGCCATTTTGGCGGGAAAATTGAAAATGGAGATGGTCGGGGTGGTGTTGGGTGTTGACTTCAGGTGTAAGATGTAGTGGGGGGTAATTGTGTTGTGGTTGGTAGTGGGGCGGGGCGCCGTCGGAATGTCGATTGGTCGTCATCCATGTTGGAAAATTGCGACGTTGCCGTTGTGTGCTGGGAAATTGCGACGTTGTCGGGTTGTGCGGTGTGTGCTGGTTAAGCGTCGGCATGGCCTCTGCTCGGTCGACGTGTGTCTGTCGATGTGTGCTGGTTAAGCGTCGTCATGGCCGTGGCCAGGCCTCTGCTTGGCAGCGGCTCGGCCGTAGATTGGTCGGCGGCCATGTTGGAAAAGCGTCGACTGCATGTGATTTGAACGTGGCTTGGCCGCAGCTCGGCCGTAGGTTGGTCGACATCGACCGCGCGTGTATAGATTTGTAATGTCTTGTGTCGTACATCTCCAAAGCGCTGCGTTCGGTTAAGGGTCGGCCATGTTGCCGCGCGTGTATAGATTTTTAATGTCTTGTGTGTATAATTGAAAATCACTTCACTTGTAAAAATTGTGTAACACACATCATGCATGGAAAAGGATAGTTGAAAATAAATACTTGAGCAATGAAAAAATGTACAAATTTATTGTAAGAAATAAATAGAATAATATATATATACATACAACAAAATATACACATTACACACAAAAAATTGAAACAAATAATATATATATACAATAAAAAGGTACATATCAATTATAATAATATATATACAAGAAATATATACATTGCAATAAAAAATTGAAACAAATATTCATATACAATAAACAGCAAATATATACATTGCAAAAAAATGGAAACAAGTATATATACAATATTAAGATACATAAAAAATATATACAGTAAAAATTGTTGTGCACAGCCATCTGTAACAGAAAAAATAGAAACAATATTAGTGATGTATGGTTAATACAAGTAGGATGGTTTAGAATAACGTTTGTGAGCACTGTAACATGCCTCAAATATGCATACGCGCATAGAAAGTCCGCGTCGGCTTGCCGAATGCATATATGCATTTCGGCAATTCGGACATCTAGGCGGAGCCCCCTCCAACGACACCGTCTGAAACCAGTTCAATATGGAACGATAGTGAGAGGCGTGTCAAAACGCCAAACCGAGGAGCCTATGTCCGTCGTTGTAATCCTCCATACATATACTACATTAGGTATGGGGTACTATACCCTGGACGGGACAGAGTTCTCCTCGGTGCCAACACCACGTCGGTAGGTTCCTTCGCATAAGGAGCCTCATCGTGGTTGGTTCACCGTGCATCCTGGGTTCGATGGTTTCCAAAATGTCAAAGAAGACCGGTGCGTCTTCTGGAGGGGGTCTCAAAAGAGGATCCCTTTGTAGCTGCAGCGGCTGAAGCTGTGGTTGAGGCTGAGGCTGCGGTTGTTGCGGCTGAGGCTGTGGTTGAGGCTGAGGCTGCGGTTGTTGCTGCTGAGGCTGTGGTTGTTGTGGTTGTGGCTGCGGTTGAGGCTGTTGCGGCTGAGGTTGCGGTTGAGGTTGAGGATGCTGCGGCAGAGGCCTTATCACCTGTGGTTGTGACGGTGGTGGTGACTGTGGTGGTGTAAGTGGCAGCGGTGTTCTAGACCGTGACGGTTGAGGCACTGACTGTGGCTGCGGCTGAATGTCACTGTGGACAAAAAAAAGACATAAAAATCATGTACAGTCGTGAAAAAAAGAAAATATGTACGTATAAGAAGAAGACTTACATAGTTACATCGATAACCGGGAGCGATGCTGTCGATGAGACGTAGCCGTCATCGCTATCATCGACGTAATCCATCGAATCGTCATTCAACACCACCGTTGATATATCACTGTCACCGTCGCACTTCATAATACCTTCATCATTGCTGAAAAAAAGTACAAATTTAATACCAGATGTAAACGCAATAGTATTAATGAATGTTAATGAAAATGAACTTACCGACTCGTGCCGGGTTGAGGAGATGGGATCCGGGGCCGCAGCAGATAGAACCCCCTCAGCACAGGATCGGGTCCGTCAGCATCGCTAAAAAGAAAAAATAAATTGAACACCTGTTGTAAACGTGATAATACAAAAGATTGTTAATGAAAACGAACGTACCGACTCGTGCTGGGTTGTGGAGATCGGGGAGGACCTGCAGCAGCAGATGGTTCGTCAGCATCACTGAAAAAAGTATAAATTGAACACCGGAGGTAAACGCAATAGTACAAGAGACTGTTAATGAAAACGGACTTACCGACTTAGACGTGTGAGCTCCAATATAGCACGCTGTAACCGCTGCGTACTATGCGGGGGGGACCCATAGCAGCAGCAGGTGGAGGTGGACCGTCAGCATCACTGAAAAAAAGTATAAATTGAACACAGGAGGTAAACGAAATAGTACAAGAGATTGTTAATGAAAACGGACTTACCGACTCGAGCCGGGTTGAGGAGATGTGCCCCCAGCAGTGCACGACGTAACCGTTGCGAACTATACAAAAAAACAGTAAGTCAGTCGAATGGAATATTCTGTTTGTACACATTAAATAAAGAAATTATATTGTATTTACCGTCGTACTCGTTGCTCCTCCGGCAGTCGTTTGTTCACTTTGTTGTTGTTCATTCTGTAAAACGTAATGAAAGTTGTAAAATAATTAGGTAAAGAACATAATGAAGTGTGTGTGTGTGTGTGTGTAATGCTGAACATCAACGTAAGTACTTACATGCAAGATGTAAAACAAACGAGTAGCCTAGTTTCAAAGACGGCCAACTCCAATTTTTTCAAAATTGGGTTTATGATTGATTCTAATGTAGAGTTGTACGAGATATCTGAATATGAAGTCAGTTTGTGACAAAAATGGCCAGAAATGTGTTAAAATTACATCTGAAAAATGAGCTTAGTTACATATACGGCCAACTCCTTAACAGCTTGGTTACAATATCGGCCAACTCCATTTAGAACCAATCAGAGATTTAGATCCTGTCACGTGACAGCTGCAGGGCTGATGGGATTGTTGTTATTATCGTCTGCTGTACACTACGTTGTTTGGGTTATTTATGATAGATTGTGATATTTATTTTGTGAACTTTACTCTTGCGAGTGTGATTTTATTACACTTAATAAAGTAATCAAAAGTTTTGATTGTTATGGAGCAAAACGTGGAAGAAACTCCTCAAAGTAAAAGCAGGAAGAGAGTAGCAGATACGACAAAATATAAGCATGCAAAAGCAAAGGAAGTGAGGTTAGTTTTACTTTACGGTACATTTTTTACTACATTATTTGAGATATTTTTGTGAAAAGGTTTTTTTTTCACATAATATTACATTTTAATTAACACTGTTAATGTCTTCAATAATCATGATGATTGTGTTAGTGTTGTAATGCCAAGATCTAAACAATACCAGTAGAATTTCAATTACAAATAATGCAATATCAAACTGTAAAAAAGGTAGTAAATGTTGTTTTGAGCAACTTTAGCACAATTATTATTTAATTTACCAATGTGTCAACAATATACTGGTTTAGTGTGTTGTGTTTAGATGTGAATATTGGGTATTGCACTCACTTATGTTCTCATCATACTAATTACAGATTAATCAGTTAATTTAAAAAAGAAAAACTAATTTTTGTGTACTTTTGTCTGTTCCAGATATGGACCAAAAACCATTTTTCCTACTTGTGGTCACAGAGGTAAACGCAAAAACTGCAGTCTTTTGCGGGTGGAGGATTGAAGAGATTTCATGCAGCGTTTTATGCGGTCAGATCAAAAGTTGCTCAAGATATGTTTTTGTTAAAGTATTGCTCTGCAGATGCTCCAGAGCGACATAGGCCACAGAATAGACAAAGGAGTAAGAAAACCAGCATATTTTCCCTGTTACTGGGCACTCATACATGCCCAGTGATAGAGTGTTTAGATTGATTGAAAGAGATGTACAAAAAATGGAAACTCTTATTCAGCTGGAGGAGTACCATCAGGTTTTCCAAAACCATGGTACCCCCAAATTTTGGGAACTGACTGGACTAACTGTGATTGGAAAGCTGAAGCAAAACAAAATGTCAAAGATCCGTCTGCACTTCACTTCCAAATTTCAAAAGTTCGAAAACTTGTTTTAACTAAAATGAAATGCTCCATATCTGCAAGTGGAGAAAACAACTACAACATAACTATAGCACACTCTTTGTCAATAACAAAGAAAGGCAAAAAGGCTATGGATATTAATCCAACATAGTTAGTTATAGGTGTCAAAGTGAAGCCCTCTAAAATAATTGACGTTGAAAAATTGCTTGTTAAGCATAATGGTGAAAACTGGAAGGAACTGCAAAAATTGCAATGGCTTAGGAAAATAATAGAAGAAAATGACACAAAACCTGAACTTCCTAAAGAAGCGTTTCATTGTGACTGTGAAAATATGCCTGCTGATGAATGCAACGATGTTATTGAGATTATTTTGCAAGATAATGACATCCAATAAAGTTTTGTTTTGACATTTGTGTTCTTTCAGTATTGGTAATATTGCTGTTTAATTAAATTTGTTTGATTTTTAATAAAAGTATTATTGAATCTGTGTATTGTTTTTTGATAATAAATGACTTTTTGTTTTACTGTTTATCAATAAACTTTTATTTTAACTCCTGATAACTAAATTACTGCAACAGTCACCAGTATCCTATCTTTGTTACAAAATCAACCAACTCCCAATCTTGGTTACAAACATGGCAAACTCCATAATTCAGCTGCAAATTTCTGCTTATTTTCTAACTCAAAAAAGCAGATATTAGTACTTTTTCAATTTTTAGACTACCATGCATCTACAGAAAAAAATTCAAGTTGTTACTGTTAATAATTTTATAGAAACCAGTTTTTCTGCTCTCCTGTAAAATTTGGCTAAACGGAGATAGCCATCTTTGTAACCAGGCTACTCAAACAAATTGATTGTGATAATCGTCACGACAAAAGGCTTATATATATGGATATGCTCGACGGGAGCCTGCTACAGACAGAGTCCCCCCACCTTCACACACGCTGCGAGGTCAGACAACGTCTTGTTTAAAATTAAAAGCATATTCCCCCTCCCACGCAAAGCTCTAGTCGATTATATCACCAAAGACTGGGGTCCTGTTTCACAAGGTTAAACAAATTTATGTACACATCAATAAGACCCCTCCACCCTCACAACGTTCACACGCAACGATAACATATGGGTAGTCAGCATCTTGGTGTAAGTGAATAAAAAAATAACTGCACGTGTACATAGCGTGTGAATGTCTCAGCGGGAGCCGATTACATCCTGTATCACAAATTAACTGTGGCCGTCTAGTCGCCTACCCCCCCCCCCCAAACACAGTGATGGTTTATTGAAATACGATTTTATTCTTACCGTTAGTTATTGGTCCGTGTACCTCTGTCTCTTCTCGTTAGGACCAACAGCGTCGTCGGATAGCGCACGTTTACGCGTTCTGAAGTGTCCGTACGCGAGTGTAGTTACGCCGTCGTACAGTACGTACCTTTTATCGTCATAAGGTGACAGGGAAAGGTTTGTTACATGTTGCGTGTACAGCTTATGACGATCGCTTCGTATACACTCGGCAGAGGTGAAAACTGTACGACTATCGAAAAGACACTCGCTGTACATTCGATGACGTAACCTTTGTTTTATTGCTGTCCTTGGTACACCTTTCGCCACCTTTCTGTCGGTGCAGTCAGACAACAGGAGCGAGTAACATTTTGCTCTGAGTCCGAGAAATTCCCTGATTAGTAGGGGTAAACTGACAGTTCTACTACGGATGTGACATCATCACCCCTCCTTTTGTCGGGAAATTCAAATATCACGGTGGTGGGGGTAGGTGGGGTGTTGACTTCCGGTGGCGGAAAATTCAAATGTAGAGGTGGGGGTATGTGATGTTAATCACGTGACGTTGTATAGGTTAGGTGGTGGTAGTCACGTGACAGTGGTGGGGTGGTCACGTGACATGTGTAAGAAGGGGTAACGACGTGTGATGGTGGTTTAGTCGGCCATGTTGGAAACTTCGTCGTCCATGTTTGAAAATTCGTCGTCCATGTTGATGACGTGTCGGTCGTTGATTGGTCGTTATATGAAACGGCGTGGTGAGTTTGATCTGGCGTGGTTCGCGTCGAACTGGATCGTAAGTCCGTGTAGTGATCCGGTTCGCCGTTCGCCGGCCGCCGTTGGGTTGATCTGCTGTCGGACGCCATCCGCCGCCGACGGCGAACGGCGAACGGGTTTGGAAGGCTGCGTTGTGATCCGGTTCGTCGTTGAGGATTGGTCTGTGTGTCGGTGGTAAGTAAAAAACAAAGTGTTCAGCATATGTGTGTTCTTCTTCTGCTAAGATACACATGATGAGGTGTGCATAAGGTCCTGTGAAATCCACTTCACTTGCAAAAATTGTGGAACGCACACCCACACACACACACACACACACACACACACACACACATACACACATCATGCATGGAAAAGGAAAGTTGAAAATAAACACTTAAGCAATTACAGACACACTCATATATTTATTTACATAGACACATCTTATTTACAAAATATTTACAAAAACATAAATTAAAAAATAAATACATTTTAAAATATATATACAAAAAAACTGTTGGGCACGCTCATCTGTAAGAAAAAAAAAGAAAGAGTATTAGTGACGCACAGTTGATGTGAGTAGGATGGTTCAGAATAACGTTTATGAGTACTGTAACATACATCAAAAATTCATACGTCTGTAGAATTCGCGTTTCGGCTTCCCGAACGCGTAGAAGCGACATTGTGGACATCTCGGTTCCGCCCCCTCCAACGCCATGGTTCGAAACCAGTTGACTATGTACCTAGAATGGAACGTGTGGGTGCACGGCAACCCGAGGAGCCTCTCCCCATCCGTGTACGGAGCTAGATACACACCGAATGTGGCGTGTGGTAGCATACCCTGGACGGGGCAGTCCTCTCCACGGGTCCAACACCACGTTGGTAATGACCTTCTAAATAATATCATCATCAACGCGGGGTTGTTGTTGTTGTGCACCCTTGGTGTCATGACGTCAATGATTTCAAACAACGGTAATCTTTGTTGTGGAGGGGACAGCGACCATGGTTCCCGTTGTTGTAGCTGCCGCTGAGGCAGTAGCTGAGGCTGCGGCTGCGGCTGTGGCTGAGGCTGTTTGTGATGTTGTCTACAATGCAGCGGATGGTGTATGCAGTTTGGGCGAGTGCTTATTTACTGCGGTTGATGCTGCGACAACGGTTGCGGCTCATGCTGCAGTAGAGGCTGCGGTGTCTGTGGTCGTATTGGAAGATGCTGCGGTTGTGGGTGCGGTTGAATGACACTGTGCGGCAGAATATAAATAAAAAGATAAAAACGTGTACAGTCATGGAAAAAAATATGTACGCATAAGAAGATGACTTACACATCGCAGTTTGGGCGAGTGCTTATCCACTGCGGTTGATGATGCGACAACGGTTGCGGCTCATGCTGCAGTACAGGCTGCGGTGTCTGAGGTCGTATTGGACGATGCTGCGGTTGTGGGTGCGGTTGAATGTCACTGTGTGGCAGAATATAAATAAAAAGATAAAAACGTGTACAGTCATGGAAAAAATATGTACGCATAAGAAGATGACTTACATACTGACGTCGATTATGGAAATCGTTGATGATGAGTTGTTAAATACTTCATCATCAAAAACATCTTCGTCTCTGTCATCATCATCATCATCATCATCATCACCATCATCACAAAGATCGATGATCCGCTCATCAAATTCCACATCGTCCATATGCATAAAGACACCGCTGACAGTGTCACCTCTGTATCCGCTGGATTCATCATTACTGAAAAAAAAAGTACAAATTTAATATCGAACGTAAACACAACAGTGCAACGGAATGTTAATGAAAACGGACGTACCGACTCGTACCGGGTTCAGGAGATGCAGGAGTTCTGCTGGCAGCAGTAGTTGGAGCGACAGCGTCACTGAAAAAGTAAGTATAAATTTAACACCCAATGCAAACGTAATAGTGCAATAGATTGTTAATGAAAACGGACTTACCGACTCGTGTCGGGTTGAGGAGACGCTGGGCTCGTGCTGACAGCAGCTGGTGGACCATCAGCATCACTGAAAATAAAATATAACATATATATATATATATAAATTTAACGTCTACTGTAATCGCAATAGTATAAAAGATTGACAATGAAAACGCACTTACCCACTCGTCCCGGGTTGAAGAGATGGAGGACTCGTGGTTGCCAGCAACGCACGTTGTATCCGTTGTGAACTATAAAAAAACAATAAGTCAGCCGAATGGAATATATTGTTTATGCTCATTAATACATAAAAAAAGGTGTCCTTACTATCTTACACGCCGCTGCTCCTCTTGTAAATGGTATCTGCATACTCGTCCGTTATTATGCATTCTGTAAAATGTAATGAATTATGTATATTAATTAGTAAAAGAACATAATAAAGTGTGTGTGTGTGTGTGTGTGTATTGCTGAATTTTAACAGAAAATACAGTAAGTACATATATGCAAGTTGTAAAACAAACTGAATATGATAATCGTATACACAAAAGTCTTATATATATATATATATATATATATATATATATGCATTTGCTCGGTGGGAGTCTGCACAGATATGCTCCCACCATCATAACGTTCACAAGGTCAGACAACATCTTGTTGTTTACAATTAAACTCATATTCCCTCTCTGTCTCGGCGGGAGTCGATTACATCACCAGCGGCTCGCGTCCGGTTTCACGAGGTTAAACTTTCGTCATCTAGTCGCCTACCTCCCCACATTTGCACTGTGTGAATTGTATTAAATATTTTTATACATGAAATACGAGTTTATTCTTACCATGAGTTACTGATCCGTATACACCCGCCTCTTCACTTCATTGTTAGGAACAGCATCGTCGTCGGATATCGTGCGTTTACGCGTTCTGTAGTGTCCGTACGCGAGCGTAGTTACGCCGTCGCCCAGTTACCTCTTATCGTCATAAGGTGACAGGGAAAGTTTCGTTACACTTTGCGTGTACAGCTTATGACGATCGCTTCGTATACACTCGGCAGAGGTGAAAACCGTACGACTATCGAAAAGACACCCGCTGTACAATCGATGACGTAACCTATTTTTTATTGCCGTCCTTGGCACACCTTTCGCCACCTTTTTGTCGGTGCGGTCGGACAATAGGAGCAAGTAACATTTCGCTCTGAGTCGGACGAATTTCCTGATGGGTTTCCCGTGGTTTTCATCCTTGAACTACCCCACGAACTTTTTGTTGTCGTCGCTATGTCAAGGATGATCCACGGGATAGTCCGACGTGTCGAAAAGTTGGAGATCCTCTTTCATATCAGCGTACACATAATCAGTCCGTATGCTGTAAAATAAACTGTCTGTATCAGTCATCAGTAATGTCAATCGTCGTCCGTACTTGGCGACAGCGTACCGATAATGAAAATCGTACATTATCAATTTACTGACATCAAGTACTGTGAAGCCAACATACACTGGACGGGAAAGGTATATAGTTCTGTTTCGTAAAGCCAGTCCGACCAAGTCGTCGGTGTAGCGGATCATACGCTTTAGTCGTGGATTGGAAACAAGTTTCTGCAGCCGCCCTTTGGTAGAGACTAGTTGGAAGTCTATTCGTTTCCTTACGTTCTCCAGCGATTTACCATAGACAGCGTTGACCATCAGTTTGAAAAAATCTTTTTCAAAACTGTTGGTGGCTGCTGCTCTCTTTTGTGTGTTGAAATCGATAAACGGTTTCATCCACGCTTTCTGTTTAAAACTCAACACCCTATGGATCGCTTTCAATTCTAGACCAAGGTTCAGATACAACTTAAAATTTCGAAAATGAAGAACGTATTTTTGCTTATCGTCCAAAGTCGTTAGCAACTTGGGAACGGACGATGAGGGCGTTTCTGATCCGTTATACCCTTTTGTATAGTGTAGTCGTGTGTGGAGTCGTCGAGAGTACGGTGAAAGTATGTCAGGATTGACGCAGGAACGCACAGGTGCTAGTGGATAATCTGAGTGAAGATCATGAAGTTCGGATGGATAGTGTAGGTCGACCTCAAGTATGTAGCCCATGTCACTGTCATCACTCAGAGTACGTACGTCCAGTGAGTCGATCTCGTTACGATCGAGCCATCTAAAGTCACCGTAAGGGAGTGGCTGTGACATGCCTGCACCGTAAAAGTTGTTGCAGTCGGTGTACAATATGAAAGAGGTCGGCTTTGAAGCATCATACTGATCAGCGATTAGCGGGTTGTTGGCCTTGGCATAGCGGTTGGGTACCGTGCTAACACCACCGCGAACGGCTGATTCAATAAAAAGATGCTGATCTATATCCGTCAACAGTTCCAGTCGCACACCGGTCATCTTTAACATCGCGTGCCAAGCAACGCCGGGAAGCGAGTAAAGATGAGCCGGATCAATCTGGTAGTACCGTATGGCCATCTCACGAAACGCCTCGAAGACGTCAGCCAGCAGCAGTACATCTGTTTTAAGATAAAGATCGTGATAATCACCCAGCGTGCGGATTCCGAAAGTCTGCCACACATTCTGTGCATGTGCGTAATCTTCGTCCAACACTGGTGATTCACTCAGCCTATTGAAAAAGTGTTCGCGTGGGGGCAGACATGTTTCGTCGAACTTCTCGCTACCCGTCACGTAATCGTAAGGGTACACCCCCTTACGTGAGAGTAGCTCGAAGTGTTCTTCGAAACATTGCTTTGTTAAAGCGAAATCCGCACCGCTCGCGCGCAAGTTTCCAACAAGTGTATCCAAGGACGTGTTCAAAAATTGTAACGTGTCTGTGAAACGTAGGCCACCCAACGTGACTGATACGAAGCGTTCACTAGTGGTAGCGATACAAGTGAGAGTTTCATCATCGTATTTACCCAACCCTTGTATCAAGTGATGTGCGTCGTAACCTCGTAAGTTATGGAAAAAGACAGGAATATGTTGGGCGGACTTGCAGTTGAGGTTACATACGTTGTGAGCTGCGCCAAGGTATCGTCCAGTCAGATGACAATGGTTGCGCACCTTGTCGTCATCAGTCAGTGGTTTTTCGCAGAGATGGCATACGACAGCATTCGTGAAAGGTAATACGTCACGATCACTCATAGTCATAGGGATATTGGTACGCATGATCCTGTACAGTTCATGCTCTTCAACGATTAGTCTATCTAAAAAGGCTTCTATCACGTTCACACCGCGATAAACGACCTGTGGTTTGAAAATGTTACCCTTGTGGTCGACTATGAGGTAGGAGAAACCTGAAGGAAGATGTAACGACTCCGTTGTGGTGGACGATGTGTGTGGAGGAGCATCGCAACGATGGCAAGGCACAACGAACGATTCAAAGTCTGCATATATAGCGAAAGGGACTTTATGACAGTAAGTGTAATTTTTGAAGTACATAAACTTCTCCTTCTCTGTCGTCGGTAAACGAATTCTTTGTTCACCATACGGTGAACAACGAGGGATGTGTTCACTAAGGAGTCGTTCTTCGCAAAATCTGTGCAGACAGTAGTTGCAATAGAAAGAACGTCCGTTGTGTTTGGTTAGTGAAGATAGTAAGCGGCTAATATTTTTTATTAAATAGTAATATTTTCGGTCAGCGGTGGTGAGAAGTAATAGATTAAAATGGTGTTGTCTGCCACTGAAAGGAGTTATTCTTAGCGGGTAAATTTCATTTTCTTCGTAACCAAAAACATTTATAGAAATGTCAGAATTGTCTCGTTCGAACTTCACAATATCGCATAGACGGGTGGGATAAGTTATACCAGAAGTGGTGATACTGTGAATATGTGATTTGTATTTGGATACACGCTCGCTGTCTCTGTGTTGTGGAAACAGTGCGGCCAACACTGACCATATAAAACACATTTGATCGCCTGTATTGCTTACGTTGATGATGGATTTAGTACAAGACAATTCAGGAAGTGTACGGATGAAACTGGAGGCGGCCAGCGGTTGGTATCGTGAGAGAACGAGTTCTAACGAGATTATATGATCCAACGCCCAACCGCTACCCTCACGAGTGAATTTATAAATCGATTCGATGATTTTTTCGTACGTAGCTTCTAAACGTTCAGGCAATACGTTCTGATCAGCGATCAATGTCGTATGACATCGTCCGTGAAAATAGCCTTCACTCGTCACTTCTTCGTCCTCGTTCGTGTCGGCGTTTACAATGTACTTGACAAATCTCGCTTTTAGCGCTATATACCACTTTATAGTAAGCAAACGTGTCAGTTCGTTTAGAATGTCCGTACGTAACATATCGTGAATTTCATCGAAAAAGGTAATGACATCGTTGACACATTCTTCTTCTTCCTCTGCAACAGGTGTGTAAACGTACGACACCAACGAGCCACGCAACGAATGTTTACGATCAACAGAAAACGTCTGCATTGTTAGAACAACAATAAAAGCAAAATCAATTACTTGCTCACTTGAAGAACATTAGAATACTGATACAAAGTTAGAAAATAAGTAACATTTTATATGCAGTGCGTGAAAGTTAGCCTGCACGAGACTCGAAGGTGAACGCAGGCAGCGATCATCGCTCCACTTATACTATCTATGACGACTGCGTGCGCAGCTATTTGTTCCCACTACTGTGCTTTATTTCATACCGACCAATTGGCGACAGCAATCCCCACTACGATTGCGCGCGCAGCTACCACCGAGGAAGTGAAATGCAGCGCGACAAACCAACATTCTTGCTTCAGATATGGACGTGCACACATATTCTTTTGCAAGCCGATTAAAAAGCTTTTATAACATCCATCGTCGAGGTAACATTAAATTTTACGTTCGTAAATTTCCGAATACGAACGTGAGGTTTTTTGACCTAGCCAAAGCCGGGTTTATTTACGAAGGCGATGATGATGTTGTAAGATGCTGCAAGTGTAAAATACGAATTATGGATTGGATGGCGGGTGATGATCCTGTCCAAGTCCATAAGGCGTCAATGCCCACATGCAATTTCGTTCGTGAACACTTGTAGAAGTCGACGCACGCAAAAACGGCTCTTTTCAGAGCCGACATAAACTCATGTACAAACATACCCGTTTGGGTAGTACTAGTAGTACTCTGTGTTAGTACTATAATAGTACTAGTAGTACTATATGTATTACTATTATTAGTACTACTACTAAATGTGTGTACACAATTCAATGTCTGACTGATGGCGCCAGTGATAAAAAAATAAAACAAAAGATTTCATAAAAATTATACCTATACACTTTAAATATCATGTCAATTTCGAAGCTGTATCACTTGCATCACAGATCGATGACACAATGGATGTCTATCGATACGACGATGGGAAACTTTTCACACTAACAAAACCGTTACGAAGCGCGATACGCTCCAACTTGTGTTCCATGTATTTTGTGAAGAAAAAACGATTTTGTGGTAACTACTGTACACGTTATAAGTTCGGTGTTGACAGATATCACGGACGTTGTTGTCGTCATATAAAGAAACGTAGCGGTTATCTGCCACCGATCGTGCTGTTGATGATAATCTCTGATCGTATACACAACAAATCACGATGGCTTCATTTTATCGAAGAGTGTGATCGAAACAATGTACCGATTGAACTTGTGGTTTACGAAAAGAATATGTTCAAGTGTACCGTACGTCACGCGTGGAATTTTATTTCACGTTTCCGACCGATTCCTGAACTGTATCATGCCGTTCAACGTGTTCACGGCTTACATGATTCACATGGACGAATGAATTATGCGACTGTGTACACAGACATGCTCGCCTACGGAAGTTCAATCCCACACGCTTTGTGTTGCATTGTCATTACGGAGCGCACTATTCCGATACGTACAGCGATTGAAGTATACAGAAGCGCGATTATGATAGCGCCAAAGTGCGCAGTGGATCCTAGCTACAACGTATGTTTTGACGTGCGCTGCCCACCATCTTCGTTATCGACACTAGCGAGAGGGAAACAGTTCACATTGGTGAACAACAAGGCGCAGGGATTGTTTTCAGTAGCCTTTCTGAAGGAAGCATTGCCTACACTCCGCAAGTATTGTGAATACTTCGGTCTACAGTATTCACATGAAAAAGGTCTATACACAGTGAAAGACCGACGTTTATACGAACAGTGGCAACGATGCACGGATGCTATGGCAGACGAGTTTTGGTTGTTGAACTCGTATCTTATACACCTGCATATGGAGTCGAGAAGTCATCGTCCGATCACAGAACTCAAAGCTAAACACATGTGCGAGCATCTACCCGTGAACGATAACGTCATAGTCGCGGAAATGCACGAGTATCGCGCCAACAATATACGCAGCGTCATGTTCAAAGACATGAATTCCGTCAAGACCGTAAGAGCGTTGGACATGAAACAACACACGCTCATGAGATATTACATCGGTATGAGCCTCGTGCGTAATGGATGTATGAAAATCAGTTTAGCGCATGTTTTAACGTACTTACGCAATCACAAGAAGAACGCGTTGTTTTTCCGTTCGGTCGAAATGATATAACTGGACATGGAGTGGAAATCTTACTACAGTCACGCGATGGAAAGCAGACGTACCAGAACGGTACCGAGGAGAGTTACGTTCAGCACTGAGTTAACGCTTTACCACGTTCCGACGTATTGTGAATCACGGTTCGTACGACATGGGAATGAAACGACAGGTGAAGAATATACAGCAGAGCGTTCGCAAGACTATCGCGAAGGAGTTGCACAGACCGGTAAGAAGGAATTTTCCGAGACGTGCGGTGGAGTTAAAGGGACTTCACGACTTGTACCAAGCGGACCTGGTAGAGATGATACCGCACGCGAAGGTGAACAAGGGATTCAAGTACCTTATGACAATCATTAACGCGTTTAGCAAGTACGCGTACGCTGTTCTGTTGAAAACGAAGACGGGTGTAGAGGTCGCACGAGCTCTGGAACCGATTCTTCGTGCTAATAAAATGAAATAACTGCAGACAGACAACGGGAAAGCGTACTATAACAGTAGCGTACAAAAATTGCTGAGCAGATACGGTATGACACACTATTCCACGTATAGTGAAAAAAAGGCCTCCATTGTGGAACGTTTTAACCGTACGTTGCAAACGCACATGTATCGTGCGTTCAGTGAACAAGGTCATTATCGTTGGTTGGATATGTTACCGGAACTAGTCAACACGTACAACAACAGCGTGCACAGAACGATTGGAATGAAACCGTGTCAGGTGAAAGAATCCAACGAACGTACAGTGCTACAAAGGATTCGTGAGAACACGACGAGGAGCATCGTCTATAAACGACCGAAATTCAAAGTAGGCGATCGTGTGCGTATAAGCAAACACAAAATGACATTCGCCAAAGGATACACACCAAATTGGACAAACGAGATATTTCTCGTTCATTCGGTGCGTACCGGCAGCGTACCCATTACCTATTCGCTAAAGGATCATACAGGAGAAGTGTTGAAAGGTGGTTTTTATGAACGTGAAATCAGTAAATCGAACGTTGGTGACGTGTACTTGGTAGAAAAGATTGTACAACGTAAAGGCGATCGTGTAAAAGTCAGATGGTTAGGATTCGATGGTAAACACGATTCGTGGATACACAAGAAGAACTTGGTATAACAACTATTCGACTCATGGAAATAGAACCAGTATCCATCGATGCGTTACGATGACAACATGCACGCTGTGTACAGTGTAAAAGACATTGTGTCGCATCCTGGTTACGATGAGTACATCGTGAACACGACTGCAAACGACGTTGAACGGATGCGTAGGATCTTGACAGTGCACGAGTACTGGCAACGGGTTATCAATCGTGTGAAGAGATTCCGTCTTAACGATATAGTACCAAGTGGTACCGGATTCGATCACTACAAAGAATGTGTTTGGTCGGATCCGAACTGTGAAACGGGTCCGGACACTTGTGTATGCTGTTACATATCTACCGACTGCTGCAATATAGTGCGACTATTAAATAGACTGTGCACGGAACGACAACATGAAAATATTGCAACAAGCGCACAGATTAAAAATAAAGGACGTGGACTATTCGAAATTGTGCGGCGATGGTGGTGGAGGTGGTTGTGGCAGAAAAAAACGTAAACACGGACGTCTTCTGCCCGATACCGTTCGTTCGATCATCTGCGGACCTTCTGCGTGCGGGAAGACAAACGTCATGTTCAACCTGTTGTTCGATGTAAACGGATTGAGATTCGCGAACTTATACGTGTTTTCTAAATCACTATTTCAACCCAAATATCAGATGCTGGAGACCCTGATGACACAACTTTCCAACGAAGGAATGGGTTATCACGCCTACAACGATAACGAAGAGGTACCGCCTCCCGACGAGGTCGATCCTGATTCTATTATGGTGTTCGATGACGTGTCTTGTGAAAGACAACACAATATACGCAAGTATTTCTCTATGGGACGACACAGCGGTGTGGACGCGTTTTACCTTTGTCAGACGTACAGTCAAGTGCCAAAACAGTTGGTTCGTGACAATGCCAATCTAATAGTATTGTTCAAACAGGACGATCGCAACTTGAAGCATGTATACAACGATCACGTCAACACGGATATGAAATATGACACGTTTAAGAACATGTGCGCTGAAGCGTGGAAATATCGTTACGGCTTTCTCGTTGTGGACAAGGATTCTTCTATCGACACCGGTAGGTACAGAGTCGGTTTCGATCGTTTCATAGTAGTCGCACCTAACGATTAAACAAAAAAAAAGTTGTCAAACGTTTAGCTAAATACACATGTCCTGCTGTTAACGACTTTAGTTGTCGTACTGCCGTTTATCGAGATGGATGACAAGAAAAAACGATTAGCACGTGATATCGACACGATCAGTGATGACATACGGAAGAAATACCGTGCGTTAAAACATGGTATTCGTGAAGAAGAAGCAACGTTATCCAAAAGTTACAAACCGATTCTGGAACCGTTACAAAATATTTCGCAAGCATTGCTTGAAAAGAAACGTAAAACAACAAATGAAAAGCCGATAAGAGTGAAAAAGATGAAACGAGAAGAAGAAGAGGAAGAAGAAGAGGATCCGATGGATGCAATTAGTAAGATCGATGTAGGAACACCACTTCGTTCCCGAACGAAACCGTCTTTCCTGAAAACACCCGTGATAGCCGAAACATCAGGTGATGACGATGAGGACGATCCTAGTGTCAACATTCAAAAAATGTTAGACACACCGGAAGGAAGACGTGAAGCGCGTAGATGTTTTCAGGACAAATACGACAGTGAATCGTTAGCGAACAAGTACATGCGTATGATCGTTTCGTCCGAACGCGATCGTCTGATGGACTATACGTACGGTGTAAGACATGAAAACGGAAAATGGATGATTGGTGATTCACAGTTCGAAATCGAAACAGACGATACGATTATTATCAACGGTAAACGATACAAAGGTACACCAGGACTCTACGAACTTGTATTCATGAAGCACCCTAATGAAAATATTTACAAGGATTCAGATCTGAAAGCGTACAAAGATATACTGCGTAACACCAACGCGCATAAGCAGTATTACTTAGCGAACGCACAGGTGAACGCGAACAGAGGTGTAAAGTATAAACGAATAATATCGCAACTGTTTCCACCGAAACGTACAGGACAGGGGCATAATAATATCGATACATCGTATATGACGCTAACGAGAAAAAAAGACAAAATCGATTACATGCACTGGGACGATCCGAACGAACTGGTGGACAGATTGTGACTGTTAATGGCATCACAACGTGTTGGAAACATTGGGCACACGAACGAAATCGTCTCCATAGTGGAAGAACTACGTGAAGCAGACATAATCGTACAACAAGAGCGGTATATATCATCATCTGACATTAGCAGCAGCAGCTTCGTCGTGATGGAATCGATCTTAAAGGACTCGTTAATGCCGCGTAAGCACATTAACGTTAACGAAATGGTCACTGCTAAACTGTATCCCTTGCATTATTTTGTGATCAAAGCGTCCGTTAAAAATAAATACAGAACGGATGCGTTTGCCTTCATAGTCGACGTTGAATCAGAGATGATGTACGTGCTGACCTTGGCGCGGAAAGAATACAACAACATAGACCTGATAATAGAAAGACGTCAAGAGTTACACACAGAACAAGGTTCAGTGTACTACTACGATGAATCTGATGCGTGCGCGGAGATGCGGTAACGAAGATTTCGTGTCGTACACCTTACGAACACCGTGGGCCAAGAGACGTTTGTCGTGGCGATTCTTTCACGGTAGCGCCAGCGCTATAGAAGCGTCGCGACAAGCGTTCGCTGTGTGGCAGAAACATTCGAACCTGGAATTCGAATATCGGCCCAACGACATAAACGCAGACATGGTCATCGCTATGAAATATTTTAAACACAGGTGTCTGACTTCCAGGTGCACGATCTGTGGGTACGATTTGGATGGTCGAGGAGGTATACTCGCTCACGCTTACTACCCGCCCGATTTACCGTATAACACTACTGAAATACACATGGACTACTACGAATCGTGGAATTATACGAACGCAACCGAAATACCCGACGATCAGACCAGTTTTCTTCAGGTGCTAACGCACGAAATCGGACACGCGTTAGGACTGTCACATTCCCTCGAGAGGGATTCGATCATGTGCCCATTCTACGTACCACGCTCGGACGGACCGTTCGACCTGAGAGACGACGATATAAGAGGCATTCAACGCTTATACGGGAAGCCGCCGCCGCCGCCGCCCGCTACGACGACGACGACAACGTCAACGTCAACGACGACGACGACACCGACAACGAACGAGACCGTGCGGACGACAACGGATTTATGTCGACTAAAGGACGTTAACCAATTTTTAATAATCAACAGACATCTGTATATTGTGCACGATAACTTTTTGTGGACATTGGATCTCGAGTCGAAGCGAACGTGTAGGAGTCCGCTTCTGTTGACGGATTGGTTGACTTTCTTACCGCTGACGTTCACCAACGTTTCGGCGATGTACCAGAGACCGCAGACCGAAGAAGTGGTGCTTTTCATAGACAACTATGTATACATGTTTGATATACAGAGTCTGCAGCCAGTGAACGGGTATCCGCGTTCAATCACAACGCTCGGTGTTCGCACGATGACGAAAATAAACGCTGCAATACACACGTACACGGGTCGAACTCTTCTGTTGTACAACGATATGTATTACGGCGAGATAGACGAGTGCACGTTCACGATCAAGAAACATGGATATGTTAAAGATCGTTTTGTCGGCTTACCAGAACCCGTTGATAGTGCGTTTCGATACATCGACAGAAAAATTTATTTCTTCAAAGACACACACTTATACGTGTACGATGAATTTCTAAATACGATTGTAAAAGGAAAACATAACGACGGACTCTCCATTGTCGGAATAAAATGCATAGACAGTACGATCGTATCAAAACTAGTCGATTTATTACGTGAATACGTATAAATGTCGTACACAACGAACGAGACGCATCATTCACGAGATGAGTGTCGACAAGTTTGGCAGACACCAGAGCGCTGTCAAAGCGCGAAGGGAGACGCGACGCAGTCTGCGAGAGGATATTGGTATCACAATGACCGAGGACGGACACTTCGACGTAGCGGGAAAAAAATACATAATTTGGGCGAACCGCGCGATGATAGCGATGCCGTTCCACTGCGCTTTGTGCGTGACCATTGTCTGTTAGCTGACGATCCGTCAGCGGCGCAAGGAATAGATGCGAAAGGTCGTAAGCTCGTCAACGTCGGCGCTCCTGTCGATCTCGGGGATGCCGTCAACAAGCAGTACGTAGACTACTCGTGCTTACGTTTCACACAGTTGGTACCGAACAAGAAGAACGGGGCTGTCGTCAACGCACGGGACCATCGCATACAGTCTCTGAGGGAACCGATTCGTGCGAGAGACGCTGCGACCAAAATATACGTGGACTCGAAGATTATACCGAAGGATACGAACTCTAACCTAATGGTCGGCAATGTGCGGATAACACAGTTAGCTCCACATATGAACAACAAGGACGCAGTGAATTTGGAATTTTTGAACCGACACAAGATCACCGCGGTAAACGATGCTTATTTTAACGCACAAGGAAAAACCATTCTAAACGTTGGCGATGGTGGCGCACGGGCGACAGATGCAGTGAACGCACGTCAATTGGAGGACGTGAAGCGGTACGCGAAGAGCGAAACGTACAAACTCGCAAAAGTGTTCCAACGTCGTTGGGAGAAAGTGGTATCGTATATCTATAAATTGCATATAGATAAATTGCGTAGCGCGTACTTCACTTGGTGCCGAAGAGGCAGACTTACTACTTATGAACAAGACGGAGACGAACGTGTTGATTAGTGATCTGGACAAATCCAACGACGAGCAAGATTGGAGATCTCTTTATCGAGAGCAATCGAAACAGTAGTCATGTATAAACTGCGTAGCCGTGTTGATAAAAAAAAGGGGGGCGTGGTCTTATCGGAAAAATAGTTAAAAGCGCGGTACCATTCGTCGCGAAGTCAGTACCTACACTGACCAATCGAGCGGTGGACGTATTACCGGTAGAACTACATCTGCCTGGCTACAGGTTCTGTGGACCAGGAACGAAACTAGAGGAGAGATTGAGTCGTGGTGATTGAGGAATCAACGAGTTGGACGAAGCCTGTCGCGAACACGATATCGCTTACAGCAAGTACAAGCAAGGACAACGAACGACGAGGTATAGCGGATCGTGTGCTAGCCGGTAAAGCGTGGGAACGAGTTAAAGCTTTGAATTCAGGCATCAGTGAAAGAGCGTAAGCGGCAGCCGTAGCAGCAGCGATGAAGGCGAAATCTGCGTTAGGCAGCGGGCTATGCTGTAGTGGTGGTGGTGGTGGTGGTGTGCGTAAACGTCGACGTCGCACCAGACGACGCAAGTCGGTTCGACGCACGATAATCAGGAAGAGGAGGAGGACGACGACAACAGGGACAGGAAAACGACGAAGAAGGAGCGGTGGTAAAAAGACTTCAGGACTCTATCTTCGACCGTACCGAAAAAACTAATCAAATACCCGTGCGTCCATTGTCCGATCACGATCTTTATTAGTACACGAAACGATTGCGTATACCCTATTTCAGAGGTGTGTACATGCGCGACGCACTTCCTAGTACATCACCGTGGGTGAACGAAAGTGCGATCGTGAATCTGGACGACGCTAGCGGACCGGGCTCGCACTGGGTATGCTACAAGAAGCGAGGCGACAGAGTCTGGTACTTTGATGGATTCGGCAATCTACGTCCTCCTGTCGAGCTAATACGGTACTTTGGATCGAACGTGACCGATGTTCATTACAATTACATGCGAAAACAGCCGTCGGATACAGTCATCTGCGGACATTTATGTTTAGAGTTTTCGACATCGAACGATCAGTAAACTACAAGATGTCTTCGCTTACGGTCACCGTCACAGGAACGGATCCGAGCGCACTGGTTTGTGACTTTTTTCCACCGCTTGAATTGACGGACGGTGAATGGTACGCAGGACTGCTGGACTTTACCACGTACAACTCTATACCGAACGTGGAGAGTGGAAAAAACAATGTCTTTCCCGTACTAAAGGGAGCACGTAAGTAGTAATAAAAGGTTGGTTCTGGGACAGCCACGCCCCCTCGATTGTTTATGTTTAAATTTTTTCATCCTTTCCACCCCCGTCTTCACCTACATAACCGCCGCGGTCACCGAACTCCGCGTGTTTGTTTACATTTTTTCATTCTCACCATGCCCCTCTCGTCTGTTTATGTTTACATTTTTTCCTTCCTTCCCACCCCCTCCTTACCCTGCATAGCCGCCGCCGCCGCCGCGGTCACCGAACTCCTCGTGTTTATGTTTACGTTTTTTTTCACCGCGTGTCCCAGCTTCACACTGTTTACGTGTGTGTGTGTCGGAACGAATGTTTATGTTTACGTTTTTTTCTCGCCGACCGGCCACGTGCTCGTTGTTTTCCTTGGCCGATCGACACGCTGACCCAGTAACAAACGTCGACATAAACGTTCTCTCTCGTCCGTAAACGATGTGAAGCTGGGACACGCGGTGAAAAAAAAACGTAAACATAAGCACGAGGAGTTCGGCGACCGCCGGAGCGCGTCTGTTTGTAAACAAATATTTAGGAGAAGGGATAATAACATGATATATTCTTTTATAAGTATTAACGACGTTGTTTGGTATTTGTCATTGTACAGTACAATCGGAAACTATGACGCCGCTTAAATCTATAATATTTTTTTTAACATTATGGACAAAATGCGATCAAATATTACTAACAAATTCTTCGGTCGATAATACAGCACAAATTGAAATGGATAAAGTTAAGCGATATTTATATGACTATGGTTATCTTCAAACAGATGATGAATCTTCGTTGCAAGCGGTAAATGAATCAGATATTGCTAACGCGTTACTTATATTTCAAGAATACTATACATTACCTACTGATGGCGAGTTAAATAATGAAACTATAAACTTAGTGTCGAAAACTAGGTGCGGTAACAGTGATATTATCGATTATCGAGTATCCAGTTTCAAATGGAACAAGCCCGAAGTAACATGGCATTATTATTTAGCGAATCAAGAGGTGTTAGAATTTACTAAACAAGCTTTCGCAGTATGGGAGGAAAAGTCTGGTATACGTTTCAAACATGATAGAGTGAATACAGATATTTTAATTTCTAATAAACGATTGAAACATATGATGCAAAAAGAATCGTGGCAATGTGCGAGAACGTTTGACGGTAAAGGTGGAACATTAGCACACGCATATTTTCCTGATTATAATAATTCAAGACGAGAAATTCATATTGATGAAGATGAAAATTGGTCATATTCGACTGGCAAAGTCGTTCCTCTTGACCAAACAAGTTTGTATGCAACTTTAATACACGAAATCGGTCATGCTATAGGTTTATCGCATTCAGATGTATCAGATTCTGTAACGTATGCTTATTACAACGGTAAAATCGAGTTAGGTGATGATGATGTTTTAGCCATTCAAAATTTGTATGGTAAGACACAAAACACTTTTATGACGTCTTTCATACCGATGTCGCCATCTTCTTCAATACCAAAGATAGAAGACGAGCATCCTATAGATACAAATAAAATTGATCTTTGTAATTTTAAAAATATTAATTTATTTTTAATTGCCGATAAACGATTATATATATTACATGAAAAATGGTTGTGGATATTAAATCCGGCAGAGATGATATACACTAAACCGCTTATAATAAAACACTGGTTAACGTTTCTTCCAAGAAACAAACAAAAAAATTTAGCTGTATATCAACGACCATCTGGCGAGATAGTTATGTTTATAGATTCTTTGGTATTCATGTTTGATTTAATGAGTCTTAAATTAAGTCATGGTTATCCGAAGCATATCCAGTCTTTATTTAACATACAACCGAATAATTTGCATGCGGTATTCAACAGTTATACAGGTAAAACTTATATATTTCATGATGATAATTATTATAGAGAAGTCAATGAGTGTGTGTTCACTACTAAATCATGGGGTTATATATCCGATACATTTCCTGGAATACCGCCTAAAATCGATTCATCATTTAGATTTTCTGATGGTAATTTATACTTTTTTAAGAATAACACTGTGTATGTCTTTAATGAATTTACGCGCGGATTAGTTAGAACAGAACAAAATAATCTATCGATATTCGGATTGAAATGTGTAAATGATGATGTACTATACAAATTGAAAGAATTAATATTACAATTGATAATTCAAAAGAAAGACCAATCGATTTCACACAATAATCGATAGTAATATCGATGAAGAAGAATAAAAGTTCAGTTTGTAAATAAAATTTATAAAAATAGAGTTGATATGTGTTTTGTACGATGACTGTGTTATGTACGCTTGCTTACGCATGATGACTACGCTTGTTTACGCCGCAGTTGACGGATAACCTATAGCCTTCAAATTGATATGGCTTGAATTTTTGTATTGAGAAATATTTCAATGTTGTGAAGAGTGTAATAAAATGTATTATTAACAAACACTGGTTTTATTTTAATTATTCCTACAAAATAATAACAAAGCAAAGCAGACCACAATATTTATTATCATACCATTAAATACATATATAATGAACAGATTATATTAACAAATACATACAAAATGATTATTTGAATAGTTACAAATTTTGTGATAATAAAATAATTAAGATTATATTAACAAGTACATACAAAATGACTTTTGTATATATGATTTTAGTAATTAATAAATCAAAAATGAAAATATTTTAAAAAAACTTTATTTACATATATTACTTTGTTTTTTTTGACAGCAGTTGGAAGTCAGTCCTCCCAATCTATAACAAACAAAAATAATAATTTGTTAACTAAACGTACCAAGAATCCTTTGAAAAAAAAGAGTCATATTTTTTTTTAAAATTAAACAAAAGATAAATTAAATTTTTAAGAACTAAAAATTGAACCCTATTAACTAAGATAAAAAAAGTAATAGAGAAACGTATAGAATACATTATATATTTTAATAATTACATATTAAAAAAAATGATATAAGAAAGACTTATAAGACAAAATTTTTGGAATAGAGAAATGTAAAAACGACATATGAAGAACTTACTTATTTTACAGGTAACGAATAATTACTGTATATGTATGTTCTTGTGTAGAACATATTATAATAAGTTATTTTACAAGTAACTAAATTACATTGTGAAACTAATATAATCACCTATTTTTTTAAAACAGTAAAAATTATTTTAAAAAAATACCTTAATGATGATGATCACATCCAAGCTGTTACCACAAACTGACATTGCGGCATTACCTTCTATGTAATGTTATAGGACAATCCTCTGCTGACCACTCCATAAATCTTACTCGACATGTCAGACACGGAACGGTGTCTCCATCACCTTGATAAACAAATCCAGCGGCTGCCAGTTTGTGAGGGTTTTGACTGCTGTTTGGGTATAATCTATGATAATATTTTTTCGATCCAACTCTCTCAACTTTATAATACGTCGTTAAACGTTTAAAAAATTCTCAGTGGTTATACATTGTAGTAGCTGGTATGTTTCTGGATGCTGAAACACAATTTTTAATCGGTTTGTATACACAGAAAATGCATTATCATCAGCACGTGTTGTAAGTAGGAGATCAAAAGATTAATTTATTATCAGTTTCATTTTAATTAATACAATCACGTTTCCAGTATGCGTTTTAATGAGCATTTTTTTGTGTAAGAAATTGTTTGAATATTGTTGATATCATTTTTTGTTCAGGTATTAAAATACATACACACATAAAATATGTTATAAATCATTTTATTTGGATAAACAAAACAGTTTACATAATGATAGCAAAAGATTGATATAGTTAAACTCTACTGATTATATAATTGTATTAAAAATATATACATAAAATGTCATGGTAAATTAAAATATGTTAAAATAATTGAGATATAGTATACCAAAGTTGAGTAACGTGTTGATCACATTTTAAATGATTATTACAACAAGTATTTTGATACACATCAAACTTTGTACAATTTTTAATACACTCCCCATTATTATCATATTCTTCTACTTTTTCACGAAGAAATTTAAATAGTTTATAATAACAGATATTAAAATTTTTAAGTCCCATAACCTGAGTATCGTAAATATTAAAAACGATGTTTTTACGTTGATTGTGTTTATTTTGTAACATAAAAAGACGATTCATAGTTCGGCTATAAAGTATCAGCTTGAATGGCTTAATGAATAATGACCGTACGGGATTGTATCTATCCCGTTATCACATAATACTCTCTTATCATCATTATTGCTTAACGCTAATTTATTAATTGATACCGATTCTACTATATGTTTTATCGATCTTATTAATTTCATAATTCTACGTTTTTCTGTTTCCGAAAAAGTATTATGAAGACAATTTTTGAAATCGTTAAACGAGATCTCGTTATTAATTACACATTTTTTAATTCCTTTCGCTTTCTTTTGAATATTATTGTCACGCGTAGTATACGTATATAATTTTGATCGTAAACCAATAAATTCCTTAATCGGAATACCGTTACATTCGTCTTTAAATTTGCCAATTACTTTTTTATTTATAGTAGAATAACATTTATGATCAGGAGGATAATCGCTAGTATCAAAAAACATTTTCAAATCTGGATCTAACATATCTTCGTAAAAATCATTTGTCAATATTTCATAAAACGAACTGTCAGTATCAGTATATAATAACGAAATTTTGTTTCCATACTTTTTTTCATTATATCATAATGAAATTCATACATTAAGGTTTTGCTCAATTCTAATACCGCGAAACCTACATAAATTGGTTTATTAAAATAAATAGACGTTTTGTTTGATAATACAGCACAAAGTGATTTATCATATATAATTCTGTCTTTGAAAGTTGGTTTAGAAATAAGTTTTAATAATTTTTTATTTTCACTTACAAGATCTAATTTCATTCTTTTTCTTACATTTTCCATACACTTACCAAAGACAGAATTATTTAACAATTTAAAAAAATCTTTTTCAAACTCGTTTGTTGCAATTCGTCGTTTTTCCGTATTTAAATCAATATACGGTTTTAACCATGGTTTTTGATAAAATTTTAACGTTCTGTGAATTTTAGTTACTTTCAACCCGTGATTGACAGCTTGTTTTAAATTGATATAATGGCAAATATAATGTTCTTTTGGTTCTAATGTAGTTAGTAATTTTGTTTGTTTTGTGTGATTTATACTTTTATTAATTGGAACAAATGGTAGATCCATATGGTTATCGTGTAAACTTTCAGGGTATTCTATATCGACTTCTAATATATACCCTGTTTCAGAATTATTAGAGGTATTTAATATATCTGTAATAGTAATTTTATCAGTCCATACAAAGTTAGAATACGGAATATATTCACTCATCGCCCACCCGTATAGATTATTCGCGTCTAAATATGTTAAAAATGTTTTAGGATAATTTGGATTATATGTTTCTTTTATATATTCGTTATTGGCTTTTGAATGTTTTTAATACATGGCGATCCTCCTTTTATAGCGGCCTCAAAGAAAATATACTTTTCGTATTCGTTAAGCAATTCAAGTTCAATACCAGTACAAAATAACATCGCATCAAAAGCAAACCCTGGAACGGTTAAATAATGCGCGCAATCGAAATTATGTGAAGATAAACAAAGTAAACGAAAACTTTCAAAAACGTCGCATAAAAGCAATACGTCAATTTTCAAATATAAATCACTGTAGTCGCCCAACGATTTAATTTTAAAATGATCCCAAACTTGAACCGCGTGATTATAATCTTCATCGCTTATATGTTTCGCATTTAATTTACTATAAAATTCGACTTTAGGAGGTAGTTCATGTACTTCCAATTTTTCCCACGAATCGGTATATTCGTAAGGATATACACCTTTTCGAGTGATTAAATCCATATCATTATTTGAAAAAAATTTGCTAGTATGAAAAAATTGATTTTTTGGTAGATTATTACTTAGTTCCGCTAAGGATCTATTTAGAAAACGAAAAGTATCAACAAATTTAATAGTTATTCCGTTACACGTTTTTTTTGAAAATGATATATATTTTTCAGTCGAATTTGGAATAACAATTATTTGCCTAATATCATACCCTAATTGGCGGACGATAAAATGAGAATCATAATTTGAACTAGCATGAATAAAAATGGGAACAAATTTTTGATTTTGTCTCCTCAGATTACAATTATTACATAATGCGGAACGGTAACGGCCAGTAATATGGCAATGATCTCTAACGGGCCTGTAAAATAACGTGAATTCGCGTTTACACATTTCGCAATGTGTAGTAGATTTATATTTGATTTTATCTTGTTTTGTCATTTTTAACGGTTTAATATTATTAAGAAGCGAACCTAATAAATTTATGTTTTCAACGAGATATGACACGAATTTTTCCGCAGCATTTTTACCTCTATATAAGAACGGTTCTGATGGCAAATGTTTTTTAATATTAGCGGGAATTGAATTTTCTACAACGAAATAAACGCAAAAACTCATAGGTTCGTGTAGTTCATTCGCAACTGTAAAAGAATATTTCCGATCAGGGTAACAAGTACTTATCGGTTTTAATATACATTCAAAATCCGCGTAAACTACTATTGGAAGTTTATATTGGTATTGGAAATTTTGAAATTTTAAATTATCAGTCGGCATTATCACTCGTGTAGGTGTATTTTTTTGACAGTTTCGTTTATGTATTTTTAACTTTTTAGATTTAACAGTGAAGTAAGTTAGACACCGTTTACAAAATTCAATATCATTAAAACTTTTAGTTACTTGCGATCTAATTAATCTGGTGAAATTTTTAATATAACAATAATGGGTTGCATTATTTTTATTTAATAATAAAAGATCGAAATGGTTTGATTTTTCATTATCACATACTTTTAACCGGTAAATTGTGATATCGTTTTCAACACCATACACGTTAATCGAAACGTTATTATTTTTTTCGAAAATTTTTATTTGTGTTAACGGAGTAGGAAAATCGATATTATTAAAAGTAAATTTATTTTCTAAATCCTTATAACGGAAATTTATGCGTTCCGGGTGTGAACCGTCTATGAATTTACAAAGAATCGCCCATTTAAAACAATAATTATCTGTATTTTTAGGATTAATTATGCTTTTTTTAGCAGTCAGTTTTGGTGAAAGCGGAATATACGAACTACCTCTTAAAGGCTTAAAACGATTAATTCGAATCAATATCCCGTCAATTGAATGTAACGACCATCCAGAGCCCTTTTGTACATATATGTCTTCTTCATTACAAATACTGTTTATCATACTGTCTATTTCAGATGGTATAGACGAACTATGAAGTAAAATCTATCGATTTTCTTATAACACCAGATAAAGGTAGATATACGAGCAAATTATCAGATATTAGCAAGCAATATGCGGTCGTTTTTGCCGGAAAATTTTGTGTTGATTCTATTTCTAAACGAACATCGACAGAACCGGTTTTTAAAAGGTCGCTCTGATGAGAGCAGTCAATAACAATTATCGGCGCATATAATAAATAATCGGTCCTATCCAGAACAGGTTCGTTCTCACTGCCATCATAATACGATGATTGAAACCCCTTATACGTCTCGTATAGCGTTTCTTTACTTCCGTTTAAATTATCATACGGATAGTATTGCGAATTCAAATATAATTTAATATTATGCAAGTCGCATAAATCAAAATGAGAGACATTTTTTGTTATGTTATTTTTTCTATCTGTTTGAAAACCTACAATTATATAACGCGGTTTATCAGTCTGTGCTACTGTTTTTATCGTCCACGTTAACTGTTTAGTTTCTGGAAAGTCTGGTATTCTTGCAACTCCCATCTACGAAACGCTAATTTTATTGGCGTATCTCTATCAACAATACTCAATAATCTGTGCCTATACTCATCGCTAACATAAATATAAGGAATTCGCCAATTGATTTTTGTTAACTGTAATTTATATTTATCAACAGCGTTTAAAACTACGGCGTTATTATCAGACGATGATCGTATTAAAATCAGTTCTTGTTTCACATTTAAAATTATGCGTTTGTATTGTTCAGAAAAACCGAGTAATAATTTTAAAGGAATACAAAACACGAAATTCGTTGTATCTGTTGTGAAGCGACTTTTTATATCTCCCGTCCATCCTGCATTAGTTATTTTCTTCATATCACCGGGTTTGAATGTTAAAATATTTTTCATTACTGATGTGATACCGACATTTTTAACACGATCTACTTCCGTAGCACATATTTCGTACCGTATTTCATCGAATAAAAATGCTAATCCGTTACTAATTAATTGAATATTTTCGTTTCTCTGATTGTTTTCATCCATTAATTTACCTTCGATATGTAGATAACTCTCACAGGGAAGTGTATAATGATCTTGTTGATGAACAGGAATACGTATTTCATCATTATTATTTAATGTAGTAGATGCGTAAGGAGTGTGCGTATGATACGCACGTCCGATGATACTATCGTCATCATAAACAGCGCTATTTAACACGTCCAATATACTCATTGTTAATAAGTACTTTATACCCTAACGATTTTAAAAATTTTCTATTAAGAGATGTTAACTGATTAGCATCCCGTATTTTACTGGCGCTATTTACGGGTTTAACTATTGTTTTATTTTGTCCATAAGGAAAAATTAGCCTCATCTCGTCTTTTTCTTATATGTAATCGCAAAGAAATCGTTTCTTCTCTAAAATTTATTAACTTTCCGTCTTGATCTTCTAATCGTATTGTGATATTATCTAATCTATTTGTATTCACTGGCAAATAAATAACGTTTGTCGGTGATTCTACTAATTTATACCCCGGTCCGACTGTCGGATAAAATTCGTGTAATATATGAGATTCTCGGCCGTTCTTCAGCGATCCAGCCACAGCGCTGCAGACTAGTCTTACAGCGTCTGTCTTTACAATGTTGATTGTCGACTGTGATGAATGCCATATAAGCGGTTCGAGTTTGACAGTATTAGCGAATCCGAGAAGAGAAGCCAAAGAATTCGGCTTAGTGAAATCTATCGTTTCACTTGAATAGATTTCGCTTTTCAAAGTATTATTATCAGCACGTATTAATAATTTAATAATTTTCCTTTTATTACTTTTTGGTAATTTTTGATTTATATAAGTGTTTATATCCTCGATTTCATAAGAACCTGTAGGTAATGCAATCACTCCATCGTCACCGAAATAAAACATATTATTTACATTTTCTCCAATATTCGGTATGGAATTGTATGTCATGAAATTAATCAACCCGAGTTCCCAATTTCCTTCGAGTTCGATGGGAGGAAATATATCACAACTAAGTGACGATCCTACTCCGTTTAAGCTAAACATTATTACTAAGAAACTGTAAACACAAACGTCCACAATTAACTGTATTTGATCGTTGATAACGTTTATAATTATAGTTTATATTGACGGGTTGTTGCTCCGATGTTTGAAAATAACGAACTAATTCAATTGGCGGCCTTAAATTGCCAAAACTATCGAAATAGTTTATTGTCTTGTTTTGTTTACGGTAACATACCCAATGTGTACCTAACCCGCGTATACTATCTAAATTAACAATACCGGTTTCATTTTTCTGAATTTTTAACGGTAAAGTATCTTTCATAAAAACACCTCTAAAATTAGATACATTCAAGAGTTTAGCGTAGGAAAACAATTCATTATTGGTGAGAGCGTGTGAGGGAATCTTTATTTCTTTCGATGTTTTTTTTTTTATTCCCACCACCACCACCACCACCGGATTTTTTATACGGTCGTAAGTATAATCCCCTTCCCCTCCTTTTTCTTTTTTTTGATTTCGAAATTTGTTTATTTTTTCTTTTTTTTCTTTTTAATACCGCTGCCAAATTTACTTTTCGCTTTCATAATATTAGTTAACGCCCAAGCAGCAGCTTTTTCACCAATAGACGAGTCTCGTGCTTTTACACGTTGCCAAGCTTTTTCTGCTAATTCACGATCGGCTTTAGAACGATTTTCAGTATCTCGATATTTCGAGTATATTATATCGTGTTCCTTACAAGCCACATCTAATTTATTAATACCCGAATCTCCGCGCTGTAATCGTTTACTTAATTTCGTACCCGGACCACAATATTGATAACCAGGAACATGTAGTTCGATAGGTAAAATATCGACCGCTTTATTCAGTAAATTTCCGATTAATCCTCGACCGCGACGGACATCTTCTGCACTCTTCTGATATACACGCATTTGTGACGACAATAAACAATAATTTACAAATATATATATTTTTTCCAATCTTCTATATTTCTGACAGGATTATCTTTCGTTGTTTTTACATAAACATCATATAATATACTATACACGTGATTGTTTAATATATTAACAAAATTGCCTAATCTGTCTTCAACTCTCTGTTGAATTATATTAACTGTATCGAGTATAAATTGTTTGCTTACAGCATCTGTCGGAACCGATGGATAACCTATGTTATTTAACCTATAGCCTTCGAAGTTACAAATTCCATTTGATACGGTCGGAATTTTTGTATCTACATACGATTTAGTCGCTGCGTCAGTAAGTAATTTCGGATCAGCTAAATTAATTATATTTTTCAAAGCAACGTCGTATTGGTTATCAGTTTGATATAAGCAATTTTCTTTTAAAATTTTAAAACTAACAGCATCTTCTTCCGAAACAGCGTTACCGACATTACAGAGTCTCTTATTATCTATATCATAATCACCCTCATCTGTTAAACGAAAACCTTCACCGGTGGGACCGCGAACAACGTTTATTCGCATATGCCTATTGTAACGTCCGAATTTATCAATACTCATTTTGCAAATGACAAAATTAACGTTACTACACGTTATTTTATTATATTCGCTTCTCGCAATTCTTCGATATTGATATGATTTCATTTTCATGTCCGGTATGACCAGTAATCTTAGATGCTATTAATAAACGTAATCTGTCGCATAACTCGTTCGGATCATCCCAATATACATAATTCGGCTTATCATCGTTAGTTAACGATAAAACACCACGTCCTTCAATACGTTTCAGTTTCGATTTAGTAGACGTTGACTCTGATACCAGATTTTTAATTATATTATTATATTTATATCCTTTATTACTCTTAACTCGATCAGAGTGACTCTGTTTATGGGCATTTGTCGCTTTTAGTATCAAACCGTACGTATACAGATCCTCTTCTGAATATATATAATCGTTAGGCATTTTCATAAAAAGAAGTTCATAAAGTCCAGGTGTACCTTCATACGTTACATTATCGATAATAATATTATCGCCCTCGAAATTAATAGTTGAATTGCCTATCTTTATCGAATCATAGTCTCCAAAATAAACACCGTAAGTATGATCGATTTCCTTATTTTTATCATTAAACAATTTACGTAAATATAATCTAGGTAATTTTCCTGTAACAGCGTTATCAATCCAATAATTTGCTCTACTAAGGCCAGTAGATGTTGATAGTACTCCTTGTAATGTCGGCGGTGTTTCATATATTTCCGTAGCACCTTCGTTAACATCCATTTCAGGTGTACTAGTTATCGATCCAATTTTTCTCATTGTAATCGGTGTAATTCCTACTTCTTTTTGTTCTTCTATTTTATTTCCTCGACGTTTATGTTTTTTTAAACGCGTTTCTACATCATCCATTTTTTCATCCGTATCGTAAAGCACATCACGTAAATTTATTAACTTTTTTAAAGGTTGAACTATTGGTTCTAATTGTTTTTCTAATTCCTGTTGTTCGCTGATAGCGCTTTGAGTCAAATTAGCGTGTTTCCGTCTAATATCTTTCCTAATTTGTTTGATCTCTTTCGCAAGTTGTTCACGTTTCGCCCGCGACGTCATCTTGTACAATAATTTATCAATCCTTATGTATCTATATAAATATCGAATCCAATACGATAACGACCACGACACATATCACTCTCTTTGTCTATTACTAAAAAATGATGTTTACTACGTATCCATGCTTTATTACAAATTTCTTTAAAACAATCAAAACTCATATCCATGTTAACATGATCAGCAAAAACATGTTTTAAATTTAGTTCATCTTGCCGAAATAAAACTATTAAATTTGCGTTATCTCGTATCAATTGTTTTGGAATTTTACTATACGACTGACACAAATAAAAAACATCAATATTATTATGTCTCCCCATTGTAAAATAATTTCGTATATTATACTGCCGTTCACAAGCTATATCGTCAAAAATTATTACAGAATTAGGTTTAGCTTCATTTGGATGTATAACCTCGTCATTATCTGTAAACGTATGATAACCTATAAACGGTATTTTTGAAAACACTCTATTTAAAAACTTGTATTTAGGCTGATACAACGATTTTGAAAACACATATATATTTTCAAAACATAATCCGTTCGGATCGAATAACAAATTAAGCATTAAATTAGTCTCCCCATGTCTGATGAGCCTGTAATTAAACATCTAATATTATCTGGTAATAATTTACTATGTTTTTTCTCTTTTTATTCAGATCCCTACAATTATAAACAATCGTATCAATATCGCGAATATTTATTTTATGTTTCTGCCGTTTAAGCTTCACCACTGACGTCTATTTTTTTTACACACGTTATTATATAATATTATTTCTATTAATCCAACTGTCATGTGATTTATCATAACCCAACCAACGTACAAGTACTTTCTCGCCTTTACGTTTTAAAATTTTTTCAATTAAATATACGTCACCGAATTTTGTTTTACTTATTTCTTGTTCATAAAAACCACCTTCTAATATATTACCTTTATCGTCCTTCAGAATATACGTTCTCGGCGCTGTAGATTTAACGTTATAAATAGTAAATAACTCGTTTGTCCAGTTGGGAAGGTAACCTTTAGCAAACACCTTTTTATATTTGCTAATTCTTACTCTATCACCGATTTTAAATTTTGGAGGTTTCTTATTGAACGTTAATTGTTTTCTTTTATTTATTCGTAACAATACTTCTTTTTCGTTATTCTTGTTTACATCTACAGGTTTCATTTTAATCGTTCTGTGCATAGTATTATTGTAGTCTCTCAATAAATCAGGAAGGATATTCAACCACGTATACTTACCGTTAGTTGTAAACCATTTCCACATTTTATTTTTCAAAGTACGGTTGAACCGTTCGATAATAGAAGCTTTTTTATCTGAATGTGTAGAATAATGATTTATATTGTATTGCTTCAACAAATTACGCACACGTTCGTTGTACCATTCTTTACCTTTATCTGTTTGTAAATGATTCATTTTATTATTTTGTAATAAAATTTTAAGTACTCGCGCAACATTTTCAGACGATTTTGTTTTTATTGGAACAGCGAATGCGTATTTACTGAAACAATTTATCATCGTTAATATATACTTATAACCTCTATTCAACTTTGCATATGGAATCATTTCTACAAGATCGGCTTGATATAAATCATCAAGACCTTTGAGCTCAACACTACGAGTTAAAAAATGTTTTCTAACTTGTTTATGTAATTCGTTACTGATATTCTCTCTTACACTCATTATATATATGTTGACGGTTCTAACTACGATAAGAAAATGAATAAAAACAACAAACACAAATACATCAATACTATTTTTTATTATTTTTAACACAAATACATCAATACTATTTTTTATTATTTTTTAATAATAATAATTAATTACATACAATCTTCACCTTTGTGAATTTTCACCAAGAAACAGTGTGGTGATACTTTTTCATGAACAGTCCAAGGATCATCAGAACATTTCCAACCGTTTAAAATGACTCTACACTCTATACATGATAATTTACTACCAACACCGGTATAATAAAATCCTGCATTAACCAGTTTTTTAAAATTGGGTTCGAGTGTAGGCCAACTTTTAAATGATAATAACATCACTTTTTTAGTCTCTGCAATACATCTTTTCGCATTTCTATAATTATTGAAATTATACATTATACATCGCTCCATCTCACAATTCGGATTCGATAATTTATGCATAAACTGAATATGTTCGATAGGTAAAGTTCCTCTTGTCTGAAACCCGCACAAAGAACACTGAACACTATCTAAATATCGTTTAAAAACAAAACCGGATTCTAACAATTCATTTATCGAATGATTGATTAATCTTTCACACAACAGCGCTTGTTTTGACATTGTTTTTTAACCGGCGTCTTCACAGCGACTGGTGACGCACGAACTGATTTTACTTTATACAATTTTTCTTCTTCTTCATGATCGATACTCAGTAATGTTTGACGACTACAGTTTTTTAATTTTTTTAATACAGCACCGTACGTATAAGTAATCGGTAAACTGATTTTAATAATCTGTTTATTCCTTTCAATTTTAACAACATTTGCTCGTGTAAATTCATTCACTATCAAACAACAAATTTCATTAAAATTTAATTCTCCATCGAGTGGCGGGCCGAAATAATATATTTGCCAATTAAATGCGGAAATACTGTTTTCAAATTTATCAGTCATTTTGTTTTTAAAAATCGAAGATATCGATCTACAAGAAATAATTTAATTTCTGAATCATCATGACTTTCAATCAACTGTAAACAACACAGTAATTTACTTTTATTTCTTTCAAAAATAGCGCACGGACATGGACCGTCTATAACGTCAGTAAACTTATCACTACAACAACACCCGTCTTCAGATAACTTCTTTACTTCACAATAAAAAATAATTTCTTTTAAACAATCATATATCCCCTTCAGTTGACATGTTCGAAAATGATCTATCACCAAATCGTCTAAACTCGTTACTTTAATAATATTTGATAACCTTAATACAACGTCTTCTGAAAATTCGCGTTTTAATAAGTCGATTATACTGCTACCGTCCATTCTTTCGTTAAAATGTTCTCACAGAGACTACAAACTGAACACTGACAATAAAATTGAACGTATACTCAACATTCAGTTAGGTGGGGATGAAAAATAATTCTTTATATATTCTAACTAATAAACAATATGGCGAGGCTTTCGCATGTTCAATCCAAGGATCGTCAGTCTCCTCCCACTCACAAAGAACCGCTTTACATTCCACGCACATTACGTCATCTTCAATTCCGGTATAATAAAATCCCGCTGATCTTAGTCTATTGGCTGACGGTGAACGTTTTGGCCATGTATAAAATGTCAACTTCATCATTTCTTCTGTTTCTTCAACACATTTTATCGCATTCTGATAATTAGCAATACACTCTTTTGATTTAGCGAGTAACATTTGTCTCAGAAAATTCATTATTTATCAAATAAATCTGACGAAAAATCTGCGCTCGTAAAATTCAACACAATGTTGCCGCTAAGACCGCAAGCCATTTACTGGCAGAGAAATTTAATAAACATTTGTTTAATCGTGGACTGAAAATTGTTCTTTATATATTTTAATTAATAAAAAAAATATGATTTGGTAATGCGAGGGATCGAACCTACGAACTAATAATACTGATAAAACCGTTATAGGATACAATTAACGCACACGACCAAATCATATTTGATAAATAATAATTTTAAAACGATACTAAACGAATAATTCAAAATAAAAAAAGCGTACACATTTCCAGATAAAACTTGTTTACTACTATTTTTCCGCACACTGTCTCTTGTACAATTTAATTAATATACAGTCTGGCGAAGCTTTCGCGTGTTCGAACCAAGGATCGTCAGTCTCCTTCCAATCACAAAGTACTATTCCGCATTCAACACATATTACGTCGTCTTCCGTTCCGGTGTAATAAAATCCTGCTGATACCAGTCTCTCGACAGACGGGCAACGTTTTCGCCATCGAGGAAACGCAAATGATGCTTCCATCTGTTTCCGCGCTTCTCGAACACATTTCACCGCGATTGGATAATTTATAATACACTCTCGATTTAGCGTAATCTTCAAATTTATAATACCTATCGCGAATCATTCTGCATTTCGGATATAAAAGTTTATGCATGAACTGGATATGCGTGATTGTCAGATATACTTTTGTTTTAAAACCACACTTGCTGCATTTAATATTATCTGAATTAGTTATAAAAACAAAACCTTCGTTTTCAAAAAAATCTAGTATAATCTGGACGGGTGTAGCATGCGTTACAGACATCTTAAACGAAAATCTCGTATTAACTGAAAAAATTGTATAAACGATTGTATTTACAACGTTATCGAAAACACGATCGCGATAGAAATAAACAAAGAACGCGGTGGCGAATGATTATTTATTTGTTTACAAACAGACGCGCTCCGGCGGTCGCCGAACTCCTCGTGCTTATGTTTACGTTTTTTTTTTACCGCGTGTCCCAGCTTCACAGACACGCTGACCCAGTAACAAACGTAAACATAAACATTCGTTCCGACACACACACACGTAAACAGTGTGAAGCTGGGACACGCGGTGAAAAAAAAAGTAAACATAAACACGAGGAGTTCGGTGACCGCGGCGGCGGCGGCGGCGGCTACGCAGAGTAAGGAGGGGGGTGGGAAGGAAGGAAAAAATGTAAACATAAACAGACGAGAGGGGCGTGGTGAGAAAGAAAAAATGTAAACAAACACGCGGAGTTCGGTGACCGCGGCGGTTATGTAGGTGAAGACGGGGGTGGAGAGGATGAAAAAAATGTAAACATAAACAAACGAGGGGGGCGTGGCTGTCCCAGAACCAACCTTTTATTACTACTCACGTAAAACGTTAGACCCTGTCAATATACCGACCGGTGTGTATGAAATCAGTGATATTGAAACGTACCTGAAAAAAGAACTAGCAGACCCGAAATTTTCTCTACGACCCAACAACAACACATTGAAATGTGAAATTTATTGTTCATATGATATCGATTTCGGATGTACGGAACACACGATCGGTACCATGTTGGGTTTTTCCAAGAGCCGCAAGTTAGAAGCGTATAAATTACACACGTCGGACGCGCCTGTAAACATTAACAAAGTGAACGTTTTGGAGATAAGGTGTAACGCTGTTCAAGGTTCATACAAGGCGGGTCGAAACGAGCATATATTGCACTCGTTCTATCCAACGGTTGAGCCAGGATTCAAGATAGTCGAAACGCCTAGAAACGTCATTTATTTTCCGCTTAACGTACTACACTTGCGTAACGTTACGGTGTCCGTACACGATCAGGACGGTGATATTGTGAATTTTCAAGGGGAAGTCATCACTGCACGTATACATTTGAAACGTGTGTAGTAATCATGGGAATTTATTTCACCGAAACCTCCATGATTATGAAGAGCGGAGGTAGCGACGGCTCGCACTGCAAGGTAAAAGAGGACAACACTTTTGGAAAAGGTATCAGTAGACGTTCGTCGTTGACACGATTAACAGCAACTAACCGACGCTACCTGATTTCACGGCGACCGTTCTTTGAAGACAACATCACACATTACGAATATCATCCTCATGCACCGTACGCGTCGGCGTCACGATATGGAAATAATGATGAGATACGTATACCTATCCTGCAACAGGAAGTCTTCACTTTACCGATGGAAATTTTCCTGTACGTTGAAGGCAAGTTGAGCAAAAAAACCACTGACACCGGTAATGTGAACGTGAAAATGATCAACAATGCGATCGCGTTTCTCTTCGAAGAAATCCGTTACGAATTGGCCGGTGTGGAAGTAGATCGTACCAAGAGTGTCGGCATCACGTCCACTATTAAAACCATACTATCTGCCAGCAAGCAGGACATTGTTTCGATGCAAAATGCCGGCTGGGTTGCTCCTACAGCTGACGAGCTAACACCATCCGGTAAAAATAATGAATTCAACTTTTGCATACCGTTGAGGATGCTGATGGGATTTGCTGAGGATTTCACACATGTTATTTTAAACATGAAACAAGAACTGATACTATTACGCACTTCCACTGACGTTAACGCTCTGTTCTCGTCTACGGATGCACCCGCTAACGCTGATATAGAACTAACCAAAATCTCTTGGATGATTCCGTTCGTCTACGTGAACAACGAAGTACGGAAACGATTATTGGATATCATACGCAAAGACCTACCACTATTCTTACCGTTCCGTAGTTGGGAACTGCACGAGTACCCGGTTTTACCAACGACTGACAGACAGACTTGGACAGTGAAAACAACTACACAACTGGAGAAACCGCGGTACGTGATACTAACCTTACAGACCAGCAGAAAGAATAATCTGAAAAAACATGCCGATGAATTCGATCACTGCAATGTGACAAATGCGAGACTCTTTCTGAACGACAAATACTACCCGTACGATAACCTGAACCTGGATATCGATAACGGACGTTATGCATTGCTGTACGACATGTATACACGATTTCAAAAGTCGTACTACCACAGAAGTCAACCCAACGTACTTCTAACGCCTACTGAGTTCATAGCAAAAGCACCGTTATTCGTCTTCGATTGTAGCAGACAGGATGAGTCGCTCAAGTCTTCACCAGTCGACGTCAGATTGGAATTCGAGTCATCGAGCAATTTCTCCGCTCAGACCGCGGCCTACTGCTTGATATTGCATGATTCGCTCAACGTGTACACTCCGTTATCCAACACAGTGCGCAGACATAATTAAACATTTACTATAAATTATTGTTCTTTTTTTTGCTGTAAATATAATGTTGCTTTTTAGAATGTAATGTGTGCATTACATGTATGCGATTTTTTATTTTTAAAATGTAATCAATTTTCATGTATTTGCTGTAAATAGAATGTAATGTATGACTTACATGTATGTAATTTTTTTTTTATTAAAAAAAAATGTAATCATTTTTCATGTATTTTATTTTGTGGAGGGGGAAACGATTATCCTCTTCTTCCTATTTTTTTTTGCTCAGTGTTTCATCAACACGACTCGCGAGAGGACGCACAAGATGCTTTCACACGATTTCGATGATGATGATATCAATGTCAAGAACGACCGCTATTTCAAACAATGCGGTGAAGCGACAGCGACAACAATCAAGTCCTTATCACCAGACGATAAAGAAGTGCAAGTCATCTTAATTCAAAAAATCACATCTCCGTACCCCCGTTACAGAAGCTTGGAAAACCGTTTAAAGAGTTTTAAAGAATGGCCTGTATCGTTAACGATAACACCTAAAGAATTATCAGAAGCGGGTTTCTTTTACACTGGATGCAACGATAGAGTGATTTCTTTTTGCTGTGGAGGCGGATTAAACAAATGGGAACGTGGAGAATATGCTTGGATGGAACACGCACGTCATTTCCCCGCGTGCTCTTACGTAATGTTAATGAAAGATAAAAATTTTATCATCAAGGCACTGAGTATCGTTACCGAAGCGCAAGCACCAACAGCAGTAGCGACAGCAGAGAACGAACATCGCACCGACACGATCAAGGAGAATATAAAAAACGTAGAAGGAAGCTCAAATCGTGATACAATGTGCAAAGTCTGTTACGCACAAAACGTGGAAGTTGTACTTATTCCCTGTCGACATTTTATCACATGTGTGAATTGCGCCATAACCCTACATACTTGTCCCTTATGTAGAACTGCATGCACCGCTTACATGAGAGCGTATTTCTAGTTCGTTTTCACGCTTTAATTTAATCGGTTAGTGAACACAAGGTTTGAAAATATATGCTGCCGTGACAAAAGTGTTTAATCCAACTCCGCTAATATCGCATACCTCAGTGTTTGAACAGCACGCGTTGAAGACGGACGCATGGAGCTGTTATCTCCGTACCAGTACATACGCTGTGGTGAATTAAAGCACACAATACTATACCCTATAGAAATTTTTGTATACAACATTTTGACCTGTAAATTTGTTGCACTGATCCGTGACGAAAATATAAGGTACAAAATAAACGTTCCGAAAAAATTCTTTACGAGCGTTTCACAACATACAACGTGTCTGTTCCGTAAGACGGACGGATCTGCAGCGTTCTTAGTAACACCAAACACGTTGTTTATAACGAAAAAAGGATGTGCGAGGATAATCTAGCAGTCATACTTGACTTTCACTGTTTCATCGACAACGATGGAAACGAACTCGTTAAGGAACTAGCCATTATGGATGTCACCGCATTTGCCAGCAGACATTGGATATTTACACCTCCAGCAAACATGATTGTTTCGAATCACAAACATGTGAGGACAAACAGATGGTTAACAGACCATTATCATGGACTAGCGTGGACGGACGGGGACACATCGTATGAACATCTTGTACCGATATTAGAAAAATATACATTTCCTTTTAAATTTGTGTTCGTAAAAGGATTGCAAAAAAAAATTTTCTACAGAAGCGTATCGTGCATTTTAATATTATAAATTTAGAAGATTTCGGTTGTCCCAAACTCGATCAATTAAAATCAATACATGGAACAGCCTGTCTCGCGCTCCACTTGCTTCCAGAAATATGTACAAATACTAGAGTACACGCTTTACGCGAGTGGGTTGTATCAGATTTTAGAGTAATCAATATGTTTCTGATAAATTACTAATTGAAAACATTATTGTTTAGCGCTTACGTAAAACAAATTAACCTTTCTGACGATTACATCACCCTGTATAGTCATATAAAAAAATTAGCGTCACCGACATATTCTAACACGCATGAGTGCTGCTAATTACATCATTCTGTCTATTCATAAAAAAAAAATAACCGACTCGTCTCCTCTTCCCCGCCTACCCATCGAGCCGTGAGAAGTCAAGTCGTATCCTGTTCACACGGTTAAAAATAAACGCTTACTGTACGTTATGTAGTTCCCCCTCTCCGGTTCCACCTCCACAACTACCTCCCTATTTATTCCGCTGTGCGCGAGCGTTATTTGTTCAGTCCTTGAGAGACGCGTGAGACAAATATAAAAGTCTTTATTTTAAAATGGCATCATTCACTGAAAAATTTGCAACTATTAGCGCAATTAAATATAAAAAAATAAAAGAATTAATAATCGGCGTAAAATATCCGATAGAAGAAATGCAGAATATAGACGCAAAGTACGGGAAAGCCGTACGCGTCACTCTCCAAGATTATAAAGACCCTAAACTAAAGTATCGCGTATATCTACCTAAAAGATACGCAGGCGTTTTCGAAGATGACGAATTAAAAGATTTAGTACCGTGTTCACTGCATCTAATTTTTCGTGGAGAAAAGGATAGAGCGTACATAGTAGAAATTGTACAGTAAGACTGAATGGACATACTCACTTACCATGTATAATTTTCATTGTGAATACACATAATTGTCATTAGCTGCACGTACGATTATATATATATATTAACATGTACTTAGTTGTATTTTAACTTATAATATATTGTGCTTACACATATATTTAATTTAATTTAATTATATTTAATTATCAATATACTTACTGTATGTCTAGATAATAAAACAAGGCTTACGTGGTGTACATTTTAGAGTAAGCCCGGATAGACATCTTCAAAATTAACAAATATATTTGTTCATAATTGTCATTGCACACGTGTACAAATAATATTTTAAAATAAAATGTGCTTACACTTATTTCATTTTGATTTAATTCAAAACAAATTATTAAAACAATTACAAATAAATTATTATGCGTAATGAATTTATAAATTAAAATCTAATTTGCTTACACATAATATAATTGTATACAATTGTATTTTTATAATTGTCACTACTGTGTGTGTGTATTTTTTTGTACATATTTGACATAACATATTGCACTTATTTATTGTACCTTTTATTTATTAGTTTTACTTAGTTGTAATTCATACACAAATGTCACACATGTTTACATATTAATTTTTGTCACTACTATGTACGTTTACATATTTTAATTTGTAATTAGTTTATTTAGATGAATATTGTACACAAATGTCATATTGTATATGTTTACATATTATGTATTTTGTACTTGTCACCACTGTTCACTATTACATAATATGTATTTTAAATTGTAATATATTTTGATTACATGTATTTTAATTAAACAGTATTGCTTTAACATTTTTATTCTATATTTATTTCAAAAATCCTTGAAAGATTAACACTAATCATCACTCAATATACAAGCTAGAACGAATGTTGCACAATGTGCATTCATATGTTATTACATACAACTAATTTAAAAATCAATATTATTAAACAATAATTGCTTGATTATATTATACTTTAGAAATTAAAAAATTATTTAAAAATGAAACTTACCTTGTACGAGTTCTAGTTGAGAATTGCTTGATTATATTATACTTTAGAAATTAAAAAATTATTTAAAAATGAAACTTACCTTGTACGAGTTCTAGTTGAGTTACTGAATGTGAATCTCGTCGAACGAAATTAAAAAATTATTTAAAAATGAAAATTATTTAAAAATGAAACTCACTCTGTATGAGTTCTAGTTAAGTTTTACTGAATGTAAGTCTCGTCGAACAATGTGATGATGTGAGCAATTCGTACAGCGTATATATACGCTATCTCAAGGATGAACGTGAAAGCAGCTGGTATCAACCAGAGCTGCTACACGTGCAGTCAAGGACAACCATTTAGCTTGGCTTTCTGTTTCGACGACAAAAAAAACCTACAGCTGCTACACGTGCAGTCAAGGACAATCACTTAGCTTGGCTTTCTGTTTCACACAATAATTTATGTACAGTCATCACTTCGTTCACACACACACACACACACACACACACACACACACACACAACGTTAACAAATGCACAGACAGCTGGAGCCCAATTAATAATATTACACCACCAACGACTTGTGTTCTTCAAATTATGTACGACTAATAAAGCCTCAGCTCTCACGCTTTGGTAACAGATGGCTAGACAATTACATCATCACCAGCATGTGTACATATGCTCAGATAGCCGAAGCCAATTATTATTCATTACTTAATCAACGGCTCGGGTTCTGTTATTAAACAAATGGATGTACGCACACGCACACGCACACAACGTTACAAATGCACAGACCGCTGGAGCCCAATTAATAATATTACATCACCAACGACTCGCGTTCTTCAAATTATGTACGACTAATAAAGCCTCCGTTCTCACGCTTTGGTAACAGATGGGCACACAGATGGATTGATTACATCATCACCAGCATGTGTACATATTATGCTCAGATAGCCGAAGCCAATTCATTACAACTAGTCATTCAATTATGCAGTGCATATCATGTGTATTTCTTACATGTACACAACACTACACATTTTTTTACGTTCGTGCAATATAGATTACTATAGTAATAATTATCTATGCATAAATGCATATATTCAATATTTACAAGTGAAATGATTTTAAATTTTGCACCGAAGGACTGTGTCAACAAGAATTTCACACTGATGATGTGCATAATTTTTATTTTTACAATATATACTTACCATAAAAGTAACACACATTCAAATGTACAGTTCTCGAGTTGGCAACAATGCAATTCACCTCTTCACATCGACGATATCCGGACAATGGTGGCAGTGTAAATATATCTGAAACCCGTACACTATAACACATGCACGAGCCGACAACGTGGCCGACGATAAACCAGCACACACATGCACAAGTTGACAACGTCGACGCTTTTCCAACATGGCTACCCTTCCGGAAAACACAGTATATATCAAAACCCATACACTATAACACACCACGAAGCGGCAACGTGGCCCAACCTTAACCAGCACACATGCACAAACCGACAACATCGCAGCTTTCCCAACATGGCCACTACACCGCCGACAAAATGGACGACGATCCCCACCACTCCTGGCGGCGGTCAAGCCACGACCAGGCCGCGGCCAAGCCCCCGCCGGACGGCGAACCGCGAACGGCGAACAGCGAACGGCGGCCACGCCTCCGCCAATCAACGCACACATAACCCCACAAAATGGCCGACGACGACAACATGGCCGAATGCCGACAACATGGCCGACAACTTCGGTACGCCCACCGAGGTCACGTGGGACACACCACTACCCCCCGGTCCATCCTAACTTCTGCACACGACGACACACTGCAACGAAAGTCTACCCCCACCACCACGATTTTTGAATTTCGCGCCAAAAGGGGCAGTGACGTCACTTCCGCGTTAGAACTCTCATTCTTACCCTACTGGTGTTGCCTACGCTCCGCGAGTATTGTGCATACTTCGGTCTGCAGTATTCGCACGAACAAGGGTACACGGTGAAAGACCGACGTTTGTAGAAACAGTGGCAGCGGTGCACTGGCGCTATGGCTGACGAATTTTGGTTGTTAAACTCGTACCTGATACACCTGCACTTGGAGTCACGAAGTCAGCGCCCGATCGCTGAACTCAAAGCTAAACACATGTGCGAGCGCCTACCCGAGAACGATAACGTCGTAGTCGCGGAAATAAACGAGTATCGTGACAACGTTATACGTAGCGTCATATTCAAAGACATGAATTCCGTCAAGACCGTACGAGCGTTGGACACGAAACAACAAACGCTCATGAGATCTTACAGCGGAATGCGTGTCGTGCGTAATGGGTGTATGACTATCGGTATAGCTCACGTTTTAACGTACTTGCGCAATCACAAGAAGAACGCGCTGTTCTTCCGTTCAGTCGAGATGATATAATTGAGTGTGGTGTGGTGGCGTCGCGACAGTCATGTGATGGAAGGCAGTCGTACCAGAACGGTACCAACGAGAGTTACGTTCAGCACAGAGCGGACGGTTTACGACGTGCCAACGTATTGTGAATCACGGTTCGCACCGCGACGACATGAGAATGAAACGACGAGCAAAGAACGTACAGCAGACCGTTCGCAAGACTATCGCGTCGGAGTTGCACAGACCAGTAAGACGGAATTTTCCGAGACGAGCGGTCGAGTTGAAGGGACTTCACGACTTGTACCAAGCTGACCTGATAGAGATGATACCGCACGCGAAGGTGAACAAGAGATTAGAGTACCTCATGACGATGATTAACGCGTTTAGCAAGTACGCGTAGCAGTTCCGTTGAAAACAAAGACGGGCGTAGAGGTCGCACGAGCTCTGGAACCGATTCTGCGCGCTAATAAAATGAAATATCTTCAGACGGACAACGGAAAAGAGTACTACAACAGCGTCGTACAAACGTTGCTGAGGAGATATGGTGTCACATTGTTTTCTACGTATAGTGAGAAAAAGGCGTCCATCGTGGAACGCTTCAACCGTACGTTGAAAACGCACATGTATAGTGCGTTCAGCGAACAAGGTCATTACAGTTGTTTGGATATGTTACCGGAACTGGTCAGAGTGTACAACGACAGCGTGCACAGAACGATCGGAATGAAGCCATGTCAGGTGAACGAATCCAAAGAACGCGCGGTGCTACGGCGGATTCACAAGAACATAGCGAGAAGCATCGACTAAAAACGACCAAAGTTCAAAGTAGGCGATCGAGTGTGTATAAGCAAATACAAAATGACGTTCGCCAAAGGATACATGCCTAACTGGACAAACGAGATATTCCATGTTCACACGGTACGTACCGGCAGCGTACCCGTCACTTGTTCGTTAAAGGATCATACGGGAGAAGTGTTGAAAGGCGGTTTTTACGAACACGAAATCGAACGTTGGTGACGTGTACTTGGTAGAAAAGATCGTGGAACGTAAAGGTGATCGTGTGACAGTCAGGTGGTTAGGATTCGATGGTAAACACGATTCGTGGATACCCAAGAAAGACTTGCTGTAACAAGGAATTGGCTTGCGGAAATAGAACCAGTATGCGTTGGTGCGTTACGATGACAACATGCGCGTTTGTACAGTGTGAAAGACGTTGTGTCGCATTCTGGCTACGATGTGTACATAGTGAACACTTCCGAAAACGAGATCGAGCGCATGCGCAGGATATTAACAGTACATGAGTATTGGCAACGGGTTACTAATCGTGTGACGAGATTCCGACTCAGCGAAATAGTACCTAGAGACACTGGATTCGATGACTACAAAGAATGTGTTTGGTCGGATCCGAACTGTGAAACGGGTCCTGACACTTGTGTGTGCAGTTACATATCCATCGATTGTACCAACATAGTGCGAATATTAATTAGACTTTGGACGGAACAAAATGAAAAAATTACAACAAGCGCACAGACTAAAAATAAAGGACGTGGACTATTCGAAATTGTGTGGCGATGGTGGTGGCGGTGGTTGTGGCAGAAAAAAACGTAAGCACGGACGTCTTCTGCCCGATACCGTACGTTCGATCATCTGCGGACCTTCTGCGTGCGGAAGTCTAACGTCATGTTCAACCTATTGTTCGATGTGAACGGGTTGAGATTCGCGAACCTGTACGTGTTTTCTAAATCATTGTTTCAACCCAAATATCAGATGCTGGAGACCTTGATGACACGACTTTCCGACGAAGGAATGGGTTATCACGCGTACAACGATAACGATGAGGTACCGCCTCCTGATGAGGTCGATTCCAATTCTATTATTGTGTTCGACGATGTGTCTTGTGAAAGACAACACAACATACGCAAGTATTTTGCTATGGGACGACACAGTGTAGTGGACGCATTTTACCTGTGTCAGACGTACAGCCAAGTGCCGAAACAGTTGGTACGCGACAACGCCAATCTAATAGTGTTTTTCAAAAAGGACGATCTCAACTTGAAGCACGTGTACAACGATCACGTCAACACGGACATGAAATACGACACGTTTAAGAACGTGTGCGCTGAAGCGTGGAAAGATCGTTACGGGTTTCTCGTCGTGGACAAGGATACTTCTATCGACATCGGCAGGTATAGAGCTGGTTTCGATCGTTTCATTGTAGTCACGTCTAACAATTAACATCTGTTCACCAAAAAATTTGTCGAGCGTACGGGTAAATACAAGTGTCACGCTGTCAGCGACGTTAGTCGACGTACCGACGTTTATCGAGATGGACGAAAAGAAGAAACGATTAGCCCACGAAATCGACACGATCAGCGATGACATATGGAAGAAATACCGTGCGTTAAAACTCGGAATCCGTGAAGAGGAAGCAACTTTATCCATAAGTTACAAACCGATACTGGAACGGTTACAAACTATTTCGCAAACGTTGGTTGAAATAAAACGTAAAACTACAAACGAAAAGTCGACGAAAAAGATGATGCGTGAGGAGGAGGAGGAGGAGGAGGAGGAGGAGGAGGAGGAGGAGGAGGAGGAGGAGGAGGAGGAGGCGGTGGAAGAGGAGGATCTGATGGGTGCGAGTAGTAAGATCGCTATAGGAACACCGCTCCGTCACCGATCGACATCACGTTCCCTAAAAACACCCGTGATAGCCGAAACATCGGACGAGGACGGCGACGGCGAGGACGATCCTAGTCTCAACATCGAAAAAATGTTAGACACACCGGAAGAAAGGCGTGAAGCGCGTAGGTATTTTCTGACCAAATACGACAGAGAATTGTTAGCGAACAAGTACATGCACATGATCGTGTCGGCCGAACGTGATCGTCTGATGGACTATACATACGGTGTAAGAAACGAAAACGGAAAATGGATGATAGGTGATTCACCGTTTGAAATCGAAACGGACGATACGATCCTCATCAACGGTAAACGATATAAAGGCACACCGGGTCTATACAAACTCGTGTTCATGAAGGACCCTAACGAAAACGTTTACAACGAGACGGATATGAAGACGTAAAAAGATATACTGCGCGCCACCAACGCGCACAAGCATTATTATTTAGTGAACGCTCAGGTAAAGCCGAACAGAGGTGTAAATTATAAACGGATAATATCACAGCTGTTCCCACCGAAACGTACAGGACACGGGTATACCGACAGAACGTATATGGTAGCGTCGAGAAAAAAAGACAAAATCGATTACGTGCACTGGGACGATTTGAATGAACTGGTGGACAGATTGCGAGTGTTGATAGCGTCACAGCGCGCTGGAAACGGTGGGCACACGAACGAAATCGTTTCAATAGTGGAAGAACTACGTGAAGCCGACATCATCGTATAAATAAGATGGGTATACGACGACTACCGTCATTAGCAACAGCATCGAGACACGATTCTCACATGTATACCACGCTAGTGTTTATTATCGCGTCCACGAGAGTCATCGCATCGTCCTTCGAGAGTAATAACGCGAAAGATATAGACTTCGCTATCGATTACTTGACGCGTTAGGGATATGTGCCCGACGATAGTTTACAGGACACAGACAACGCCACCGTCGACGCCAACGTTATTTCGTCGTACCTGCGGACGTTTCAAGAGAATTACAATTTAACCATAAACGGAGAATTGAACAACGGAACGATGAATGTGAACGGGCGCGGAGATGTGGTAACAAAGATTTTGCGTCGTACACCTTACGAACGCCTTGGACCAAGAGACGACTGTCGTGGCGGTTCGTTCACGGTACCGCTGACGCTATAAAAGCGACACGACAAGCGTTCGCTATATGGCGGAAACATTCGAATTTGTAATTCGAATATCGACCCAACGACATAAACGTGGACATAGCCATCGCTATGAGATATTTTAAACACAGGTGTCTGACCTCTAAGAGTACGATCTGCGGGTACGATTTGGACGGACGGAGAGGTATACACTGCACACGCTTACTATCCGCCCGATCTACCTTACAACACTTCCGAAATACATATGAACTACTACGAATCGTGGAATTATACGAACGCAAACGAAATACCGGACGATCAGACCAGTTTTCTACAGGTGCTAACGCACGAAATCGGACACGCGTTAGGACTGGCTCATTCCCTCGAGAGGGATTTGATCATGTACCCTTTCTACGTACTGCGCTCAGATGGACCATTCGACCTGAGAGACGACGATATAAGAGGCATTCAGCACTTGTACGGGAAGCCGTCGATCGCTATGGCGACGACGACGACGACGACGAGGCCGATGACGAACGACACCGTCCGGACAACGACGGATTTATGTCGACTAAAGAAAGTTAATCAATTTTTAATAATCAACAGACACGTATATATAGTGCACGATAACTTTTTGTGGACAATGGACCTCGAGTCGAAGCGTCCGGGTGGTGGTGGGAGTCCGCTTCTGTTGACGGATTGGTTGACGTTCTTACCGTTGACGTTCACCAAAGCTTCGGCGATGTACCAGAGACCGCGCACCAAAGAAGTGGTGCTCTTCGTAGACGGATACGTGTACATGTTCGATATACACAGTCTACAACTGGTGAACGGGTATTCACAAGCGATCACGACTCTCGGTGTTCGCACGCTGACAAAAATAAACGCTGCGATACACACCTACACAGGACGTACATTTCTGCTGTATAACGATATGTATTACGGTGAGATAGACGAGTGCTCGTTCATGATCAAGAAACACGGATACGTTAAAGATCGCTTTGTCGGCTTACCTGAAGCCGTTGATAGCGCGTTCCGATACACAGACGGAAAGATTTATTTCTTCAAAGACGCACGTGTATACATGTACGATGAATTTCCAAACACGATCGTGAAAGGAAAACATACCGACGGACTCTCCGTCGTCGGAATAAAATGTATAGACAGTACGATCGTATCAAAACTAATCGATTTATTACGTGAATACTTATAAATTCTGCGTACGACGATCGACGCGCATCATTAACGAGATGACAAGTTCGGCAGACACCAGAGCGCCGTCAGAGTCCAAAGGGAGACACGACGCAGTCTGCGGGAGGATATCGGTATCTCGATGACCGAGGACGGACACTTCGACGTAGCGGGGAAAAAATACACAACTTGGGCGAGCCGCATGATGGTAACGATGCCGTTCCACTGCGGTTCGTGCAAGACCACTGTCTGGTCGTCGATCCGTCAACGCAAGGTTCCTCGAGAATAGACGTGAAAGGTAGTAAGCTTATCAACGTCGCCGCTGCCATCGATCTCACGGACGCTGTCAACAAGCAGTACGCAGACTACACGTGCTTGCGTTTCACGACGGTACCGAACAAGAAGGACGGCACCGTCATCGATGCGCGGGACCATCGCATACAGTCTCTGAGAGACCCGATTCGTGCGAGAGACGCCGCGACCAAAGTATACGTGGACGCAAAGATCATACCGAAGGATACGAACTCTAACCTAATGGTCGGCAACGTGCGGATAACGCAGTTAGCGTCGCCTGTCAACAACAAAGACGCTGTAAACTTGGAATTTTTGAACCAGCATACAATCACAGCGGTAAACGACTCTTATTTAAACCCGCAAGGAAAGACTATTCTGAACGTCGGTGACGGTGGCACACGGCCCACAGACGCTGTGAACGTGCGTCAATTGGAGGACGCGAAGCGGTACGCGAAGAGCGAAACGTACAAACTCGCAAAAGTGTTCCAACACCGTTGGGAGAAAGTGGTATCGTATATCTATAAATTGCATACGCACAGAGCACGTACTTCACTCGGCGCTGAAGAGGCAGATTTACTACTCACGAGCAAGGCGGAGACGAGCAAATTGATTACCGATCTTGACAAGTCCTTCGACAAAAAGAGCGAGTACGATTGGAGATCTCTTTATCGACAGCAGGCGAAACAGTAGACATGTACGAACTTCGTAGTCATGTTGATAAAAAGGGGCGTGGTCTCATAGGAAAAATAGTTAAAAGCGCGGTACCATTCGTCACAAAGTCAGTACCTACACTGATCAATCGAGCGGTGGACGTATTACCTGTGGAACTACATCTGCCCAGCTACAGACTCTGTGGACCCGGAACGAAACTAGAGCAGAAATTGGATCACGGTGACCGAGGAATCAACGAGTTGGACGAAGCCTGTCGCGAACAAGATATCGCTTACTCCAAGTACAAGGACAACGAACGTAGACGCGTAGCGGATCGTGTGCTAGCCGGCAAGGCGTGGGAACGAGTGAAAGCTTTGAATTCAGGCATCAGCGAAAGAGCGTACGCGCCGGCCGTAGCGGCAGCGATGAAAGCGAAATCGGCGTTAGGTAGCGGACTATGCTGTGTCGGTGAGCGTAAAAGTCGTAGTCGCAAGTCGGTTCGGCGCACGATAATCAAGAGGAGGAGGAGGACGACAGGGACGGGACGACAAAGACGGACCGGTGGTGGTGGTAAAAGGGCTTCGGAACCTATACCTTCGTCCGTACCGGAAAAACTAATCGAAATACCCGTGCGCCAGTTGTCCGATGGAGATCTGTACGAGTACGCGAAACGATTGCGCGTACCTCATTTCAGAGGCGTGTACATCCGCGACGCACTTCCTCGCTCACCGTGGGAGAACGAAAGCGCGATCGTGAATCTGGACGACGCTACCGGACCGGGCACGCACTGGGTATGCTACAAGAAGCGTGGTGATGGAGTCACGTACTTTGATGGATTCGGCAATCTGCACCCTCCCGTCGAGCTAATACGGTACTTTGGATCGTACGTGAACGACGTTTGATACAATTACGCGCGTAAACAACCGCCGGACACTGTCATCTGCGGACATTTATGTTTGGATTTTTTGACATCAAACGATCAGTAAACGGCATGATGTCTTCGCTTACGGTCACTGTCACGGGTACGGATCCAAGCGCACTGGTTTGTAACTTTTTTCCACCGCTCGAACTGACGGACGGTGAATGGTATGCAGGACTGCTGGACTTTACCACGTACAACTCTATACTGAACGTGGAAAGCGGAAGAAACAACGTCTTTCCTGTACTGAAGGGTCCACGTAAAACGCTAGAACTCATCAAAATACCGATCGGTGCGTACGAAATCCGCGATATCGAAACGTACCTGAAGAAAGAGCTATCAGACCCGAAATTTACTCTACGCCCTAAGAACAACACGTTACAATGTGAACTTTATTGCTCATACGAGATCGATTTCGAGCGTACAGAACACGGAATCGGTACCATGTTGGGTTTTTCCATGAACCGCAAGTTAGAAGCGTATATATTACACACGTCGGACACGCCAGTAAACATTAACAAAATGAACGTTGTGAAGATAAGGTGTAACGTCGTACACGGTTCGTACAAGGCGGGACGAAACGACCATATACTGCACTCGTTCTACCCGACTGTCGAGCCTGGATTCAAGGTAGTCGAAACGCCTGCCAACGTCATTTATCTTCCGCTTAACGTACTAAACTTGTGTAACGTTACAGTGTCCGTACACGATCAGGACGGTGATATTGTGAATTTTCGTGACGAAGTTATCACCGCGCGTATATATTTGAAACGCGCGTAGTACTCATGGGATTTTATTTCAACGATACCGCTTTACCTACAGCATCGGTGACGAAGAGCGGTGGTACGCACAAGATAAAAGTGGACGACACTTTTGGACAGAGTATCAGTAGACGTACGTCGTTGACGCGGTAATCAACGGCTAACCAACGCTACCTGATTTCACAAGGATTCAAACTCAAGAAAAACAAGTAATATGGCGGACAGCGGTATCGTCTTATCGGTCGAACGACGACCGTTTTTTGAAGACAACATCACACATTACGAATATCATCCTCACGCACCATACGCGTCGATGTCGCGATACGGAATAACGATGAGATACGTATACCTATCCTGCAACAGGAAGTCTTCACTTTACCGATGGAAAGTTTCCTGTACGTTGAAGGCAAGCTGAGCAAGAAGACCGACAGCACCGATACTGTGAACGTGAAAATGGTGAACAACGCGATCGCGTTTCTCTTCGAAGAAATCCGATACGAACTGGCCGGTGTGGAAGTGGATCGTACCAAGAGCGTTGGCATCGCATCCACTATTAAAACCATGCTATCCGTTGGTATGCATGACGTGGTTTCGATGAAAAACGCCGGTTGGGTTGCCCCCACGGCTAACGAGCTAACACTTTCCGGTAAAAACTGTGAATTCAACTTTTGCATACCATTGAAGATGCTGATGGGATTCGCTGAGGATTTCACGCACGTTATATTAAACATGAAACAGGAACTGATACTGTTGCGCACTTCCACTGACGTTAACGCACTGTTCTCGTCCACGGATACGTCAGCTAATGCCGATATAGAACTGACCAAAATCTCTTGGATGATTCCGTTCGTGTACATGAACAACGAAGTACGGATACGGCTGTTGGACATCGTACGTAAGGATTTACCGCAATTCTTACTGTTTCGCAGTTGGGAACTGCACGAGTTTCCGGCTTTACCTTCAACCGACAGACAGACTTGGACGGTAAAAACAACGACACAACTGGAGAAACCGCGGTACGTGATACTCACGTTCCAGACAGCTAGAAATAACGATCTGAAGAAAAAAGCGGACGAATTCGATCACTGCAAGGTGACCAACGCAAGACTCTTTCTGAACGACAAATACTACCCGTACGATAACCTGAACCTGGATATCGATAACGGAATTTACGCTCTGCTGTATGACATGAATACAAGATTTCAAAAATCGTACTATCATAGAACTCAACACAACGTACTTCTAGCACTGAGCGAGTTCATAACGAAAGCACCGCTATTCGTCTTCGATTGTAGCAGACAGGACGAGTCGCTCAAGTCGTCACCGGTCGACGTCAGATTAGAATTCGAGTCATCGGTCAATTTCCCCACTCAGACCGCGGCCTACTGCTTGATACTACACGATTCGCTCAACGTCTACACTCCGCTGTCCAACACGGTGCGCAGACACAATTAAACTCACTCTGCATATTATTGTTTTTTTTTTTGCTGTAAATATTATGTTGCTTTTTACAATATTATGTGTGTGTATTTCATGTTTGTGTTTTTTTATATTAAAAGATGTAATCAATTTTCGTGTATTTTATTTTCTTAATACCTGTAACCTTCCTCTTTCCGAACGGTCGGAGAGGGAAACGTCTCCCCTCCTATTCTTCGCTCAGTGTTTCATCAGCGCGAGCCGTGAGAGGACGTGCACGATGCTTTCGTACGGTCACAAGAATGACGATAACGATCCCAACGAAAACCGCTATTTCAGACAGTGCGGTGAAGCGATGACGATCAAGTCCTTATCTCCGGACGACAAAGAAGTGCAGATCGCACTGATTAAAAAAATCATATCCCCTTATCCGCGTTACAGAAGCATTGAAGACCGTTTAAAGAGTTTTAAAGATTGGCCGATATCGTTGACGATAACGCCTAAAGAACTAGCCGAAGCGGGTTTCTTTTACAATGGATGCAACGATAGAGTGATATGTTTTTGCTGTGGAGGCGGTTTAAAGAAATGGGAACGAGGAGAAAACGCTTGGACGGAACACGCACGTCATTTCCCCGTGTGCTCTTACGTAATGTTAGTGAAAGATAAAAATTCATCCTAAAGGCATTGGGTATCATTACCGAACCGGGAGCAGCAGCAGCAACAGCAGTGGCAGCAGAGAACGGACAAAGCACCGACTCGATCAAAGAGAATAAAAAAAAAGAAGAAGGGGTACGGATCGGGATACGATGTGCAAAGTTTGTTACGCACACATCGTTGAAGTCGTACTTATTCCCTTCCGCCATTGTTTCACATGTGTGAATTGCGCCATCACTCTAAATAAGTGTCCCTTATGTAGAGCCACATACACCGCTTACATGAGAGCGTATTTCCAGTTCGTTTTCATGCACTGAGAACGTCTAAACAATGTGCAGTCAGAAAACGAACAGCAAATTCATACTCGCGCTTACCGACTGTTAATAAAAGAGCAAGAACGTTTCGTCTAATGCATGAAATAAGCCAGTAAAAATGGTTTGAAAAGTGTATATAATTAAATGACATCTCACTACCTCCTCAGTGTTTCGGAAGGACGTGCCGAGAACGAACGCATGGAGCTGTTGACTTCGTATGAGTACAGACGATGCAGTGACTTAACGCACGCAGTACTGTACCCTGTAGATCTTTTTGTATACAACGTTTTGACGCAAGAATTTGTTGCACTGATCCGTGACGTGGAGACAAGGTACAAAGTAAACGTTCTGAAGAAACTCTTTACGGACGTCTCACAACAAACAACGTGTCTGTTTCGCGAGACGGACGGATCGGCAGCGTTCCTAGTAACACCGAACACATTGTTTGTAACGAAAAAAGATGGCAGTCGACGAGCTAGCAGTCATACTTGAATTTCACTATTTCGTGGACGATAACGGAAACGAACTCGTCAAGGAACTGGCCGTTATGGATGTCACCATATTTGCCAGCAGACATTGGATATTTGCACCACCAGTGGACACGAACGCTTCCAATCACAAACACATGAGGACGAAACGATGGTTAACGGAGCATTTTCACGGACTACAGTGGAGGGACGGGAAGACATCGTACGAACATCTTGTACCAATGTTAGTAAAGTACACATTTCCTTTTAACTATGTGTTCGTAAAAGGATTACAGAAAAAAAATTTTCTGGAAAAGCGTATCGTGCATTACAATATTATAAATTTAGAAGATTTCGGTTGTCCTAAACTCGAATAATTACGTCCGATGCACGGAACAGCATGTTTCGCGCACCGTTTATTTCCAGATATATGTACATATAATAGAGTCCACGCTTTACGCGAGTGGGTTGTATCGGATTTTAGACTCATCCGTAGGTTTCTTGTAAATTATTAACATTTTTGTTTTTATTTAGCATCATTTCCCTTGCATAAAAATTACTGCCTTCACGTCAGAATTCGATTACACCAACCTGTCTAGACGCATAAAAAATTAGTGCCGCCGTCTGGTCGCCTTTCCCGTTCCGCACTCGACGGGAATCAATGACATCACTCTGTCTAGACGTATAAAAAAATAGCGGCGTCGACTGGTCGCCTACCCCCCTTCCGCGCTCAGCAGGAGTCGACTACAACACCTTGTCTAGACAGATAAAAAAAATAACTCTGGTTGCCTCCTCGCACCCAACGAACATGACGTGTGAAAGCGGCTTTCATCCTGTTTCACAGGGTTAATCACCGTTTACTGCTCGTTGTCTGGTTCCCCCTCCCTCGCGCTGTCTGGTTTCCCCATCCTCAACAGCCTCCCTACTTATAACAACACGAACGAGCGTTATTTAATTCAGACCTTGACAGAGAAGCAAGCGAATAGAGATTCTTCAATAGAAATGGCTTCATTCGTTGCTAAGTCCGCGGACATTATTGCTATACAATATAAGAAAATTAAAGAACTAGTAATGGGTGTAAAATATCCCATAGTGCAACTTCAAAACGTAGACAGTAAATACGGAAATGCTGTACTCGCCACTATCCAGGACTATACGGACGATAAATTGAAATATCGTGTTTATCTTCCGAGGAGATACGCAGGCGTTTGGGAAGACGATGAGTAAAAACATTTAGCACCGAACTCACTATATCTCGTTTACCGTGGAGAAAAAACAGGGCCTACGTGGTGGACATTTTAATGTAATACTGGATGGACATCTTATGAAGTAACAAGTATATTTGTATTTCATAATGTACACATTATTAAATTTGTAATATATATAGTGCTTACATGTAATTCATTTGTTTTAATTACAATTCAGTGTGTGTGTGTGTGTGTGTGTGTGTGTGTGTGTGTGTGTGTGTGTGTGTGTGTGTGTGTGTGTGTGTGTGTGTGTGTGTGTGTGTGTGTGTGTGTGTGTGTGCATAATATATATTTTAACTTGAATGCAATCATAAACTTGTAATATAGTGTGATTACATATATTTCTTAATTGTAAACAATTGACAATGTACAGGTGTTTACATATTATGTACTTTAACTTGTAATTAGTATGCATACATGTATTTCTTAATTGTACACAATTGAAAATGTACACGTGTTTACATATTATGTATTTTAACTTGTAATTAGTGTGCATGCACGTATTTCTTTTGTTTTAATTATATATAATTGTCAATTCAATCCATTGTGTTTGTGTGTGTGTATGTGTGTGTGTGTGTGTGTGTGTATGTGTGTGTGTGTGTGTGTGTGTGTGTTTAAATATTTTAACTTGTAATATATTGTGCTTATATGTATTTAATTTGATAAAATTAAACGATATTGTCTTAACATTTCATTGTATTTAATTTCAAAAAATCCTTTGAACTAACAGTAAATTTAATCATATTTTAAATAACAGTACAACACTCAATCTACAAGCTTGAACGGTCGTTGCGCACTGACCGTTATTACATACAATCAATTAAAAAGAAATCAAATTTTTATTAAAATAATTGCATAATGGTAATATATTACAGAAATTAACAAATAATTTTAAAGCAACTTACCCTGTACGAGATATTCTGTCTTTCACCGATGATGTCAGAGCAGAATCCGACGATTATATGTACTTCAACAGCTCAAATCTATCGGCTTTTTATACATTGCTGAACAGCCCGCTTAAGGAAATGAAGGTATGCAGTCATGAACAAAAAAAATTTACGACTCAGGAATGTAGATGTTTAGAGACCTGTTTGACTAACCACGCCCGAGAACAAGGTCAACCACTACCAAATATCAGCTAACGCCCAGACGTCCTTACTACCACAATATATAATTACATTATTTTTTTGTAAAAAATAATTTTCAACTCCGAACAGACACTTATTACATACCCTGTCACAATAATACAAATGATAATAATTTTTTTAAATAATTTTTCAATGCATAATGTGCGTTATACAATTTGTACAAGTGAAACGGTATTCAATTGTGTTTATTTTCAATTTTCCGTTCATGATCAGTGAATTCTTTTTTCTTATACGAAATAATTTTTACCACTGAACATACACTTATTACATACCCAATACATTAATATAAATGATAATAATTTTTTAAATAATTTGTCATGCATAATACGCATTATACAATTTATACAAGTAAAGGCCATAATTTGTATCTTTACAACGATGCTGAACACTTTGTTTTTTACTTACCACCAACACACAGACCAATCCTCGACGACGAACCGGATCACCGCATAACGACGGCGGCCGGCGAACGGCGAACGGCACCAACCGGATCACAACGCAGCGCTGCCTTCCAAACGCGTTCGCCGTCGGCGGCGGATGGCGACCGACAGCAGATCAACACAACGGCGGCAGGCGAACGGCGAACCGGATCACTACACGGACTTACGATCCAGTTCCACGCGAACCACGACAGATCAAACTCACCACGCAGTTTCAAATTACGACCAATCAACGACCGACACGTCATCAACATGTACGACGAATTTTCAAACATGGACGACGAAGTTTACAACATGGCCGATTAACCCACCATCACACGTCGTTACCCACTCTTACACATCTCACGTGACCACCCCACCACTGTCACCTGACTGCCACTACCTAACCTATACAACGTCACGTGATTAACACCACATACCCACCCACATACCCCCACCTCTACATTTGAATTTACCGCCACCGGAAGTCAACACCCCACCTACCCCCACTACCGTGATATTTGAATTTCCCGCCAAAAGGAGGGGTGATGACGTCACATCCGTGGTAGAACTGTCAGTTTACCCCTAGTGGATATGTTACCGGAACTGGTCAGGTCGTACAACGACAGCGTGCACAGAACGATCGGAATGAAACAGCGTCAGGTGAACGAATCCAACGAACGTACGTTGCTACGACGGATTCGTGAGAATACAGCGAGGAGCATCGACTATAAACGACCAAAGTTCAAAGTAGGCGATCGTGTGCGTATAAGCACACACAAAATGACGTTCGCCAAAGGATACACCCCCAATTGGACAAACGAGATATTCCATGTTCACGCGGTACGTACCGGCAGCGTACCCGTCACTTATTCGCTAAAGGGTCATACGGAAGAAGTGTTGAAAGGTGCTTTTTACGAACACGAAATCAGTTAATCGAACGTCGGTGATGTGTACTTGGTAGAAAAGATCGTGCAACGTAAAGGCGATCGCGTGAAAGTCAGGTGGTTAGGATTCGATGGTAAACATGATTCGTGGATACGCAAGACGAACTTGCTATAACAACGAATCGATTCGTGGAAATAGAATCAGTATGCGTCGGTGCGTTACGATGTCAACATGCGCGCTGTGTACAGTGTGAAAGACGTTGTGTCGCATCCCGGCTACGACGAGTACGTCGTGAACACGCCCGCTGACTACGTCGAACGCATGCGCAGGATCTTAACGGTACACGAGTGCTGGCAACAGGTTACCAATCGTGTGACGAGGTTCCGACTCAGCGAAATAGTACATAGTGGCACTGGATTCGATCACTACAAAGAATGTGTTTGGTCGAATCCGAACTGTGAAACGAGTCCGGACACTTAAATAGACTGTGGATAGAACGTCAACATGAAAATATTGCAACAAGCGCACCGAATAAAAATAAAGGACATGGACTATTCGAAATTGTGTGGCGATGGTGGTGGCGGTGGTTGTGGCAGAAAAAACGTAAACAAGGACGTCATCTAATTGATACCGTACGCTCGATCATCTGCGGACCTTCGGCGTGCGGAAAGACTAATGTCATGTTCAATCTGTTGTTCGATGTGAACGGGTTTGCTGGAGACCCTGATGACACGACTTTCTGACGAAGGAATGGGTTATCACGCGTTCAAAGATAACGACGAGGTACCACCTCCCGACGAGGTCGATCCCGATTCTATTATGGTGTTCGACGGTGTGTCTTGCGGAAGGCAACACAACATACGCAAGTATTTCGCTACGGGACGACACAGCGGTGTGGATGCGTTTTACCTGTGTCAGACGTACTGTCAAGTCCCGAAATAGTTGGTTCGCGATAACGCCAATCTATTAGTGTTGTTCAATCAGGACGATCTCAACTTGAAGCACGTGTGAAACGATCACGTCAACACGAACATGAAATACGAGACGTTAAAGAACGTGTGCATCGAAGCGTGGAAAGATCGATACGGCTTTCTCGTCGTGGACAAGGATTCTTCTATCGACGGCGGCAGGTACAGAGCCGGTTTCGACCGTTTTATAGTCATCAATTAAAATTCACGGACCGTTCGCAAGTAACAGCTGTTCACTGTACGTAAATACACATGTTCCGGTGTCAGCGACGTTAGTCGAGGCACCGTCGTTTATCGAGATGGACGAAAAGAAGAAACGACTAGTCCGCCATATCGACACGATCAGCGATGTCATACGGAAGAAATACCATGCGTTAAAACATGGGATCCGTGAAGAGGAAGCAACGTTATCCAAAAGTTACAAACCGATTCTGGAACCGTTACAAAGTATTTCGCAGGCGTTATTTAAAAAAAAAAACTAAAACAACAAATGAAAAGCCGACGAAAAAGATGAAACGTGAGGAGAAAGAGAGGAGGAGGAGGAGGAGGATTCGAGTAGTAAAATCAACGTAGGAACACCGCGTTTCCTGAAAACGCCCTCGTTAGCCGAAACATCGGACGATGACGACGAGACCGATCCTAGTCTCAACATCGAAAAAATGTTAGACACACCGGAAGGAAGGCGCGAAGCGCGTAGATATCTTCTGACCTAATACGACAGCGAATCGTTAGCGAACAAGTGCATGCGTATGATCGTATCTTCCGAACGTGATCGTCTGATGGACTATACGTACGGTGTAAGACATGCAAACGGAAAATGGATTATCGGTGATTCACGAAACGGATGATACGATCCTCATCAACGGTAAAAAACGATACAAAGGTACACCGGGTCTATACGAACTCGTGTTCATGAAACACCCTAACGAAAACGTTTACAACGATGCGGATCTAAAGGCGTAAAAAGATATATTATGCACCACGAACGCGCACAAGCATTATTATTTAGCGAGCGCACAGGTGAACGCGAACAGAGGTGTAAAGTATAAACGGATAATATCACAACTGTTCCCACCAAAACGTACGGGACACGGACATAATACCGACGGAACGTATATGGTGGCATCGAGAAAAAAGGCAAGATCGATTACGTGCATTGGGACGATCCGAACGAACTGGTGGACAGATTGCGACTGTTGATGGCGTCACAGCGCGCCGGAAACGGTGGGCGCACGAACGAAATCGTTTGCATAGTAAAAGAACTCCGTGAAGCCGACATCATCGTATAAATAAGACCGCTATACGACAACATCCGTCAGTGCCGAGACAAGATTCTCAACATGTACACCATGCTAGTGTTTATTATCGCGCTCGTCATAGCGTCTTCCGCTAACGCGAACGATGTAGATTTCGCTATCGATTACTTGGTGCGATACGGATACGTGCCCGACGATAGTTTACGACTCACGGACAACACCACCGTCGATGTGGACGCCTACCTGCGGACGTTTCAAGTGAATTACAATTTAACCGTAAATGGAGAATTGAACAACGATACGATTAATCTGATGCATGCGCGGAGATGCGGTAACGAAGATTTCGTGTCGTACACCTTACGAACACCGTGGCCCAAGAGACGACTGTCGTGGCGGTTCGTTCGCGGTACCGCCAGCCCTATAGAAGCGACGCGACAAGCGTTCGTTGTATGGCGGAAACATTCGAATCTGGAATTCGAGTATCGACCCAATGACATAAACGCTGATATGGTCATCGCTATGAAATATTTTAAACACAAGTGTCTGACCTCCAGGTGTACGAACTGCGGGTACGATTTAGATGGGCGAGGAGGTATACTCGCTCACGCTTACTGCCCGCCCGATTTGCCGTATAACACTACCGAGATACACATGGACTAATACGAATCGTGGAATTATACGAACGCAACCGAAATACCGGACGATCGGACCAGTTTCCTTCAGGTGCTAACGCACGAAATCGGACACGCGTTAGGACTGTCTCATTCCCTGGAGAGGGATTCGATCATTTACCCTTTCTACTTACCGCGGTAGGGCAGTCCGTTCGACCTGAGAGACGACGATATAAGAGGTATTCAACGCTTGTACGGGAAGCCGCCGCCGCCCGCTACGACGACGACGACGACGACAACGACGCCGACGACGAACGACACCGTCCTGACGACGACGGATTTATGTCGACTTAAGAACGTTAATCAATTTTTAATAATCAACAGACACGTGTATATTGTGCACGATATCTTTTTGTGGACACTGGATCTCGAGTCGAAGCGTCCGGCTGGGGGCGGAAGTCCAATCTTTTGACAGATTGCTTGACGTTCTTACCGCCGACGTTCACCAACGTTTCAGCGATGTACCAGAGACCGCGCACCGAAGAAGTGGTGCTCTTCATAGACAATTACGTATACATGTTCGATATAGACAGTCTGCAGCCGGTGAACGGGTATCCGCGTCCGATCACGACGCTCGGCGTTCGCACGATACGAAAATAAACGCAGCGATACACACCTACACGGGTCGAACCCTTCTGTTGTACAACGATATGTATTACAGAGAGATAGACAAGTGCCCCTTCGCGATCAAGAAACACGGATACGTTAAAGATCGTTTTGTCGGCTTACCAGAAGCCGTCGATAGCGCGTTCCAATACATCGACGGAAAGATTTATTTCTTCAAAGACGGACGCGTATACGTTTACGATTAATTTCTAAAGTAGGTGGTAAATGCCGGTCCTAACTCAGGCGGGGCTTAAAAGTGGTGGTGGGTGGGCGTGTCGGGTGGTGCGATGGGCAAGAGGAGTGGAGGTGGCTGGTGGGTGAAGAGAGGGGGTCATGTGGGCGTGGCCTATGGGTGGTGGGGGTTGGGTTGGTGGAGACAATGGCGGCTATGGTCCCCCTAGTTGCCCAAGTGGGCGTGGCCAATTGGTGTTGGGTGTGTTTGGGGGAACAAATTTGCTCCTAGAGTTCCCTTATTGGCCAAGAGTGTATGTCTGTGACGGTAGGGGATACAATATGGCGGCCGGTCTCCCCTGATTATTGGTTCAAGTGGGTGTGGCTTATAGGTTTGTGGAATGGCAGGGGGAACAAAATGGCGGCCAGTCGTTCCTGCAAGGATGGAGGCAAAATGGCGGCTTGGCCAAGACTGTTATGGGCAAGGGGAAGGTGTTACAAAATGGCGGCCGGTAGAGAGCTTGGTCATCTAACGCCCGATGGGACGTTAAAAACAAAATGGCGGCCTAAAACGTATTTCCAACCTCTGCGTACGTTTTCCGTCCGCCGTTCTCCCCCTCCACCACCACCACTCCGACGATCTGCGGTGGTCGCCGGCTGCCGGCGTCACGTTCTCGGGCTCGACGGTGCGCTGGAAGTTGTCGGGTGGCTGCCAGAAGCCGGATGCCAGCTGCCGTAACGGCTGACAAAATCCTGAATGTCTTAATTTGATATGCCCTGCCTGTGGTAGGACCGGCATACACTATGTGTATTTAATTGTATGTATTAATTTGATATGTTTGTTTGAAGTAGATACGTTTAATTTACGTTGTAAGAAAAAGCAGAAACATGTGTGGGTGTACAAAATTGGGTAATTGATATGTTGGCAAACAGTTGTTTATATACAATGATTTATATTGTCGCTTGCAGTTGTGAGCAAACATACATATGTTTTTAGGTATGACTGTACTAACGGCCAGCCAGACGATTTTAAATGAATAAATATTTGTTGTACTAGCACGCTTGCGAAACCGGTTTCGTGGCATTAGGTGAGACGCAAGCTACACGTGGTTGAATGCGGAAAGGAATTTGTCTCATTAATTACACACACACACACACACACACACACACACACAAGAGATTCTCGTTGCAGGCGTGAACCAGACAAACAACTGGTTGTTTGGTTGTTTTTTTCGAGACAAACAACTTTGTTACAGACAAGCGAATATTTGGCTGATGTGTACAGTGGTTTAATATTATAAGTACTGCTCGAGTTTTCTATAAAACAAATAAATGCTGAAAGTTCGTGAATGTGTTTTGTTTTATGTCGTAACTCGATTATTAATGAATCGATCGAGGAAAATATTTGGCCAACCAATAAAAGTGTTTAGTATAATACAAATAAATGCTGAAAGTTCGTGAATGTGTTGTGACTAGTTTTACGCACAGCAATTATGGATATCACGTATGGTGTGAAGGTACATTGGTCAATATATAATGTGTACTTTATTGAAGTTACATGATACTATGCTGTGTGCCCTGTATTTTCATAATTCAAATAGGTAATAAGCTGGGAATGTGTTTTAAACGTAATTTTGATACTTGCCGAACAAATATATTGCTTACACCATGCAGCTGTAGCAAATAATAAAAAAAAAAGGTTTCTCGTTGAACCACTTGTTGCCCATTAGACAGGAAAAACCTTAGCCGAATGTAATAAATATTGTATTCATTGCTTCAGGTAATATATTAATGCAATTGAGTGACGCTGTCGGCTGAAGGATAAATATTTGGCCTACGTTAGAAATTGTTTGTAGAGATATAATCAATCATTTATCTAATGATATAAAATCATTATTTCATATAATTGGGTATATATCTATGTTTTACTATATATGACTGATATAATGTGCCATAATACCGTTAATTTGTTAAAGAAAATAAAGTACCATTAAACATCAACGGTCTCTTGGTGTAGCGGTTAACATGCCGGTTTTGGGAATCGGAGACCTGGGTTCAATTCCCAGAGAGGCCTTAACTTATTACCGCTGCTGTCTCCCCACAAATTTCGGGAGCCATCAGGTAACCTGTCACACAAACAGACACCCCTCGTCACATTATTCATATGTCTACTTGACAGCCATAGTTCGTAAATGTGTTGTGACTAGTTTTACGCACAGCAATTATGGATATCACGTATGGTGTGAAGGTGCGTTGAACAATATATAATGTGTACTTAATTGAAGCTACATGATACTATGTCGTGTCCCGTGTATTTTCATAATTCAAATAGGTAATAAGTTGGGAATGTGTTTTAAAAGTAAGTTTGATACCTGCCGAACAAATATATTGCTTACACCGTATATTTACTATCGCAAATAATAAAAAAGGTTTGTCGCTCTACGACTTTTGTCCATTATACGGAAAAAAGACTGTAAATAACAGTGTTTTGAAGTTTTTTCTCGATTACATTAAAGACGTTTTTTAATTAAATGGTTAATATTAATATGTGTACGTATCCATTTGTGGGTAATACAAATAAATTCATACAGTTCGTTAAGGTGTTTCGCTCAGATATCACGTAAAGTAAGTTGACAAAATCTACAGTATGTAGTCATAATAGAATGTATATGTTATTAGGTTTTGAAAAAACAGCGAATGTCTAAAAACGCCTCGGGGATTTATCAAAGAGGACGTGTGGCACGCATGTGTCACCTTCTACAGTACATCATTAATAACTGTTATGCTATATTTAATTCATGTGTACGTGTTCACAACCTTCCTCGTTAGAACATCTCGACTTAGGACGAGCACTATAGATTTTAATTATTTATGAAACTTGTTAAAACAAGTTACACAATAAACTTGAATCCAGTGGTCGAGTTATTGTATTTATGTTTGTGTGTAAATTGTATATATGTAATGTCTGAATCGTCTTCTGTATCGTCTAATTTCTAAATCGTCTAGGGGGATCGTTTGGAAACCTAAATGGATCCTCATTGTCAGAGCTGTCATAGTCTAAGTTAGTGTTGTTTCGTACCCTGTTTGATGATCTTGAACGCTGTACGGGCTCAACTCTAGATGCTGGCATCAAACGGCGTCTAAGCCGATACTCGTCCGTCAGATTCATTGGAAAATCATTCTGAATAACAAACAAAATACATGCATTATAAAATGAATTGCTTTTTAAAAGTAAAACATTTGTCTACGCGCATTTTAAATAAGACACAATACATATATTTATTTCAGTTATTTTAAAGATGGCTTAATTTTATCCTGATATGTTAAATACCGATTGTACAGAGCTACAGTACTATTGGTTCCCATTAAAAAACAATCGTACATTAACCTGAAAATTCACTATATTTATTTCTAACTTGACTTATGCACAGAATTATTTAAACTAAAATTATCATGTAAATTTAAAACATATCTATACTTGTAATTTTTAATAGAATACAACTGAAAATGAAGGTAGACTGACTTACAGAAATACGGCAGTGTTAGTTCTAATTTGGCTTATGCAAATACAAATTTACACTAACATATTCATTGTAAAACGATCTATATTCTTAACATTTAATAGAAGAAAATTTAACATGAAGGTTAATTGACTTACAGAAATACGGTCAGCGTATCATAGCGTGACATACCCATCACGCAAATCACAATTAATTGTACAAAAGTTTCCAGGTCGCATGGAGTCATGGCGAAGAGCGTATAGACAATAACACGTTAAAACTGGGGGTTAGCATTATATAAGCTTAGATTCGCTTCCCGCCAAATCTATTAATAGAAAAAGTAATTGGGTATTACAAGATGCGCGCCAAAGTCATAATATAATTCATGTCCTGCGGTCTGTCCGACAGCTGTATATAGGTATTCAATTTAAGTGTGTAAGTCCTGTATATGTAAACCGATTTGATTATATCTTAGACGTGTATCTAATAGAAAACGCACGTCCAACATAGAGCTATTTATGTCTATAAAAACTTGTAAGCCCTATTTACAGGCACCAACAAGAATGCTGACTATAAAATTAACATAACGACCACATGTCTCGACACTGATAAATAATTGTCTAAGAATAGACACGACTATATTTTCTATGCAGTCTGTACGATATAAAAGAAAGATTTGTTCAAGCAATTCCATTCTATTTTTGCAAACCGAAGCGAGAATACAAAGACAGCACAAAACCCGTCGTACTAATCACAATTATCAAATATGTAAGTAAAAGTTGTTATAAATTTTGAGCAAACATATTTAATAAAAACTCTGTGTGTGTGAGAGTGTCTGTAGGTGGTGAGTTGTGGCATTTTCCACCGACCCGATACCGTACTGTGGCAACCTCAGTATTAGTGACAACGTAAAACGCGTGCCACTAATAAAAGTTATATTTTCGCCTAAATTAAAATATTTTTTTGTAACCTATGTATTCGAAAGAGTATAAAACCACTCCTACTGTAACCTAGATGCAACGTTTCGGCATTTCAGCATTTTTTCTAGCTTTTACGGCTACTGTTCTACAAAGTAGGAAAATGCATGGTTGTGTGTGTATATGCAATGCACCGCATCTGTGGCACACGCCGCTGTACTCATACGAACCAAGCGTGCATTCTTGTCATCATATAATTGCAATGTCAAGGTCTCCAGACAGATTATACAACGTTGTCACACTGAAATTTGCAAAATTAGCGGGAAACTAAATCTAAACTGTCTGCTGTGTGCCATATGTGTGACGCGGAGTGCTTTGAGTAGTGTGACTGTAACGAAGGTGCATTACAGCGTTCTTGGATTAGAGCCTTCTTGGATTACAGCGCTTTAACCCAATAATCCAAATGGAATCATGTTCCTTTATACAATAAAAGTCACTGTAATTTTTGCTAGACACATTATATTTAAGGTTGCATTTATAAACTTGTGTAACCGCCTTAACGTACTTTATATGAAGTATATAAAACTAAAGCTAGAATTAGTGCAAATATATTACATTTGTTACATAGACAATAAACACATATGAAATTAGGTGTAATATACATTTTATATAAACCGTTTCCGTGCAGGTGTGAAATTCAATTGTTCACCCACATGCCAGTAACCTACCAACCTAAAAATTTTTCAACTCACACATTGCGGATGACAATATCCGCTTATGGTATTTTAGGATATACCAATGTTAACAGAGAAAAATAAAATGCAATTAAATTTTAGAAACAAATCTTTAAAAGTCCGGTGACTGTACAACCCAGTGACAGGAAAGCCTGCAGGTAAGGACTAAGAGAAGACAAAAGTGTGGAACTACCGTTATGGAGACAACCAATGGACAAAGAAAATTTTGTGTCAAGTACAGTGAAAGACAACAAAATATGATATATAACTTCTCATCCTTAACACTTTTAGCTAAACCCGTGACAAAAAAATAGACAAAAATTAATTTTGGTATTCTTCTAAAGAGATTATCTAAACATCAGTCGGATACAAACATCAGATAAACATATCTTTACTCATGTACTTAAGTACTTTATTAGCTTTGAAACAAACCAATTGCACTATGGAATCGTTTATGCACTATTACAATTGTTTATTTTTCCACACATTTTAGTACATGGAATTTTAATACATCATTTTACACAGAAATGATATACATGAAAGGCAGAATATGGTATATAAACTTATAAAACGCATGAATAAAAACGAGAGATGCTGCGGATATTAACGTTATAAAAGACAAAAGTTATATCTCTTTTCAAAAAAGGAAACAAAAATGATGTATCTATTATTATAAAGGCATAAGTCTCTCCAATGGGAATTACAAAATATGTAGTAGACCCCTTAATCAACGGCTGCAAACTATTTCCGATAACATATTATTAGAAGTACACTTGGGCTTTAGAAAAGGACGTTCATGCATTGACGTGTATATATACTAATTCAAAACATTGAAAACGTCGGCAATTCAATTTAGAAACACACATAGCTTTTATAGATTACGAAAAAACCTTTGATAGAGTTAAAACTTTATGGGGATTTCTATAAGCCAGATGTATTTTGAGACACTCATTGATGCAATTAGGAGCCTATAGGCCTACTTGAACATTAGTACAGTATTGCAAAAGGATCAGTGTCACAATTGTCAAGAGAAATTGCGACGAATTAAGGTGTTTAGTACGTATAATGAAAATAACAATTACCATACTCATAATAACAGTAAACGTCGCAGTCTATCACAGCCTACTTCTTCTAACTCTTCGCTGATATTTTCTTAATTCGCAATCTGGGTATCAAGCTCCAAGAAAATTTCATTCATAAAAATTTCTTTTGAGACGCTGTTGTTTAATACAACACTAGTGTTCTGGAAAGTATAGCAAACAACCTTTGCTTACAATGTACAATACATTAGGAAGGACAGCAACAACGAGATGCTTAGTATACGCATTCCATTGTGATGTCGAGAGGAACAAGATAAAACTTACATATTAGCGTAGTCGTCTCGGTAAAACAGTGGACAGCGTCATTCAAAGAAACGTTATCAGTCTCATTTTTTGCCACACGCTCGTTCGTTATCTCATCTTTCTTCTAAGCGTGCCCATACCAGCGCGATAGAATTTAACTTACAGCTTTAGTCGGGGGGGGGGGAGCAATCTTAGGACTTCATGTCCGTACTTTTTGTGCTATTTCATCAATAAGAAATACTCACTTTAATATTAGAATCTTTGATAATTGGTAGTAACGCTGGAAAGAGTGAGAGTGTGTGTGTGTGAGAGAGAGAGAGAGAGAGAGAGAGAGAGAGAGAGAGAGAGAGAGAGAGAGAGAGAGAAGGAAAGAAATAAAATGTACGTTTGTGTCAGTTTCATAAAATAATGGCTTTCCCGAGCAAAAATTTTAATTACGTTATTACACAAAATGAAAATTACGTGCACACACCACACAAACCTCGCTCAGTCAGAAGGTTATCGGAAGCATTTGTTGTCACAATGTGCTCTTAATTGCATAGCACTTTTCGAACCTGCCTCTGTACCTAATCAGATTCCTCTGTTAGTAAGATGAGATTGGTGTTTCAAATCCACAGTTATCGCTTATTGTTTTCAATGAAACCGACCAATTCATGTGCAGAAACATCGCAACAACGTAACTACACTGACGTCAGATAAAAAAAATTATTTACCATTTATAACAGTTGCTTTAATGCCGACTGTCATTTTTTTTTAAACGGGGAGTGTAATAGATGGTACTAACCCAGTATTACCGTTAATCTCTGTTATATTAACAGGAAGAAAGCTAAAAATGAACCAAAACAAAGGAACTATGCAGTAACATATACCAGAAAAATTATACAATGTTTTAAAAATACGGAGTAGATGTAACAATTAAAAATATGAAAGAGTATTTGATAAATAAGGAATAAAAACATAAAAAAATGCCAATCTTACAAAGAAGCGGAGTTTTTCTTAATATAAAATGCAAAAAAATGTGACAAAGTGTACCTAAGCGAGACAGGACGGAAATTTGAATGCAGGTTGTCTAACCATAAACGAGGAGACGGTAATAGAACAACAAATTCTTTATATGCAAGACGTTTTTAAAAAGAGAATCACAAATTTCTTAATCCTCTTGAAAACTATGAGATTTCAAAAGTAGTTAATAATACAGCTGAAAGACGACACTTGATAGGTGGAGAGGGGAAACACAAATACAAAACAATATACTAAAACACGAAACGTACTGCAGAGCCTTTGACCACACACATCACTGCACAAAGAATCATACCGCTGTGGCAAAACACACAAACAAACAGTCGCATAGACTTCAAAAAGGCTCTGGAATTTGCACATCATAAATATGTCAGACTACTATAGATATACAACATTAGCAGTGACAGGCGTAACAAGAGAGTAACGCCTGCTACCGCAGGTAATTAACTTTCACCGTAAGGGGCTGGAAATTTTTGGTCAACCACGTGGTTCTGTCTGTAACAAGTGAGTCAAGAATTTCTTTATTTAGGCTATTATTGACACAGTTTCCTCTGTGCAACAATAAGTCTCTTCTGAGCAGCAATTGGTGTCAATTCTTTCTCGCAAAACAACGCAGTGGACCAGAATACCCGCACCACTGACATTAGGCAACGCCAAGGCCACACGCAATACACAGCTAACGGACTACACTTCATACGCAAATTTTTGTTTAGAATCTTAGTTGATTGCTCTATAAAGTGGATTGCACTGCCCCGTCACTTGTTTCCCTTATCCTATATGATTTTGTATTTCTGCTACATGTGTGCTGTCGTTTGTAACCATGCAAATGAAGAGCTTTTCATCTTTGATAGTATTCCATGTTGCGACAGGTGCGTTGCTAACGTTCCAAAGCTGAATAAATAAATAAATAAAACTGTCCTTCAAGTACAACTTAAATAAACTGGGTGATATAGCACAACCTTGTCGCAATTCCTTGGTGACTGAAGGTTCATCAGATAGTCTTGACCCTATCTTTGTGGTGCATAGTATTATTGGTGTATAGCGCTTCCACAGCTCTAACGTATACAGCATCTACACCACATTTAATAACACTGACATAGCTTATTCCGTGGAACACTGGCATAAATATGTTCTTGAAGTCTATAAGTAGTAAATTGGTGTTTACATATTTTGTCATTCTTTTTTGAAGAAGCTGTTTAAATGTGGAGGAATAATCTATACAAGACTGACCTGTACGAAATCCATATTCTCAGATTAGTTTTCAAATCTTGCTTTGAAAATTTTTGCATATAAATTCGAGATGGAATTGGTTGCACTTGCTCCAATACTGTAATTCGACAGTATCGTTTTGCTGCCTTTTTTTGTGGAGATTGGAAATACACGCAGTCTTCCATTCAAAACGGAGCTGTTCACTTTTTAAAAAGTGATTGAAACATATCCCAAAAGTAATTATTCCCGTTTGCCTACAAGATAACGTTATTATCTCCATGAAGCTGATGAAGTTGAAAAGTGAAAAATACTCCTCCCTATAGTTGAATTTGGAACTCTACTTTATATTTACATACTTGTATCATACTTGATCAATAAAATAATTTAAAAACGTAGATGACATTTGGCACTCTCATCGCACCCTTTTGTTATTAGAAATGTTTCTCATCACTTTAATAGCCTATTATGATTTAAGTAAGCGTCCTTCCTTTCATACAAACAGCAAATATACTCATAAATGCTCATACTTTTCTTGTAGCCCCTATATGTATTTTATATTATTTTATTTTTTTTTTTTTCAAAAAGTGTCTGTGTGTGTGTGTCTGTCTGTGTCTGTCTGTTTGTCTGTCTGTCTGTCTGTCTGTCCGTCTGTCTGTCTGTCTATAGATTTTTGGCAAACGATAAGAGCCGCAAATTCAAACAGAATCAAATAAGGTTTTGCATACAGTTCTGAATTATAGAGTTCTCAAGACCTGTTGTTTGTGGTGAAGATCGGTTAAGGGAAAGGTGTAGTTTACCTGCAACATTTTATGTTATAACAAGGGTAATTTTTTTATAACGAACGATAACTGCCGTAAATTCAAACCGAATCACATAATTTTTTTCATACCTCCCTGAATTATAGAGAACTCAAGGTCTTTTGATTTTTGTGAAGATTGGTTAAGATCAAAGGGTAGTTTACCAGCAACATTTTATGTTTTAACAAGGGTAACTTTTTATGACGAATGATAACAGCACATTCAAAGAGACTCAAATAATTTTTGCATACGTTCCTGAATTGTTAAGTACTCAAGGTCTGTGGATTTTGGTGAAGATCGGTTAAGGAAAAGGGGTAGTTTACCGGCAACACTTAATGTTTTAACAACGGTAATGTTTTCTATGACGAACGATAACAGTCGCATATTCAAACAGAATCAAATAATGTTTTCCATACAGCCCTGAATGCTAGAATACTCAACATCTGTTGTTTTTGGTGAAGATCGGTTAAGGGAAAGGGGTAGTTTACCTGCAACGTTTTATGTGATAAAAAGGGTAATTTTTTATATGACGAACGATAACTGCCGTAAATTCAAACATAATCAAATAATTTTTTGCATACATCCCTAAATTGTAAAGAGCTCAAGGTCTACTGATTTTGGTGAAGATCGGTTGAGGGAAAGGGTAGTTTACCTGAAACATTTTTTGTTGTAACAAGAGTAAAGTACTTAATTTTGATAAATAAATTATCCTGATAAGAAGATCTTAATAATCCACTGTAGAAACGTCGATGAAATATCTATAAATGAAGAGGCTAGTTGAACGGGGTGGGGATAATTTTCTATAAACGAAAATTATAGTTGAAGGGGGGGGGAAATTTTTTATATATGTACTACGTTATCGGCAACAATGAAGTAGTTTGTTGTAAAATCCCTTTCCGGCCTGTTTGGCCGTAGAGCAATGTTTTCTGCAAAACCATACGTTTCGGCAGTGCCATCGACTTCCATCATCAGTGAAAATCTAATGCGATTACTGAGGTGGTATACGTTAGTGACCACAGTACTGTGGTTAAGGCTGAAGAAGTAAGTAGAAAGAAGTAGTTTCTATGGAAATATTTCATTTCGAAAATGATTTTAAATATAAATTTTAGAACATGGAAGTCATGTATGGTTCTCCATACCGATATTTTACAATATATACTTACCACAGACACATACATTGTCATTTAACATAACCGTCTTCACCGCCAAATTTTAAATATACCCCCACCATTCATACACAACCAATCACTACTATCCTCGTCAATACACCTCACACAGCTTCTTCGCTGCCAAAATTCAATTTACCCCCCCCCCCAATCATACACATCCAATCTCCACATTGCTCGCCAATACACGTCACACTGCTTTTCCAACATGGCCGACAACTTTTCCAACATGGCCGACATCCCCACCACCACTGTCATGTGACCACCCCACCACTGTCACATGACTACCTCACCACTGTCACGTCGTACCCCCACCACCAATATATTTGAATTTCCCCCCAAGGGTGGGAGTGTGACGTCACTTCCGCATTAGAACTATCATAACACCCCTACCAGCATTCAAATGCAACCAATCACAACAGAGCCCGCTGTAGCTCGTTCATAAGCAACCAGATGTAACTTGTTTGTAACATAAAGCCTCTTAAGTTGAATTGTTTTGCAGTCAGTCAGAAAAAGTATTTTTTAATTTTTAATATCAGCTATGTATAGTTAATTTGATACTATAATCTTGCGCGTGTCCCGTAACTAGTCTGATTTCTACTAAAACTCATGTGGGACTTTCAGCATCGGCTTGGTCGAAGACTACCGGCAGTTTTGATTTTCTCCAGTTTTGATTCGTCGATGTAACCTGCACGTACTTAAAGAGACGGAGGCTGACACCTCATGAGATTACCCAGGAAATACGCCTCTACGAAAGGCCCCTGCACGACATCGTCGGCGACATCACGGTTCAAGAGGACACGACCTTTGTTCTTTCAGGTAAACTAATTAAAGCGCATCTGGAACTCCAAGTTTGTAGCACTCCAGACGGAAAAGAAAATGAACTAAGTTTATTCATTTATGTGACACAAAAACTGCTTTATAATTAAGGAGTTGTTGGTAGCATGTATTTAATAGTTTTTGTAAACTGCCATTGATTGATGGCACTGATTCTAGTCCGCTGGCTGGCTTAATTTTTTGTACACTTGAAAAGTAAAAGTGCTTTTCAAGACTTACTTTATACATACACGTGTGTGAACATTAACAATATTTACAAACAATACATTAAACTGATGTATATCTATTCTCTAGTCAATGTACAAGTGCAAGCGGTCGTTGCGCATCACCCGCTTGTGTGTAATATTACATACATAAAACTTTTTTAAAAATTCAATTTTGTTTTAATTAATTGTATATATAAATTGGTAATACACTACTTGTGGAGGAAACTATATTTGTCTATTGTACATAACAACAATATTAAAGAAACTCACCCTGAACAAGAGCCTGAAGCAGAATCGTCGATGATGTATTGTAGAATTCCGCTAATGTTCCAGTGAAAGTCCATGCAGCCGAGTTGAAGGTGGCAAAGTAAAATCTACGACCTGAGTAAAAGAGGGTCAGCACACAGGTAGAAGAGGACAAATCCAGTGGTGATTCTCTAGACACTGAAGAGCCACGATACAACCTTCTGCCAAGAAGACAAACATTTTGTAAATACTATTTATATTTGTAATATTTGTGAGCTCTGGAGGATCATTTCCATCTTTTGTGCATGAAAGTGGTTGTGGGTTTTAAAGTGAGGATAACGTTTGTATACAAAGTAACTTTTGCATGCTTGAGAACCCCTAACCCACATTCAAAGTATTAATATTTTATTTATTTTAATCGATACTGTGATTAGTATTCTTAAACTCATTTGTCATATTAATAAAACTAATAGAATAATACGCATGTATGTTGCTAGGTTGAGTACGTAGTTGTTACTAACGTGTATATACATTGGCCACAATAAGTTTATGTACAACTTATGTATATTGATGCATACTATTTATAGAATACACTAGAATGTTCCGTCTCCATGTACTATTACATTTATAGTTAATGTAGTTTGTTCAATAATGTTCTAGTTTATGTTCCTCGAACGGCCCAGACTATTCTAGTAAGTGACAAATACTGGTGACAAGTGAGTTCGATTGGTGAGATTGGTTCATTGTTTTAGACCTGATGATGTCAGTGATGACGAAAAGCTTTGTCTAAACAATAAAAATTGTAGCAGTTAGCAATTTCATAAAAGTAACCTAATTTTTAGTTGTCTTGATTGTTCATCATCTTCTTTCACAGCGCTTACGTGTTCGACGAGAAGAAAAAACAGTAAGTACCTAATTTTTATATATAAAGTCACTCGAAAATAACAGTATATTTAAACGACTAAACCATAATAACAAAAATATGTTTAATATTGAAAATAGTTTGAGGGTGGGGAATATTTTTTTAGAAATTATCAAGTAATTAATTTTAAATATAAATCTTAGAACATGAAAGTCATGTGTGATTCTCCATACCGATATATTTAATTTCAATCGCTGCCTAGAAGATGACTTGTACCATTGTCAATATTAGGCAATTTTATGGACCACATTGAATTATTAAAATGTCTGTATGTTTCCATATCTGGTTCTGCCATTTCTGCTACAATAACATTTACAATAAGCAGCGCAAAACATTATCTATGTTTGCGATAAACTATGTTAATACTTGTAATATTATTTCTATACACTCAGATCTCGTTTATGAACGTCTTTCAAAGAAAAGTAATCAAACGATAATTAGATATACATTGCCGATATTTGTATCTACACACGCGTTCGCGTTTTCATTAAACGCACGAACACACTCGCGCGCGCGCACACATACACAGAAAGTGACAGCTATGTTACATAACCTTTTGAACACACTGCCAGGAGTGTTGCGATTTTAAAAGTTAACAAGGCTGCCTTAAGCAAAAGGAATCAGTTTTCGTCTCGCGAGAACCTTGAAATTAGAATTGGGCAAAGGAGTAGGCCTACACTGAAACGAACTCATCACATCCAGGTCAGTCGTATCAGCACTAGGTCACTAGTGAAGTAGGTCGGCACAGTGAACTATGTCGCTAGTTCAATATGTTGAACCCCACTCCTTTTTAAAAATTTTCGTAGACATTATAAAAAAAAAAAACTTGACCATTTTCCTTTTTCTGTTTATCTTAGGTTACAGGCCTGGGATGACCAGCCTCCTCATGCACTTGAGAAACATTAAAGTTACCTGAATTTAACCAATATCTTTTCTTTTTTTGGCGTTTCAACAAAATAGACGCAATAAAATATTATTTAAGTAAAGAAAATTATGAAAGTTAATTTATTCATATACCCTTCGGCCAGAAGCGCGCAATCCGTCTCTCGTTTAAGGGTTGTAACAAATAACACACAACTGAAGTAATAAAAAGAATTGATTCTTCTACCCTAATCCCAGCGGTAATTTCTGATTAAATAATAGGGTATTCTTTGATTATTTATATGTTATCATATTTATCCAAAATTTGTTGAAATAAGAAAACTCAGAAAATAAAAATACTGTATTGTTCAAACAGTCTATTCTCTCACCCCCTTCCGATTCTTCTTCGGCACTGATAGACGTTTATGTCTACAAATCCCTGTCTTAGAAATCCCTCTTTTATTGTGTATGTGTGTGTGTGTGCGCGCGCGCGCGTGTTTAATTATCCTTGTAGGTAACTCAAAGTTTCTTGGAGCAATTGTATAATAATGTGATATTATTCAATAAGTAGACTAGTAGTGTAGTCTGTAAGTAGTGTATTACGATTTTGTTGTTTCAATACCTTAGATATTGAAAATTTATGTATTGAAACAACAAAACGTAATACACTACTTTCAGAAGTAAATATACTGAATATCACATTGTGTGTGTGTGTGTGTGTGTGTGTGTGTGTGTGTGTGTGTGTGTGTGTGTGTGTGTGTGTGTGTGTGTGTGTGTGTGTGTGTGTGTGTGTGTGTGTGTGTGTGTGTGTGTGTGTGTGTGTGTGTGTGATAATTTTTTAACTGTGTAAAATAATTAAAACGTAAAAATATGGAGTTTGTAAAAATAAATCGTAACCAAGAACAGTAAACGAATTAAACAATGGATCGACAGTGGGCAGAAGCACTCAGATCTAACACTGTTACTCATTCCAAACGGCCCACTGAAAACGAACGGCCTACTGCAAGTGAACGACCTACTGCAAGCGAGCGACCTACTGAAACCGAACGAATTACTGCACGCGAACGACCTACTGAAAGCGGGAGACCAACTGAGAACGAACTACCTACTGCAAGCAAGAGACCTACTGAAAGCTAACGACCTACTGAAAGCGAACGACCTACTGAAAGCAAACGAGTACTGGAAGCGGGAACCTACTGAGAACGAACTACCTACTGGAAGCGAGCGACCTACTAAAAGCGAACGACTTACCGAAAGCGAACGACCTACCAGAAGCGGGGGACCTACTGAGAATGAACTACCTACTGCAAGCGAGGGACCTACTTCAGACGAGCGACCTACTGAAAGCGAACAACTGGACTAAGAACGATCTACTATTGTTTACTTTTGTAAGTGGTCGACATGAGCGTAGCTAACGCGAACTGGTGTCTTGAGGTGCGACCGACTGCAATCAGTAGTTCACTTGAGTGAGTAGTTCTTTTTGGCTTGGTCGTAAATACTTCTCTGTCGATGAATAAAGACATAGATAGATAAATAGAGAGAGAGAGAGAGAGAGAGAGAGAGAGAGAGAGAGAGAGAGAGAGAGAGAGAGAGAGAGAGAGAGAGAGAGAATGTTTTTAAATATAATACAAATGCGTTTTCAGCAATCGATGAAATTCTAATAACGTGTTCAATTAATGTGAGTAATTAACAAGTAGATCTACAACAGAGGAGCGAAGAACATGTTTAAGACACGATATTTTAAACGTACCTACTTATAACAAAATGTGATAACATACAGATAAATTCTGCAACACATACGGTGCAATCAATCTGTTTTAGAGTGATTGTGTGGGTATGCTGGCGCTTACGCTTGTTCTTTTACACGTACACGTATATTATATATCTTACACACACGAGAAGGAGTCATAACTATTGGATGAATTTTTTGAAGAAAATAGGCTTCACAAATTATGTGCACACATGTGGATTACAGTAACACAGTATCGGTATTGTACAGAATATCGTAAATAACCTTCTGTATACACTTAAATACATAAACGAAATCAGTAACTTACACGTATATAATCTTTCTGCTTAATGTTCAACACTTACCTATCTGACTTAAACACGTAAACGCCAAGACAAATTGTACAAGCTGTGTGTGTGTGTGTGTGTGTGTGTGTGTGTGTGTGTGTGTGTGTGTGTGTGTGTGTGTGTGTGTGTGTGTGTGTGTGTGACATACGAAATTTGTATATACACATCTCCATTACAATAACACAATACCATATAAACATTGATTTTAATTGTATTACAGAAACGTAGTCCATATGGTGACAAATATGAATGGTGACCATATGGTGATTAATAGCAGAATTTAGAATTTAATAGTCACTAGAGTTTTACACAAACACCAACGTAACAGAGTGTTTGTTACCAAGGCGACACAGGCTGCGAGGAATTTACTTTACAAGAAAATTTAACAAACAAAAATTCTCTTTATATTCAACAATATATTACGTATTATAATTATTATTTTTCAATTGTTTCATGATATGTTGTATTTAAGTAATTTCATTGTTTATTGTCAGTAACTTTTTATTCAATAAACATTGCTGTTATTTGTAGTGCAAAATCATCTTGTTTCACTCCAAAACCAGTCAAATAACAAAGCTCGTTCCCAAATCAGCCACATGCAACAAAAATTTATACAGACAATAATATGGTTATTAAAACTGACCACTTCAAATGCATAGCGAAGTATCCTCATAACACAATAACTTTGCATTAATTGTTTGATAAGTGCTCACATTCAAGAGAATCATTACTTTAGTGTAAATGTTTCTGCAACAAAATTTTCTGTAGCCACCTTCATTAGTGTTGTACCAACACATGACTTCTTCTGTTAGTGTTAGAATATTAAGAAAAGATGGTGTACAAACCACATTCAGCTCAAGATGTGGTTTAGACAACTTCAAATGTTAATTTTGTTTTCATTGAAGTGCAACATGTTAATTTTACTTTTGATAAACTCTAAAACTGATATCACATGTAGTAAATAATTTTTATGTTACTCATCAATTCAGAAACATTTTGTAAGAAATAATATATGACAAAATTCAGTAGGTGTTTGTCTACATTTTATGACATAAACATTCAACGGTTTTTTACTTATCCAGTAGAGGTAAGTAAAGAAAGTATCTCCTAAAAAATTTAGTAAAACTCATGTGGCAGATTTTGAAACTAGGCTACTCAATATTCACTGTGTCAACATAAGAATACCGGTACAGCTTAAATAAAGTATTAACACACATGAAGTACTAATATAATAAAGTATGCATACATCTGTATTGCAATAGCACAATACCATATAACATTGGTTTTAATTGTACCAAATCATGCGTATAATGGGTTATATTCACACTGTCAACGTAATAAAATCAACATATTTTAAACGAAATGTAATACGTTTGAAAAGAAAACACCTTACCTCGGTGTGACTGACTACAAGCAGTGGTTAGTGTTCATCACTGCACGTACGATCTTGCAATCATTTCAGCGTCAATGCATTGAGAATAAAGTTTGAATACACCTAATTTTAAGTTACACAAAGAATATACAGTCAAAATACGTACAGCTGCTACAGTCTCCGTTTCCGTCTACGTGTAAGTTAAACAAGGGCGAGCTGACAACATACCAGCGTGGCCGAGGCGAGGTACAAACCGGTCTGTACACCTCGGGCGATGCAAGTCGTGTGGTGTGGACTAGTTGTTGGTCTGTACACCCCGGGCGATGCAAGTCGTGTGGTGTGGACTACTTGTTGGTCGTTGGCCAACGAAGCGACCTACATAAAAATAACTACTTAGTCAAATGATCTACTGAATGAGTCGCTCGTACCTCAGGATAGTAGTTCGGGTTAGCCATTCTCCTATCGGCCACTTATAAAACTAAACAACCGTAGTTCGTTATTAATTCAGTCGTTCGCTTTCAGTAGGTCTTTGGCATGCAGTATATCGTTCGCTTTTAGTAGGTCGTTCGCTTTCAGAAAGTCGTTCGCTTGCAGTAGGTCGTTTGCTTTCAGTAGGTCGTTCGCTTTCAGGGGGTCGCTCCATTTCAGTAGGTCGTTCGCTTGGAGCAGGTCGTTCGCTTTAAGTAGATCGCTCCCTTTCAGTAGGTCGTTCGCTTTCAGTAGGCCGTTGTTTAATTCGTTTAAGTCGTTAGGTTGCAGTAGGTCGTTCGCTTTAAGTAGATCGCTCCCTTTCAGTAGGTCGTTCGCTTTCAGTAGGCCGTTGTTTAATTCGTTTAAGTCGTTAGGTTGCAGTAGGTCGTTCGCTTTAAGTAGATCGCTCCCTTTCAGTAGGTCGTTTGCTTTCAGTAGGTCTCTCCCTTTCAGTAGGTCGTTCACTTGCAGTAGGTCGTTCGCGTTCAGTAGGTCGTTCGGGAATGAGTAACGATTGTTAGAACTGAATGCTTCTGCCTGCTGAAGGCCGTTTACTTCGTTTACTGTTCGTGACTTCGAATTATTTTTGGAGGTTTTATGGTTAGTACAAACTTCATATTTTTATGTTTCTAATTATTTGTTATACTGTTGAATACAATATATATATATATATGTATATATAAAACATTATATAATATACTGTTACATTTATATATACAATTCTTTTTTTTTTAATGAAGATTGAGTGAATAGACTTAAGAAAGGGTGAGAGAATAGACCGTTTGAAAATGTTTTTTATTGTCTGCTTTTTGTTATTTTCACAGGGTTTGACATAAATATGATAACAATAAAATAGTGGAGAATGTGTATGCTAGGATTGGAGGAAGTTGCTTTGAAAGTTGTTAAATAATTCAAAAGAATAAATTATTTTTGTCATATCAATAAATGTGCGTTATTTATTACAACTGTTGAATGAGAGATTCTCGCCGAAGGCGACATGAATAAAGTTATTTTCATATTTTTTGTTAATCGAAATAATATTTTATTGCGTTTGTTTTGTTGAAACGCCAAAAAAGGTATCGGTTATCTTCCAGCTAATCTTCGTGCGAATTTGATGTTATGCCACGTGCATGAGGACGCTGGTCATCCCTGGCGTATAACCTAAGATAAACAGAAAGAGGAAGATACCAATTTCAATATCTATACAAATTTTAGAAAAAGGAGTTTGATGGATTGAACTATTGACCTAGTTCGCTGATGTGAACAACCTAGTTTTGATAAGTTTGTTTGGATGAACTACTTTGCCCATCTCTAGTGTGGACTAGTGGTGGGTCGTTCGCGAACGGCCAACCCAAAAATGACTACTCCGTCAAGTGAACTAGTGACTACAGTCAGTCGCGCCGCAGGACAGTAGTTCGCGTTAGCCACGCTCTTATCGGTCACTTATAAAACTAAACAGCCGTAGTTCATTCTGAAGGTCTTTCGCTTGTAGCCTATATATCTTATAGGATTTCTCTGTGTTTTTCCATATTTAATTCAAGTAGGTATTTATTTTATTATAAGCAGCAATATTTAAAAAAAGTACGTTATTGATTTCCTTTATGTATTTAGGTGTATACAGAAGATTTGTTTATGATATTCTTCTGATAAACACTATACAGTACCCGTACTGTCTTAATGTAATACAGATGTGCCCTAGAGATGGGCAAAGTAGTTCATCGAAACGAACTTATCATAGTTAGGTCATTCGCATAATTAAACTAGCACAATGAACTAGGTCACTAGTTCAATCACTAGGACACGTCTTTGTGTACAATTTTTATAGATATTAAAGAACAAATATTGACATCTTCCGCTTTTTGTTTAACCTAAGACCAGCCTCCACATACACGTGAGATAACATCAAAGCGCATGAAGATTAGCTGAAAGATAACCAATACGATTTTTTCTTTTGCTTTTTAACAAAACAGACGCGAAAAAATATTATTTAAATTAAAAAATTACTTTAATTTAAATCTGGAAATCACCTTCGACCAGAATCGCTAAACCCGTTTCACATTTAAGACTCCCTAATAAATAACGAATATTGACACACATAAAGACACACATCTGAAATAACAAATATCATTTACTTAATAACTTTTAAAGCAACTTCCTATCTATGCTATCCTAGCTATGCTATCCTATCCTACCAGAGATATTCTCTGCTATATTATTTTTATTATATTTATGCCAAACGTTGCCGAAATAAAAAAAAACTGACAATAACAAATCTTCTACAAAGAGTCTAGTCTCTCACCCTCTTCTGATTCATCGGGACTGACAGACGTTCATTTTTACAAATCCTTGTCCTAAAAAATAATTATATATATATTCATTATTTAACAATGTAACAAATAATTATAAACATAAAATTATGAAGTTTTCAATACTATAAAAACTTATTTTAAAAAAATTGCGGTCAAATACAGTAAACGAATTAGCAAGGGACCGCGACAGCTGCCGGAAGTACTCAGTTATAAACTCGTTACTCATTCACGCTCGACCTACTGGAAGCAAAAGACCTACAGCATGCGAACGACCTAGTGCATGCGAACGAACTGTAAGCGAAAGACCTACTGAATGCGAACGACCTACGGAAAGCGAACGACTGAACTACGGTTGTTTAGTTTTATAAGTGACCGATAGGACCGTGGCCGTGGCTAACGCGAACTACGAACGAACTACTGTCCTGCGGTGCGAACGACTGTAGACATTAGTTCACTTGACTGAGTAGTTCTTTTTGGATCAGTCGTCCGCGAACGACCGACCATTAGAGTGGGCATACATTTGTTGTATGTCGAGATTTTGTATTTATTGATAGGCTATGTGTTGTGTATTTTGTTGAGAAAGTTCACTCAATAATTTATTATGACTACTTGTCACGTGCTGAAGTTATATATGTGTAACTACACGCGCGCGCGCGAGCCCACACATACACATACATAATCATTCTACAGCAGATTATTCTTGCAGCATCTATATTATAGAATTTATCTGTATACTACTACCTTTTTGTTATACGTTTAGAATATCATGTGTTAAACACGTTATTCTTTTGTATTGTATGCATGTACGTTAATTTTACTCATTAATAAAACAAATTTATAGAATTCTATCGATACCGAAAATGCATTTGAATTATATTTGAAAACATTAAACTCTCTCTCTTACTCTTTGTAGCGCCGAGACAAGAGTAGCCTATTTGTTGTCCCTCGCGAGACGAAAACTGGTTCCTTTTGCTCAAGGCTAAACCTTAACCGCAACACTCCCGGATGTGTGTACAAAAGTTTTTGTAACATAGCTGTCGCTTTCTCTCGGTGTGTGTGTGTGTGTGTGTGTGCGCGCGCGCGCGCCCGATTTCAATGAAAAGGCGAGCGCTTGTGTAGGTTTACATATATGTCGGCAATGCAAATGTAACTACTGTTTGTTTACTTTTCCTTTAAACACGTTCACAAATGAAAACTGCGTGTACAGAAATAATATAAACAAGTCTGGACCTAGTTTACCACAAACACAGATATTGATTTCACGCGCGCACGCTGTTGACTGTAAATGTTGTATTAAGAGAAGTAGCAAAACCAGATATGAAAACATAGACATTTTAATAATTAAATAGACATCGTACATGACGTATAATTGACAATCATATACTATTATTGTTACATTATTATTTTAATACAATGACGTATAATTCAAAATGGTACATTATTATCGTTATAATATTATTTTAGTACAGTGGCGTAGCCTGTAATTGACATTCGTACAGTATTATTTTATGTAATATCTTTAAATAAATGCACTGCAAGTAGGTATATTTTCACCTGACGCTCGTTTCAAAGAAATTATTCTGTAGCTTGAGTGGTTTGTTTGAATAAGCGAAACACTCAATTACAATTCAAACAAACCTCTGAAGACCGACATAGACTAATTTCTGTTAAACGTGCGTCAGGTGAAAATAAACCTACTTGCAGTGTATTTATTTGAAGGTAGTACATGGGAAATCTGCAGGAAACTCAACGAGTTAGTTACAAAGGAATTATTATTTTGATACAATGACTGTGTCGAAGTATTGTGCCACAGTACTGTAAAGAGCGCACCAGTTACTGCTAAACGTTACACTGAAGGCGGCCTCCAGTGTTGGGGCCGAAACGTCTGTTTTATGCGGCAGCATCGGACCACGGCTTAATAGCCCGGATAATTGTCAAACTAATATTAACAGAGAAACCACTTTCGGTTTAATATTTGTACTAGATGATGATGATGATAATAAAAGAGAAACCACAACTCTAGACACTGACCTACCGCTTCTATTCATTTCCAAACATACGTACAATTGGCGTCCCATAAGTCACACTGTATAATGCACCAATTATTCTTTATTTTGTTCAAATATAATCACTACTTTATTTTATTCTAGCATTGCATTACTTTAATATTATAGTATAAATGTTTTATTATATTCTACAAAAACAATGGCTGTTCCAGCGGTGGCAGTGAATCCTTTGTTACAAAACAAAGAGATAAAAGCAACATACTATCAGCAAAGTTGAAATTTGTAACAAGGTTTAAAGGATGCACAAGAAGGGATCATATAAGAAATTAGAATATACGAGAAGAATAAAATATATATAATCTAAATAAGAAAATTTAAGAATACAAGGGAAAATGGAGACAGTATTTAAGTAGCATGGATGAAGATAGAATTCCAGTAATTGTAAACAAGTACAAGCCTTCTGGAAGCAGGGATGTAGGAAGGCGATGAAAGAAATAGATCTGATAATGTGAAGTCGGAATAGGCACATTGCCTAATCCCTGAAGTGTAGAAGAAGAAGAAGATTGTTTTATTGTTAATACACTAAGGTAATGGATTATTTATTATATTTTAATAATATATAACTTTTTTTTTTTTAGAATGCAATGACTTATGTAATCGTTACAAACCCAATGAAAAACTATGTTCATGGAGGACAGTTTGCCCACCAATCGTCTATCCGTTTAAAGATTCGACTGTTACATATTCATATTACATATGAGGCTAACTGATATATATTGTGGCCATGAACTGACGCAAATAATAAAGCAAAGAATAAAACTATAACTGTTGCGCGGAATCCACCCCAACAATCTATTATACCGCACCACACAGATTCATTGGCCACACAAAGCACGTAGTCGTACGCTATTGGCTGATAGCTATACAGTGTCACTATTACATTAATTAATAGTTAATAGCTAAGGGGCCGCGGAGCTGATACCACTAGTCAGGGTAATAGTGACGCGATTGGCCAGGCTGTGACAGTTGCTAAGCAACATACGCGCTAAGTGCCTATGAATGACAATCTCACTTGTGCCAACAGTGACACGTCCGCCACCACTGTAATCGCATTTGTTACATAAATAAACGAAACAAATAACGTACATTTTCTGTAAACGCGACGTTGCGATTATTTATTAGCACACACAACACATAAGTTAAATATGATTTAGGTATTTGTTTTTTAACTTAGCATAAACTATTTCCTATTTATGATACTTTCCTACTATGCTTTCTTATCTAGGACTTAAAAATAGACGCGTTTGTCTTGTATGCAATCTACCCCTACACAAAAACTGTGAAAATTGTTCCAGTTATATTCATAATTTGATTATGACGTAAAGTTTCCAATACTTTTGCGTAGCATAGTGAAACGGAAAAATATTCAGCAAAATTTGTTATGAATCGAAGCCACGACAGCATATAATGAATCGAAGCCACGACAGCATATAATATCCGTCGAATTCTGTAAATAATGCCTAGTAACAAGGTATCTAGGCAGTTTAATAATGATACAAATAGGTTATTCTGACTATTAACTTAAAATAATAAGCGGCCGACGATATTTGCATGTGTGTGTGTGTGTGTGTGTGTGTGTCCTTTCATGTAAAATACGGTGCGCTAAATATGGTGTAGCAAACGGTATACAAAAATACAAGTGTAACGTTCGTCGTCACTCAGTCGGTCTCAAACTTGCGTCACATCTGGTTCGTTACGCCTGCCTCCGAAATCGCGTTAACGTTTATCCACACCCTCATCATTTATTAGTTGGAATATAAGATTTAGTGAATATGTTTGTCCTTTTCAAACTGCAATTTCTAGTTCCACAAATATATTTTTAAAAATATTCAACAAGTATGGTTTTTTAAAAATGCAATTTATTACTGAAAATTTTAAAAATATTTATTGTCATAAATTTGTATTAATATTTCGTCTGATGTTTATGGAAATATTTCTTTTCTCAAAAACGCAAATTATTGTTATTGTTTTGTGTGTTGTATTGTTACTAATTGATAAAAAATAAATAACGGGTCAATCTTCTAAGTAATATTTTTTTGTAGCAGGAGTGCCGTGCATACGTCAAATAAATTTCTGTAGGAAATAGAGTTATACGTTTGCTATGAAAATTCTTAAACTTTCACGGCTGGCTGCAACATTGTTGAAATTATTATTATCAGCCAGGCTGTTAGGCCGCAGTACAATGGCAGTGGCGAAGCTAGTAGTTAATGAATGGGTAGGCAAAAATCTTATCTTAAATTTTTTTTAAGGAATAGCTAAAAGGATGGTGGTTTAAATCGGAGCTGAGGTAGAGTTTGCTGTAAGCTAATGGTTCCACAAACAGCCGTAAGAATTTTACTAGCAGGGAATCTACAGGTTGGTGCAACAGTGGAACTCATGTCTTAATGTAAATGGAGACTTCTTTTAAAATCGTTGAATAAAAAATGCTTTACAGCTCTATACGTGTTCCTATTGAACAATCATTGTATTAGTCATACACAATAATACAACTGACTGAACTTCAAATTTTTAAACTTGATTAGTTTCTATATATATGTTTAATGTTACAAATAATTCAAATAACAATCTTGATCATCTGTTAGTTCAGCGGAATAACAGGGACACTTTTAATAACCGCATAAAATAAACACACTTATAAACAACACAGCGCGCTATAACTTTAATGTTTGGACCACAGAAGTGAGGCATGCCTCAACCTCTATGTGTACAGCACGGGACAATCCCCCCTCCCTTCACTTCCCCTTCACTCCGGCACATTGCTTACATACGATGTATACAAAAAACGCTGAGGCAAGTTCAGGTTGCCTCATTCGCTTTAAACGAGCTATGCCGAGTCTCACCTGTCACCATCTAGCGGTCGCTCAGTAATGCACGTTTAAGCCTAATAAATTCGACAGTGGCGGTAACAATGTATATAATCTTTACGTTATGTAGTTCATACGTATTTATAATTTTTATTCTACAGAATTTTTTAGGGTAGGAATTGCCTCAATTGCCTCCATTTAACTTCGCCACTGGTCCACAGTTGTTATTCAAAAACGTTTCCGCTCTCGTCGGGAGGCGTATACAGTGTGGTTTGCTCGTGCGGCAAAGTGTACGTCGGTACCACGAAGCGCAGCGTCCGCACACGGGTTGGTGAACACAGCCGCTGTTGTCGCTTCAGGCAGCCTGAGAAGTCTGCGGTGGCCGAGCACGCTCTCTCCAATGCTGACCGTCGCGTCCTATTTGAGGACACCAAGATATTCTCCTCGGAGAGTGTCTACTACCATCGGCTGCACATGGAGTCCGTCGAAATCTTCAAACATGGTTGAATTTGAATCAATCGAAAGGGAGAAAGCTTCCTATTTAATAGGCTCTAGCATGCTGTGCTCCCAAGCCCATCAGATAGCTGCTTTCCAGATTAGATCGTGCTGGTACAAAAGTTTATAAAAGTAGGCCTTTTCAGGCAATACGCATAGTCTCTACCTCGTCTCCGAGGTGAATTAGCGGACACCGTGCCAGTCTAAACAATGATGATGGACTCCGATAGTGGGGCCGAAACGTTTGTCAACTGTGGACCAGCGCCTAACAGCCCGGTTGATAATAAGTTATTAATAATTCCAGCAATAATAAGATTCCTCATGCGGTTGCAACGTAAACAACGATGTTGTTGTTGTTGGTGGTGAGTATTGTTTTATTATTATTATTATTATTATTATTATTATTATTATTATTATTATTATTATTATTATTATTATTGTTATTATGATTATTATTATTTAGCACTATATTTGTTTAAATAAGATTTGGAGTTTTGACGATATCTATTTGTTAGTGATAGATTTATCTTTGTATTAATTTTTTGACGACCTCTGATTTGTTAGTGACAGATTTATCTTTGTATTAATTTTTTGACGACCTCTGATACTATAGAGGTCGAACGTCGTGTTCCTTAATTTCAACTTACGATGGCTAATGTCCGAAATCTTATAATTTGTAATGAGTATATTGGCGCCATCGATTAATAACAATTTTAAGAATCGCATGGTTAATTGCATTCATTTTCTCCTAATGACTCCGTTTCCCCTATGTCACTGACAACAAACTCATCCCTGCAGCCCGAGAGCAGAATGGCAGAAGGGTCTACGAAATACCTGTCTTAGTGCTTACAGACCTGTGTATTAGTGCTTTATACAGTTGTATTGGGAGTGGTTGTAAGCAACAGGGTGCGCTGTAATCATGTGACATCCAGTTACAGCTGATGCTATGACTTAAAAGTTTACTGTTCACGTATAATCAGTACAAATCAGCACGTATATATTATTTCTATACTTTTGACTAGATTTCGTGTAAATAACGCTGTAATAATTAAAGAAATTATTGTTTTGGGTTACATTAAATTGTAAACACTGCTTACACCGGGAACTGGTTACACCGGACAGTCGACATTGCAATTGTCTTCATTCCAACAAAAAGACATTTTGCTCTTCACGAAATAGTTCTGAAAATTGTATTAATAATAAGTGTAAAAATTGTATGTTTTAAAATGGCTAAAACGTAACCGTAAGGCCACAATTCTTCTTGTTAACCTTAACTAATGAGCGATTAACTATTGACATTGACTGATCCTCACCTTCGCTATTGGATTTTGAATCCCCCATGGTACGGTAATAAATACGCCAAATACAAAGCATGACAGTATGTATGTCAAGGAATGTATAACGGCTTACTCATTCCTAAGTCGCACAGTACGGCGACCGATAGGCATCATATCATCATCATCATCATCATCATCATCATCATCATCATCATCATCATCATCATCATCATCATCATTACCTTCACAACACGGCATAGGCAACGTGTTGCCTGTTACGCCTTCAAAGATCCTTCAGCCATGTCTTCCTGGTTCTACTCACACACCTGTGTCCTATAGATTTGTATTTACAAGACTTGTTTGGCCAGTTTGGAATCTGACATTCTTCGTAAGTGTTCTTTCCACTGTTGTTTGTGAGGCCACAATTACAAAACATCAAAACTTAGTAAAACATAAAAACAGCAAACATTTAAAAACCGTGTGTTACTGTGAGACGACGACATGTAAACATCAAATACTTACTGTTTGCACTACTTCACGACTATTGTCAATCTCTTTATAGCATCTGTCTTAGCCTTAAAAAACAAATGAATGGATCAGTTAACTGCTGAAAAAGCACTTATCTGTAGACTGACTATTGTACGGGTAACTGCAATAATTGTAGCGGCCTAAAGTTTTGTTTAAAAATGCGATTTAGTAAATTCTCTGAGCATTATAATAATACTCCTTACCGTGGACAGTGCATAATAAGCTGGTTGGGACATGTGATGAGAATACCACAGGGGAGACTGCCCAAGCAAGTGCTAAATGGAAACATGGAAGGAACAAGAAGAAGGGGCGATGGATACAAGAGGTGGAGGAAGACTTAAGAAGAATGTGAGTACAAAACTGGAGGAATGTGGCAACACGGAGAGAAAACTAGAGGCGAGTGATGGCGGGAGCCAAAAAATATTGCTCATAGAAATCCGAAAGAAGAAGAAGAAGGACAAATTTTTCATCTGTTAAATTCAGTTAAAACATTGTTGGATTAAAAAGTTGTTGGATTTTGATAAAAAAAAATTTGTTCCTTTTACTGTCTCTGGTGTTAGATTAATTTTATAATTCTATTAACCGATCGCTGTCTACGTAGCAGAATGTCCATAACGATACGATCAATAGTGGGGTTACACGTTAGATGAGAACTTAAATAGGCTCGTGCTAAATCCAAACGCGCGCAAACTATTGGGTCAAATGCAACACTGCTGTGGATATTAAAGTTACGGTGGATCTCTCTCTCTCTCTCTCTCTCTCTCTCTCTCTCTCTCTCTCTCTCTCTCTCTCTCTCTCTCTCTCTCTCTCTCTCCTCTCTCTCTCTCTCTCTCTCTCTCTCTCTCTCTCTCTCTCTCTAACTCTCTCTCTTTCCCACGTCGCTAACACGTTCGCTAACTACGAACTCTATCGACCAGAGTCTCTTTATCTGCAACAAGTAAAGTTTCTCCGATACTTAATTACTTCTACTCGGCAACTTAGTTCCGTTCCGGATCATTAAACCCAGCGTTAAGCCTCTTCCAACCCGATATTCACGAGCCTTACTTACCTTGGGCTTTAATTCCTTTCACTATCATTGTCAGTAATCATTAATTACATTTAAATGTTTTAAAAACGTAGTAAACTTTATATCATCTTACTTTACAATGTATGAAAAGGAACCAAATACAAAAGTTTGTAAACTCAATGTATTATATAGTTTAAATTTTAAGAGTATTGCTCACAACTGTTGTGAAGAATTTACAAAGTAATTACAAGTTCTATTAGGCTCAAGTTGATATATAGTGTTACCAGGCTTAAATAATTTTTTTTTTTAATATTGAACGTTAAAGTTTCAGAAGATTACTACAAATTTCGGTACAAATTTCGGAAGTTGTTTTGATAAATCAAAAAAATTATAATACCTTAAACAAATAAGTAACTTAATAGACGGTAAAATTATTATGCAAAAAAGAATCTTCACTCACCAATGTTGCGTTATATTCTAAGTCTATTCTTCTTCTTTTTCCCCGTCAGTATTTTAAGATACTGTTATTATTTAATGTTATAAACTCCGAGCTAACTTTGAAATCATAGCAGGATGCAGATTTTATATTCCTTTAAGAATGCAGAAGTCCTGAGGTCGTTTGAGTAATTGATCTATTTCTAATTTCAGTTTTTGTACTGTTTATAGTAAAAGAATAACCTCTCATCACTGATGGATGAATGGGGTAAACACAAAAGTGACATCGTCAGGTTTTATAGCAAGATAAAATAACTCATAATTGAAAAACGACTAATATGTTATTGTGTGTGGGTGGTCCTAATTGTTTATTACAGGAGGAAGAAATTGTAAACGTTTGCCTCGATAAACATTGTTCCAAACGAACACTAGGTTTGATGTCATATGGAAAAACAAGATTCTATAAATGTGACATAACACTGTAAATGACGTAGGAAAAATTTCGGAAGATTCATACTAAATTTCGTATTTTCTGGAATATTAAAAATATTCAGAATATCTTCCAAAATTTTAGAGGAGCTGGCAACTTTGAGTCTATACGTAATTCAGGCGGTGTACGATACTCGGTACACCACGTATGAGTCAAGGCCAGCTGTGTTTCTGACTTACGAATGTACCGAGTGTCGCGGTAGTGTAGGCAGTCGTCTCGGTAGGCAGCGATAATCTTACCGGTACTGTACCGACTATACCGTACCGACCTGAGTATCGCGTCAGTCTGGGGAAGCCTTAAAACTAAAGCTAAAGGATAACGGTAACTAGGAACAATAGGCTGATGCATGGTACTGGCCGCATCGTCTTTTACCAAAACCGAGCAATTCCATAAGGCAGGCGGAACCTGCTCAATTTCTAATCTGCTTTCTTGGCACAGAATTGTATTATGTTTAAGCACATGTGCGGTTTTTAATTTTCAATGTTTGTTTGGCTTTTCTTTCTGCCGCGGGAACCAAAGTCCTACAGAAGAAATACTGCAAAGGATAAGATATCGAGCAGAGAACGACAACCGCAACAATTAAATTTATGAAAGTCAAACCCGCCAGTTCAGAAACTCAGATAACTCAGACTATGGAAACCTCTTACAATACACACACAACTTAGCGAGTTTAAATTCTATAAAACACATAAAAATCATTTAAATTTAAACATTTCCTATTCATCCGGTATGAATCTAAGCAACATGTCTTCTTAAACAGCCTCTTCTACCCGTCGGGTGTCGAGGTTTTCGAGAGAGCTCTTCATTTCGTCCTGTCCAGTGCCAAAACCCTGGCACGGGCCCAAATTGGTCCTTTGCCTTCTACACTCTTCTTGATGTTATCCTGCCATTTTGTTCTTGGCCGTCCACTACCTCTCCTGGTATCTGGTTTTGCCTCCCATGCTCGTCTCGGGTACCTTCTCTGATCCATCCTACAGACGTGGCCAAACCAACGCAGTTGTTAGCTTTCAATTTTATTACTTAAAAATAATATTTTCAAATTCTTCCGGATGTTAACGTTTCTCGCCCTACCTCTACGAGTTTTCTTCTCAATTCTCCTAATGAATCTCATCCCCATTGCTTGTATTCTCTTTTTATATGTGTCCTTCAGAGTCCATGACTCTCAACTGTACGTCAATGTTGGAGCACAGATTTGTATACTGCCAGTTTGGTTTTCTGTGACATTTTGCTTTTTTAACCCACATGTATGGATAATTAAAAGTACTAGTTTAAGCTACTGGTCGGTAATTGCCTGGTCGAACCACTGGTCGTGAGAACCACGTGGTAAGAACACCTGCGATCTCTCACGCGGCATTGTGTGTGTGGCCCGTCCTTCTATACGCATGTAAAACATGAACACTAAAACAGAATACTATGGGTGGTATTGATGCTTTTGAAATGTGCCTCTATAGACGCCCATCTGAGAATTTCGTGGGCAGTCCACAATACTTAAGAGAATGAGATACGAGCCCCAATTATTTGTGATTATTGGAAGAATAAAATTCTCACAATTACAAATATATTGTTACGTCGGTCTCACTGATCGCCGTATGGTACAGTGGAAAACAAAATACAAGACACCAATGAAGTCACTAAAAACAGCTTTAATTATCACAATTAACAGTTTGTAATCGACACGTTATTCAAGAAGATTATACCCGTACAATAATTTAAGTTAATCTGTCCACACAAATAATAATGTCAACTATAAATAATTCCGCACTATAATCATTTTTCACTAATACACCACTTGAGATGCACTGTGTAAATCGCCCGACATAAAACTCAACTGAATAATCGGGGACGTAAGACTGCATCTAAGCGGTAGCTGTCGTTGTTTAAATAGATATCACAAGTGTTCCAGAATAATCCATAATACGCATCAACACTACTCAAAAACACTAGAGCGTAATTGATTGCGGCCTTGAACACAGTTCGCCGACCGGTACGGTCTGGAATAGCCTTGTTGACGCATGTTAAGTGTCACGTACGCACACAAACATTACAGCCGGGCTCTGCTGGGATAGCCGAGAAACGTGTATAACGTTCTGTAATGACGTCACAATAGCCTATGTATAGAAAGAGGACCTCAATGTGTCTTATTCAAACTCACTCTAAATCGAAAAATAAACAGTAGCAATTGGATTGATCGGAAAAAACTATTTTTGGTTCCGTAACCTCCGATAATGGTCAAGCCTAACTGCTGAAGAACTGGTGCCCTTTTCACAAAACAGACAAAAATATGAAGACATAACTGGAATGGGAATCGTAAATGCCTGACTAGGCAGACAGTAAAAGAAGAAGATACCGCACTTGTGTAGCAGCATCACAATTTGTGACAGTATCGAAACGCATAAGTACAGCCTACAGATGAGACAATCTCGTCTATCATTAACTGGTTGATCGGTAAGACCTGGGTAATAAGAATCACCTGCTATCTGACGCGCCATATTTGTATGTGGTCCGTCCTCCTACACGCACGTGAAGCAAGGATGCTGAAACAAAATATACAGATCGTATTAGTGCTTGAAATGTGGCTCTATAAACGGCTGTCTGAGTATTTCTTGGGCAATCCGCATTAGAAAGACACCGTACTCAGTGAATGGAACACGAGCCGTAATTTCTTGTGACTATCTATAGAAGAAAATTCGCATACTTGAGCCATATAGAAATTGCATCCCTATATGCCCTACTAAGACTCACTTTTAATGAAAAAATAGAAAGTAAAAAATGAACTGATAGGAAAAAACTATGTTGGCTCGGTAATCTCCGACAGTGGTCAGGCCTAACTGGTGGAGAACTATGGCTGTCTGCACAAGACCAAGAAAAATATAGGGACATACCGGTAATTAAAATGTGAGGCGTCAATGCCTGATTAAGCAGAACACCAAAAGAAGAAGAAGATACTGTACTTGTATGTGTTCCGTTTGGACTATAACGTTGTACAAGTTATCATAGTATCGAAACTGATCAACACAGCCTACAAAAGAGCAAATCTCATCTATTTTGACTGCTACTAATGTTTACTTAGACGTTTCTACGACTGGATTTGTTGCAGATGGCTGTAAATCGTCAATTTTTGGGCTCATAAATAGTTTTGTGTTATCGACAAAAGCGTATTATGTAAAACAGTAAGTAATCAATTTGCTGACTGGGGCTCTCGTGTTTCAAGTACTCTCTGATAGAAGGCTCTAGTGTACTTCTGTCTCCCGTTACTGACAAATTGGTTTTGTGTTCAATGTTTGCGGGTGAAAATATACCTTTTATACAACTGCCTTATTTTGACATTCCGTTGCACCAAGGCTCTACATTTTATTTATATAATTGTATGTAGGTGTGTGTGTGTGTGTGTGTGTGTGTGTGTGTGTGTGTGTGTGTGTGAGTGTGTGTGTGTGTGTGTGTGTGTGTGTGTGTGTGTGTGTGTGTGTGTGTGTGTGTGTGTGTGTGTGTGTGTGTGTGTGTGTGTGTGTGTGTGTGTGTGTGTGTGTGTGTGTGTGTGTGTGTGTGTGTGCAGTTTCAATATTTCCGCAAATAGAATATATTGTTACGACGGTCTCACTGATCGTCGTATGGTACAGTGGAAAACAAAATACAGACACCCATTAAGTCACTAATCCCCAATTTTAATTAATCACAATTAACAGTTTGAAATCAACAAGTTATTCAACAGGATTATACTCGTGCAATAATTCTGTTTAAATTTGTCCATACGTAATAATAATAATAATGTCAACTAACAGAGTCCCGCACAATCATAACACAATGACACTTCCCCACAATACTTCAAAACTCGCTCGAATAAATCGCCACTTAAACGCACTGCGTAATCGCCGACGTAAAACTGACTGTCTGTTGGTGGATGTGTTTATATTTATACCCTGCTGAGATGCTAGAATAACTGGTCACGTGTCGAGCGAACTGCGTATTACAGGCGCTCTAGAATCCACTAGAAACCGTGTAAATTGTCTGGACTTGAACACAGTGCGCCGACCGGTACTGTCTCGATTAGCCTCGATTGTTGACGCATGATGAGTGTCACGTACTTGTTTCTCATCTCAAAGTAGCAGCAATATGTACGCGCACACACACATTACATCTGGGCTCTGCTGGAATAGCCGAGATATTTTGTAGAACGTCCCGTATTACGTAACAACAGGCTATATTTCATGTCGATTTCTGGTCAGTGCCGCTTAAAGACAGTAATGCGGCGTGTTGAGAGCATTTTCGCCTCAACTGCCGGCAAACGCAGTAACTTTCTCTATTGTAGCCGGCAAACTACTAAACTCTGCTTGTAGCTTTTATGTTTTCGAAATCTTCTTCCGGCAAGACTAAAACCCACACACTTTTACGATACGATACCTTTGTTATCTGGCCTCACGGTCACGGAAAACTACAGGCTTTTTTTACACCATCTAAACTCAATACATAGTTCAATTCAGTTTACCATGAAAGTGGAATCGAATGCTGAAATTTCTTTCTTGGATGTACTGTACTAATATCACGAAAACCGGACGGATCTCTATGTCATCGAGAGTACAGGAAACCTACCCACACTGACAGATACCTTCTGGCAAATTCACATCATCACCCTGTACAAAAGCAAGCCGTTCTCAACACACTTTTTCATAGAGCGAAGAGGGTATCTGATGAAGAATATTTCACACACACACACACACACACACACACACACACACACACACACACACACACACACACACACACACACACACACTTTTTCTGTCTATCCTCGTCTCCCTCTCAGCATAGCCCACAGATTCATGACCACTTCTACCACATCATCATCACCACCACCATCGTCGTAGTCTTCTTCTTCTTCTTCTTCTTCTTCTTCTTCTTCTTCTTCTTCTTCTTCTTCTTCTTCTTCTTCTTCTTCTTCTTCTTCTTCTTCTTCTTCTTCTTCTTCCTCCTCTTCCTCCTCTTCCTCCTCCCCCTCCTCCTCCTCCTCTTCCTCCTCCTCCTCCTCCTCCTCTTCACAGATTCATGTCCACTTCCACCACATCATCATCACCACCACCATCGTCGTAGTCGTCGTCGTTATCATCGTCTCCTCCTCCTCCTCCTCCTCCTCCTCCTCCTCCTCCTCCTTCTTCTTCTTCTTCTTCTTCTTCTTCTTCTTCTTCTTCTTCTTCTTCTTCTTCTTATTTTTCTCCTCCTCCTCCTCCTCCTCCTCCTCCTCCTCCTCTTCTTCTTCTTCTTCTTCTTCCTCCTCCTCCTCTTCCTCCTCCCCTTCCCTCTCCTCTTCTTCTTCTTTTTCTCCTTCCTCTTCTTCTTCTTCTTCTTCTTCTTCTTCTTCTTCTTCTTCGTCTTCTTCTTCTTCTTTTTCTCTTTTTTCTCCTTCTTCTTTTCAATAACGTTGTGCCGTCAAGCGTGGTGCCCTTCAGCCACTTCCGACCCTTAGTTGTAGCCTGGTTGAAGCGTTGACTTGTAACATGGTAACATGGTCATCCACTTTAGTCACTTCTCAATAGCCACAACGACCCGTTTCAATCTTTATGTTCTTCGTTCTCCGCCATTCCCATCTCTGATCATCATTACGTGACCAAATGATTGCAGTGGTCTCCTATCTGCTAGTTCAAAAACAACTGATTATTACTAGAACAGAATCATTATGGTCATATGCTTAATTCGTTGTCGCTTAGTTCTACAGTACTTACATTTAGACGTACGGACACAGTTAGTGGGCAGTAGGTCGCATTTTTCGTTCGTTCTGCAAATTCTATCGCATCACTCAGTCCTCAAGGCATTTTACTTTATATATAGCTATTATTAAAGTAAGACTGACTACTGTCATCGAAAGTATTACTCATCATCATTACTTCACGGATAGTATTTCTCCTGTTCCGGCCTCATGACTACCGCCATCTTGTGACTGACCTGCCTGCAGATCTTCTTCCAAACAAGACAATTTCGGAAACTGCGTATAGACCATTCTTTCTAGATATTGTTTCCAGCAGTTTGTATAATTCTGAATGAGTTCATTTAAGGAAACTATATCAAATATCCGTCTAGTATACTAGTTCCCTACATGATCAAGTCACCTATATCCCTTTACCGCTCTCAAATAGCTCATTTTTGCAGCCTGTAATTGGTACCAGTACTTCTTCCTTACAGTCCAGGTCTCGCATCCATGCAGCGGTGCTGGTACACTGCCATTGTCTTATAGAATCTGATACACGTTTCTTGTATAGCTTTCCTTTTCAGTGTCCTTCTCTGTATTCCACATATGAAAGAATTATTATTTAAAACGATTAATTAATGAAATAATTATTAATTTAAACAATTTATCGTTTAAAATATTGTTACTCCGTTACAGAGCGTTTTACATGTTTCTCGGCGAGCCCGGCTGTAAAGCTTGTGTGTGCGCGTACGTGTCACTTAACGTGCGAGGCAGTGTTACGTAATACGGAACAATCTCGTACATTCGATAGTGTTGTTCGACAAGCTTCTCAACTATCCCAACGGTGCGTGTTTCTGCCAATGCCGCGCTCTAGAATTTTCAGGTGTTGTTAAGGACGAATATTCTTGAACCCTGCAGACTATAAATATCCCAACCCGCCGCTTAGTTTTCAGTTATTGTCGGGCGATTTACACAGTCCGTCTCATGTGATGTATTAATGAAAAGTGAGTATATCGTTCTCACACAGTGAGGGAGTAAGCACAATTCTGAGAGGCTCCACAATCGACGGGTAATTTCCGCCCGTCTGTCTGGTACGAAACCGTCCGAACCAATGGGGAGCTATTTGTTGCGTTAGTTTTACCTGCAGCGCAAAAATTCTCTTATTAGATGGTAGAGAGGAATTAAAATTAAAACAAAAGTGTAATATGTGGTAAGTCTTAATTGTTATAAGAAACGTGTAACTTGTAAAGTAGGGACTACGGAATCTCAAAGAGGAAAATGTTACGTACGGTTGATGGCGGTCATATGAAAAAATACATCATAAACTGAATTATAGACCGTTCTGTTTAATGCTTTACTATTAGCTCTGACCATAGCCTTTGTGAGAAAGAGTGTGTTTTGGAGGGGGTTGAGGGGAAGAGAAAGACTGCTTTCAATTAGCGTTATCAGGTCGAAATAGGAAGCAAAATAATAACTGTAAATAAAGGAGTTGAACACGGTTGCTGTATCTCCCACATACGTTTTATATTTATTTGGATAATATCACAAAAAGATGGAAGGGAGCATTTAATTTTGGAATTAAGCTTTCTCCGCAATGTACACTTAGTTTATTTTATACGCAGACGATGTTGTTATTGTACAGCAGACAGAAAATTACTTGCAGAGGTGGGTATTCATCTTGAGGAATTTAGCAGAGGAATAAATTGGTGCTATCTCTAAATAAAGCAAAAGTAATGGTTTTAGAGGGAAGTACCCAGTAAGGACAAAGATAGAGGCAAATGGAAACATCTTGCAGTAGGCATCCAGTTTTAATTACCTTGGATCAAAATATCTCCCGCACTTGATTGTGATGTCGAAAATAAACTTAATAAATTTAAACATATATGTAAGACCGTCCATAGAACTTTAAAATACAAAACTAGGAAAGACACTAAGCTTAAGTATTATAAGACTATGGCTGTACCGGTGGCGGTGTGTGGGAGTGAGACATGGGTAATTTCACAGAGTCAGAGAGGGAAGGTTATATCGCCAGAAATTAAATTTCACAGCTCGTCAAAGGTGCACGTTACGATACAGAACATGCAATGCACAGATAAGGCAAGATTTACCAATTTTTAAATTACAGGATAAAATTACGGAATACAAGACTATTTGGGAAGAATGCAGCAAGCTCGCCTTCCTTGAACTATAAATCCACAGGGTATCGTAGTGTGGGGCGTCCGAGAACAAGGTGGTTTCCGAAACAACCAGTGCAGCCTAATCCGTAAAGTGGAGATGATAATGATGATGATGAGGTGTAAAATGTGGAAAATTTATTTATTATAAGAAGCGTATGTAACTTGTAAAGTAGAGACTGCGGAATCTCAAAGAGGAAAATATTACGTACGGTTGATGGCTGTTAGATGAAACAATACATCATAAAATTACTTAAAGACCGTTCTGCATAACGCTTTACTATTAGCTCTGACCATAGCCTTTCTGAGAGATTGTGTGTTGGTGGGAGGACCAACGAATTAAGAATAGTGTGGGTGGGGGGAGAGGGAGAGGCATACTGCTGTCAATCAGCATTAGCAGAGGGCGACACACGAAGAAAAATAATAATCGTAAAAACTAACAACGTTGTGGATTCAACCGGTTTGCATTTGGGCGCGTTTTACTGTTACCAAGAAACGTTGTTCTTGTAACAATTTGGATGTGGGAAACCAACGATATTGCCTATATGTGGAAACAGAATTTACTAACTGTACTTGTGGAACGCAAGGTACTACATGATACCTTTTACGTACTAGCTTTACAAATACAGACTAGGTGACGACAAGCCTTGGGTTAGTAGCGTCTGCTTGTGTTCTGTACCAATGCGGCTGCAGTCACAGAGTAGCACGAGTATTAAGTGATTAATAGTTATTGACCTGCAACTGACAGCCTTTATCAACTATAGTACTGTTCAACTATTTCTCGTGTTCAAGGTCACTTTTCCTCCTCGTAGCCGTGCCTACGTCTACCTCTACAGCTTTTGGCCCTTCCTTCGTATGAAATGGCTCGAATCTCTTTACTGTTTATTTACATATCACAATTTAAAATGGCACTGCGTACGCGTGTGCTTGTTAATAGAAGCGTAGTACACGAAGCCTCTACGTTTTTTCTGTGATCTTGAATGCTAAATATCGTTGATCAGTACTGTGAGCTGGTCGTAGCTCTTAGCTATTTTAGCTCGTTATTACAATGAACTGCGAATCGTTAATGGAATTTTTAATTTTTTCAATTGACAGTAAGTTTAATAAAAGTGACTAACAAAACGTTTGTTTCTTCTTTTGTCTGTTGTTTCCGTTTTCAATCACTTATAAAGGTCCCACAAACCTACCGAGAGATGTTAACCAATAATACTACACAATGAATAGTAATTAAAGAAGTACAAAATATATAGATTTTGCAGCTAATAGATAAAATTACAGACAGCGTTTTTGAAGAAGTCATCCAGAGACCATTTTTGGCCCTCGGTCACTTTTCATTCTCACCAAGTGCCCCCCCCCCATCCCAACGTTTGCGCCTTCACTGCCGCAACTAGGTCCTTTTCTTCATAGAGGTGTTTTAACTCACGATTCTGTCTTATCCTCCTTCTCATTCCTCCGTCCCACACTGATCCATAAATTCTTTTCAGAATTTTCCCCTCAAAAACAACAAAGTTTTTCATATCTTCCAGGCATCCATGTCTCACTTGCATATGTTACTACAGGTCTGATTACCGTGGTGTACATTTTCTTTTTGCCATTTTTTGATACATCCCTGGATTTAAATATATTTTTCAATGCGTAATAGCTTCTGTTTTCTGCTGTTATTCTTGCTTTGATTTCTTCGCTTGTTTCATTGTTATCTGTAATTGTGCTTCCGAGATATTTAAATTCTTTGACCTCCTCGAACTGTGGTTGCCCATTCTTGTTCTTCCTTCCTCGCTTTTGAAGAAGTATTAGTTTTCTGTATTTGCATTTACCATATTCAGCCCCACTAGCAGAACAAAAACAAAACAATAATGAAGGAAGCTACGACAAGAATAAGGTCAAAGTAAATATGCAATAGGTTAAAAAGAAGACACTGGTTAGGTAACTTAAGCGACTCGAATAAATGGATTTTAATGTAAATAATTTACACATGAAAACAATGGATATTAGTTTAGGGTTACAAATGAGTTTAGCTAGACAAAATCCAAACGTATGGTTCTCATTCTGTCGGAAGATTAATTTTTACTAAGTAGTCTTGACGCATGTGAACGGTCCAAAGCAGGAAAAAATTACATGTCAAATTGCTATATGAATAAAATTTGACGAGCAAGGAGTTTGTAAATCTGACGCTGAAACATACACGAACATACATGTAACATAACGGAGGCCAGAAAATGTATCAAGATGTACCTTATGTTTTTGACAATAAAAGGGTTTAACTTTATTTGGTAAAATAAAATATTTTTGATAAAAATATAAACGGCCTATTGTTATGAAGGTTACAGTCGTGCTACAGTCGGAACAGAGTAACTGACACCAATGAAGTCACTATTTACAAATATAAACAGCCTATTGTTATGAAGGTTATAGTCGTGCTACAGTGGGAACAGAATAATTGACACCAATGAAGTCACTATTTACAAATATAAACGGCCTATTGTTATGAAGGTTATAGTCGTGCTACAGTGGAAACAGAATAATTGACACCAATGAAGTCACTATTTACAAATATAAACGGCCTATTGTTATGAAGGTTATAGTCGTGCTACAGTGGGAACAGAATAATTGACACCAATGAAGTCACTATTTACAAATATAAACGGCCTATTGTTATGAAGGTTATAGTCGTGCTACAGTCGGAACAGAATAACTGACACCAATGAAGTCACTATTTACAAATATAAACGGCCTATTGTTATGAAGGTTACAGTCGTGCTACAGTCGGAACAGAGTAACTGACACCAATGAAGTCACTATTTACAAATATAAACGGCCTATTGTTATGAAGGTTATAGTCGTGCTACAGTGGGAACAGAATAATTGACACCAATGAAGTCACTATTTACAAATATAAACGGCCTATTGTTATGAAGGTTATAGTCGTGCTACAGTGGGAACAGAATAATTGACACCAATGAAGTCACTATTTACAAATATAAAGGGCCTATTGTTATGAAGGTTATAGTCGTGCTACAGTGGGAACAGAATAATTGACACCAATGAAGTCACTATTTACAAATATAAACGGCCTATTGTTATGAAGGTTATAGTCGTGCTACAGTGGAAACAGAATAATTGACACCAATGAAGTCACTATTTACAAATATAAACGGCCTATTGTTATGAAGGTTATAGTCGTGCTACAGTGGGAACAGAATAATTGACACCAATGAAGTCACTATTTACAAATATAAACGGCCTATTGTTATGAAGGTTATAGTCGTGCTACAGTGGGAACAGAATAATTGACACCAATGAAGTCACTATTTACAAATATAAAGGGCCTATTGTTATGAAGGTTATAGTCCTGCTACAGTGGGAACAGATTAATTAACACCAATGAAGTCACTATTTACAAATATAAAGGTCCTATTGTTATGAAGGTTATAGTCGTGCTACAGTGGGAACAGAATAATTGACACCAATGAAGTCACTATTTACAAATATAAACGGCCTATTGTTATGAAGGTTATAGTCGTGCTACAGTGGGAACAGAATAATTGACACCAATGAAGTCACTATTTACAAATATAAACGGCCTATTGTTATGAAGGTTATAGTCGTGCTACAATGGGAACAGAATAATTGACACCAATGAAGTCACTATTTACAAATATAAACGGCCTATTGTTATGAAGGTTATAGTCGTGCTACAGTGGGAACAGAATAATTGACACTAATGAAGTCACTATTTACAAATATAAAGGGCCTATTGTTATGAAGGTTATAGTCGTGCTACAGTGGGAACAGAATAATTGACACCAATGAAGTCACTATTTACAAATATAAACGGCCTATTGTTATGAAGGTTATAGTCGTGCTACAGTGGGGACAGAATAATTGACACCAATGAAGTCACTATTTACAAATATAAACGGCCTATTGTTATGAAGGTTATAGTCGTGCTACAGTGGGAACGGAAAAATTGAAACCAATGAAGTCACTATTTACAAATATAAAGGGCCTATTGTTATGAAGGTTATAGTCGTGCTACAGTGGGAACAGAATAATTGACACCAATGAAGTCACTATTTACAAATATAAACGGCCTATTGTTATGAAGGTTATAGTCGTGCTACAGTGGAAACAGAATAATTGACAGCAATGAAGTCACTATTTACAAATATAAACGGCCTATTGTTATGAAGGTTATAGTCGTGCTACAGTGGGAACAGAATAATTGACACCAATGAAGTCACTATTTACAAATATAAACGGCCTATTGTTATGAAGGTTATAGTCGTGCTACAGTGGGAACAGAATAATTGACACCAATGAAGTCACTATTTACAAATATAAACGGCCTATTGTTATGAAGGTTATAGTCGTGCTACAGTGTGAACAGAATAATTGACACCAATGAAGTCACTATTTACAAATATAAACGGCCTATTGTTATGAAGGTTATAGTCGTGCTACAGTGGGAACAGAATAATTGACACCAATGAAATCACTATTTACAAATATAAACGGCCTATTGTTATGAAGGTTATAGTCGTGCTACAGTGGGAACAGAATAATTGACACCAATGAAGTCACTATTTACAAATATAAACGGCCTATTGTTATGAAGGTTATAGTCGTGCTACAGTGGAAACAGAATAATTGACACCAATGAAGTCACTATTTACAAATATAAACGGCCTATTGTTATGAAGGTTATAGTCGTGCTACAGTGGGAACAGAATAATTGACACCAATGAAGTCACTATTTACAAATATAAACGGCCTATTGTTATGAAGGTTATAGTCGTGCTACAGTGGGAACAGAATAATTGACACCAATGAAGTCACTATTTACAAATATAAACGGCCTATTGTTATGAAGGTTATAGTCGTGCTACAGTGGAAACAGAATAATTGACACCAATGAAGTCACTATTTACAAATATAAACGGCCTATTGTTATGAAGGTTATAGTCGTGCTACAGTGGAAACAGAATAATTGACACCAATGAAGTCACTATTTACAAATATAAACGGCCTATTGTTATGAAGGTTATAGTCGTGCTACAGTGGAAACAGAATAATTGACACCAATGAAGTCACTATTTACAAATATAAACGGCCTATTGTTATGAAGGTTATAGTCGTGCTACAGTGGAAACAGAATAATTGACACCAATGAAGTCACTATTTACAAATATAAACGGCCTATTGTTATGAAGGTTATAGTCGTGCTACAGTGGAAACAGAATAATTGACACCAATGAAGTCACTATTTACAAATATAAACGGCCTATTGTTATGAAGGTTATAGTCGTGCTACAGTGGAAACAGAATAATTGACACCAATGAAGTCACTATTTACAAATATAAACGGCCTATTGTTATGAAGGTTATAGTCGTGCTACAGTGGGAACAGAATAATTGACACAAATGAAGTCACTATTTACAAATATAAACGGCCTATTGTTATGAAAGTTATAGTCGTGCTACAGTGGAAACAGTATAATTGACACCAATGAGGTCACTATTTACAAATATAAACGGCCTATTGTTATGAAGGTTATAGTCGTGCTACAGTGGAAACAGAATAATTGACACCAATGAAGTCACTATTTACAAATATAAACGGCCTATTGTTATGAAGGTTATAGTCGTGCTGCAGTGGGAACAGAATAATTGACACCAATGAAGTCACTATTTACAAATATAAACGGCCTATTGTTATGAAGGTTATAGTCGTGCTACAGTGGAAACAGAATAATTGACACCAATGAAGTCACTATTTACAAATATATACGGCCTATTGTTATGAAGGTTATAGTCGTGCTACAGTGGAAACAGAATAATTGACACCAATGAAGTCACTATTTACAAATATATACGGCCTATTGTTATGAAGGTTATAGTCGTGCTACAGTGGAAACAGAATAATTGACACCAATGAAGTCACTATTTACAAATATAAACGGCCTATTGTTATGAAGGTTATAGTCGTGCTACAGTGGAAACAGAATAATTGACACCAATGAAGTCACTATTTACAAATATAAACGGCCTATTGTTATGAAGGTTATAGTCGTGCTACAGTGGGAACAGAATAATTGACACCAATGAAGTCACTATTTACAAATATAAACGGCCTATTGTTATGAAGGTTATAGTCGTGCTACAATGGGAACAGAATAATTGACACCAATGAAGTCACTATTTACAAATATAAACGGCCTATTGTTATGAAGGTTATAGTCGTGGTACAGTGGAAACAGAATAATTGACACCAATGAAGTCACTATTAACAAATATAAACGGCCTATTGTTATGAAGGTTATAGTCGTGCTACAGTGGAAACAGAATAATTGACACCAATGAAGTCACTATTTACAAATATAAACGGCCTATTGTTATGAAGGTTATAGTCGTGCTACAGTGGAAACAGAATAATTGACACCAATGAAGTCACTATTTACAAATATAAACGGCCTATTGTTATGAAGGTTATAGTCGTGCTACAGTGGAAACAGAATAATTGACACCAATGAAGTCACTATTTACAAATATAAACGGCCTATTGTTATGAAGGTTATAGTCGTGCTACAGTGGAAACAGAATAATTGACACCAATGAAGTCACTATTTACAAATATAAACGGCCTATTGTTATGAAGGTTATAGTCGTGCTACAGTGGAAGCAGAATAATTGACACCAATGAAGTCACTATTTACAAATATAAACGGCCTATTGTTATGAAGGTTATAGTCGTGCTACAGTGGAAGCAGAATAATTGACACCAATGAAGTCACTATTTACAAATATAAACGGCCTATTGTTATGAAGGTTATAGTCGTGCTACAGTGGAAACAGAATAATTGACACCAATGAAGTCACTATTTACAAATATAAACGGCCTATTGTTATGAAGGTTATAGTCGTGCTACAGTGGAAACAGAATAATTGACACCAATGAAGTCACTATTTACAAATATAAACGGCCTATTGTTATGAAAGTTATAGTCGTGCTACAGTGGAAACAGAATAATTGACACCAATGAAGTCACTATTTACAAATATAAACGGCCTATTGTTATGAAGGTTATAGTCGTGCTAAAGTGGAAACAGAATAATTGACACCAATGAAGTCACTATTTACAAATATAAACGGCCTATTGTTATGAAGGTTATAGTCGTGCTACAGTGGAAACAGAATAATTGACACCAATGAAGTCACTATTTACAAATATAAACGGCCTATTGTTATGAAGGTTATAGTCGTGCTACAGTGGAAACAGAATAATTGACACCAAATGAAGTCACTATTTACAAATATAAACGGCCTATTGTTATGAAGGTTATAGTCGTGCTACAGTGGAAACAGAATAATTGACACCAATGAAGTCACTATTTACAAATATAAACGGCCTATTCTTATGAAGGTTATAGTCGTGCTACAGTGGAAACAGAATAATTGACACCAATGAAGTCACTATTTACAAATATAAACGGCCTATTGTTATGAAGGATATAGTCTTGCTACAGTGGAAACAGAATAATTGACACCAATGAAGTCACTATTTACAAATACAAACGGCCTATTGTTATGAAGGTAATAGTCGTGCTACAGTGGAAACAGAATAATTGGCACCAATGAAGTCACTATTTACAAATATAAACGGCCTATTATTATGAAGGTTATAGTCGTGCTACAGTGGAAACAGAATAATTGACACCAATGAAGTCACTATTTACAAATATAAACGGCCTATTGTTATGAAGGTTATAGTCGTGCTACAGTGGAAACAGAATAATTGACACCAATGAAGTCACTATTTACAAATATAAACGGCCTATTGTTATGAAGGTTATAGTCGAGCTACAATGGAAACAGAATAATTGACACCAATGAAGTCACTATTTACAAATATAAACGGCCTATTGTTATGAAGGTTATAGTCGTGCTACAGTGGAAACAGAATAATTGACACCAATGAAGTCACTATTTACAAATATAAACGGCCTATTGTTATGAAGGTTATAGTCGTGCTACAGTGGGAACAGAATAATTGACACCAATGAAGTCACTATTTACAAATATAAACGGCCTATTGTTATGAAGGTTATAGTCGTGCTACAGTGGAAACAGAATAATTGACACCAATGAAGTCACTATTTACAAATATAAAAGGCCTATTGTTATGAAGGTTATAGTCGTGCTACAGTGGAAACAGAATAATTGACACCAATGAAGTCACTATTTACAAATATAAACGGCCTATTGTTATGAAGGTTATAGTCGTGCTACAGTGGGAACAGAATAATTGACACCAATGAAGTCACTATTTACAAATATAAACGGCCTATTGTTATGAAGGTTATAGTCGTGCTACAGTGGAAACAGAATAATTGACACCAATGAAGTCACTATTTACAAATATAAACGGCCTATTGTTATGAAGGTTATAGTCGTGCTACAGTGGAAACAGAATAATTGACACCAATGAAGTCACTATTTACAAATATAAACGGCCTATTGTTATGAAGGTTATAGTCGTGCTACAGTGGGAACAGAATAATTGACACCAATGAAGTCACTATTTACAAATATAAACGGCCTATTGTTATGAAGGTTATAGTCGTGCTACAGTGGAAACAGAATAATTGACACCAATGAAGTCACTATTTACAAATATAAACGGCCTATTGTTATGAAGGTTATAGTCGTGCTACAGTGGGAAAAGAATAATTGACACCAATGAAGTCACTATTTACAAATATAAACGGCCTATTGTTATGAAGGTTATAGTCGTGCTACAGTGGGAACAGAATAATTGACACCAATGAAGTCACTATTTACAAATATAAACGGCCTATTGTTATGAAGGTTATAGTCGTGCTACAGTGGAAACAGAATAATTGACACCAATGAGGTCACTATTTACAAATATAAACGGCCTATTGTTATGAAGGTTATAGTCGTGCTACAGTGGAAACAGAATAATTGACACCAATGAGGTCACTATTTACAAATATAAACGGCCTATTGTTATGAAGGTTATAGTCGTGCTACAGTGGAAACAGAATAATTGACACCAATGAAGTCACTATTTACAAATATAAACGGCCTATTGTTATGAAGGTTATAGTCGTGCTACAGTGGAAACAGAATAATTAACACCAATGAAGTCACTATTTACAAATATAAACGCCCTATTGTTATGAAGGTTATAGTCCTGCTACAGTGGAAACAGAATAATTGACACCAATGAAGTCACTATTTACAAATATAAACGGCCTATTGTTATGAAGGTTATAGTCGTGCTACAGTGGGAACAGAATAATTGACACCAATGAAGTCACTATTTACAAGTATAAACGGCCTATTGTTATGAAGGTTATAGTCGTGCTACAGTGGGAACAGAATAATTGACACCAATGAAGTCACTATTTACAAATATAAACGGCCTATTGTTATGAAGGTTATAGTCGTGCTACAGTGGGAACAGAATAATTGACACCAATGAAGTCACTATTTACAAATATAAACGGCCTATTGTTATGAAGGTTATAGTCGTGCTACAATGGGAACAGAATAATTGACACCAATGAAGTCACTATTTACAAATATAAACGGCCTATTGTTATGAAGGTTATAGTCGTGCTACAGTGGGAACAGAATAATTGACACCAATGAAGTCACTATTTACAAATATAAACGGCCTATTGTTATGAAGGTTATAGTCGTGATACAGTGGAAACAGAATAATTGACACCAATGAAGTCACTATTTACAAATATAAACGGCCTATTGTTATGAAGGTTATAGTCGTGCTACAGTGGGAACAGAATAATTGACACCAATGAAGTCACTATTTACAAATATAAACGGCCTATTGTTATGAAGGTTATAGTCGTGCTACAGTGGGAACAGAATAATTGACACCAATGAAGTCACTATTTACAAATATAAACGGCCTATTGTTATGAAGGTTATAGTCGTGCTACAGTGGAAACAGAATAATTGACACCAATGAAGTCACTATTTACAAATATAAACGGCCTATTGTTATGAAGGTTATAGTCGTGCTACAGTGGAAACAGAATAATTGACACCAATGAAGTCACTATTTACAAATATAAACGGCCTATTGTTATGAAGGTTATAGTCGTGCTACAGTGGGAACAGAATAATTGACACCAATGAAGTCACTATTTACAAATATAAACGGCCTATTGTTATGAAGGTTATAGTCGTGCTACAGTGGAAACAGAATAATTGACACCAATGAAGTCACTATTTACAAATATAAACGGCCTATTGTTATGAAGGTTATAGTCGTGCTACAGTGGGAACAGAATAATTGACACCAATGAAGTCACTATTTACAAATATAAACGGCCTATTGTTATGAAGGTTATAGTCGTGCTACAGTGGGAACAGAATAATTGACACCAATGAAGTCACTATTTACAAATATAAACGGCCTATTGTTATGAAGGTTATAGTCGTGCTACAGTGGGAACAGAATAATTGACACCAATGAAGTCACTATTTACAAATATAAACGGCCTATTGTTATGAAGGTTATAGTCGTGCTACAGTGGGAACAGAATAATTGACACCAATGAAGTCACTATTTACAAATATAAACGGCCTATTGTTATGAAGGTTATAGTCGTGCTACAGTGGAAACAGAATAATTGACACCAATGAAGTCACTATTTACAAATATAAACGGCCTATTGTTATGAAGGTTATAGTCGTGCTACAGTGGAAACAGAATAATTGACACCAATGAAGTCACTATTTACAAATATAAACGGCCTATTGTTATGAAGGTTATAGTCGTGCTACAGTGGAAACAGAATAATTGACACCAATGAAGTCACTATTTACAAATATAAACGGCCTATTGTTATGAAGGTTATAGTCGTGCTACAGTGGGAACAGAATAATTGACACCAATGAAGTCACTATTTACAAATATAAACGGCCTATTGTTGTGAAGGTTATAGTCGTGCTACAGTGGGAACAGAATAATTGACACCAATGAAGTCACTATTTACAAATATAAACGGCCTATTGTTGTGAAGGTTATAGTCGTGCTACAGTGGGAACAGAATAATTGACACCAATGAAGTCACTATTTACAAATATAAACGGCCTATTGTTATGAAGGTTATAGTCGTGCTACAGTGGAAACAGAATAATTGACACCAATGAAGTCACTATTTACAAATATAAACGGCCTATTGTCATGAAGGTTATAGTCGTGCTACAGTGGAAACAGGATAATTGACACCAATGAAGTCACTATTTACAAATATAAACGGCCTATTGTTATGAAGGTTATAGTCGTGCTACAGTGGAAACAGAATAATTGACACCAATGAAGTCACTATTTACAAATATAAACGGCCTATTGTTATGTAGGTTATAGTCGTGCTACAGTGGAAACAGAATAATTGACACCAATGAAGTCACTATTTACAAATATAAACGGCCTATTGTTATGAAGGTTATAGTCGTGCTACAGTGGAAACAGAATAATTGACACAAATGAAGTCACTATTTACAAATATAAACGGCCTATTGTTATGAAGGTTATAGTCGTGCTACAGTGGAAACAGAATAATTGACACCAGTGAAGTCACTATTTACAAATATAAACGGCCTATTGTTATGAAGGTTATAGTCGTGCTACAGTGGAAACAGAATAATTGACACCAATGAGGTCACTATTTACAAATATAAACGGCCTATTGTTATGAAGGTTATAGTCGTGCTACAGTGGAAACAGAATAATTGACACCAATGAAGTCACTATTTACAAATATAAACGGCCTATTGTTATGAAGGTTATAGTCGTGCTACAGTGGGAACAGAATAATTGACACCAATGAAGTCACTATTTACAAATATAAACGGCCTATTGTTATGAAGGTTATAGTCGTGCTACAGTGGGAACAGAATAATTGACACCAATGAAGTCACTATTTACAAATATAAACGGCCTATTGTTATGAAGGTTATAGTCGTGCTACAGTGGGAACAGAATAATTGACACCAATGAAGTCACTATTTACAAATATAAACGGCCTATTGTTATGAAGGTTATAGTCGTGCTACAGTGGAAACAGAATAATTGACACCAATGAGGTCACTATTTACAAATATAAACGGCCTATTGTTATGAAGGTTATAGTCGTGCTACAGTGGAAACAGAATAATTGACACCAATGAAGTCACTATTTACAAATATAAACGGCCTATTGTTATGAAGGTTATAGTCGTGCTACAGTGGAAACAGAATAATTGACACCAATGAAGTCACTATTTACAAATATAAACGGCCTATTGTTATGAAGGTTATAGTCGTGCTACAGTGGGAACAGAATAATTGACACCAATGAAGTCACTATTTACAAATATAAACGGCCTATTGTTATGAAGGTTATAGTCGTGCTACAGTGGAAACAGAATAATTGACACCAATGAAGTCACTATTTACAAATATAAACGGCCTATTGTTATGAAGGTTTTAGTCGTGCTACAGTGGAAACAGAATAATTGACACCAATGAAGTCACTATTTACAAATATAAACGGCCTATTGTTATGAAGGTTATAGTCGTGCTACAGTGGGAACAGAATAATTGACACCAATGAAGTCACTATTTACAAATATAAACGGCCTATTGTTATGAAGGTTATAGTCGTGCTACAGTGGAAACAGAATAATTGACACCAATGAAGTCGCTATTTACAAATTTTAATTGGACACAAACAACAGTTAGAAATCATAAAGGCACTCTGATACAGTAATTCAAGTTAAATTTTCCAACACACAATAAACGTCACCTTATTGCAGTTTTGCACCAATTAACACAATAAACATCATCATCATCTGCAAGGATTAAACCAAGGATGGTTCGTTCCGATCTAAACAGGCAAAGTCTGTAGTTGGCCTACTGCTTACTACGCCCTAAACACAATTAAATTTTAGAAAATAAAACTATAAAACCATCAACATCTGTAAGGATTAAACCAAGGATGTTTTGCTCCGGTCTCAAACAGGCAAAGTCTAGAGCTGGTCACGCCAGCGTTTCCTCGGAAGTCCCATACCTCGTCGTCCCCTCGGCTTATAGTTCCATAGTTGTTTGGGGATGCGGAAGTTTCCCATTCGGCAAAGTTGATTTCACCAATTCTATCGATACTGGGCAATCCTGTCGAGTATACCCATAATATTCAGTTCCTGCCGTATATCTGTGTTTCTTCTACGATCATGGTGAGTATACCCTGGCGCGTTCCTGAGAAATCTCTTTCAGCCGCTTGGATACGACTGATTGGCCTTTTATTAAAATCCAAGTTTCATACCAATAAAGGAGTGTGGGCAGGGCCATCACCTTGTAGAATTTCAGGCGTGTTTCTAAGGCAACTAAAGCTTATCACTACTATAATTAACTCTAATTCACGTTTAAAATATCGGTATGGAGAACCATACATGACTTTCATGTTGTAAGATTTATGTTTAAAATAATTTACTTGAATTCGGTTTTTTACTTTCCATTTAAAAAGCGTGCAAATGTAAGAAAATAAACATGAATGAGGCCAGAAATAACGCGAATTGTGTGTGTGTGTGTGTGTGTGTGTGTGTGTGTGTGTGTGTGTGTGTGTGTGTGTGTGTGTGTGTGTGTGTGTGTGTTCCCTGCCTTTTTATTGCGGTAGTCATAATAATAAAATGGAAACGTAAACATTACATAACTGAGGTATACTTGCCTGCCACGAACGATATATTTTCTCTCATACATGATTTACATTAAAATGAAAAAATTATAATATTATTGCCTGGCAACAAAATTATTTTATTTTTAACAATTACCATTGTTTGTAAAAGTTTAAATGAATTTTCAAGTACTTTACTGTTTTTAAAACGTAAAAGGTTGCAGGTAAACTACCCCTTCCCCTTAACCAATCTTCACCAAAATCAAAAGTCCTTAAGATCTCTACAATTCAGGGACATATGCAAAAAATATTTGATTCTGTTTGAATTTGCGGCTGTTATCGTTTGCCATAGAAAATTACCCTTGATAAAAAAACGTTGCAGGTAAACTACCCCTTCCCCTTAACCGATCTTCACCAAAAACAATAAGTCTTGAGTACTCTACAAATCTGGGCTGTATGCAAGAAATTATTTGATTCTGTTTGAATTTGCGGCAGTTATCGTTCTCATGAAAAAATTTCTCTTGTTACAACATAAAACGTTGCTGGTAAACTACCCCTTTCCCTTAACCGATCTTCACCAAAAACAATAGGTCCTGAGAACTCTACAATTTAGGGCTGTATGCAAATAATCTTTTGCTTCTGTTTGAATTTGCGGCTGTTATCGTTTGCAAAAAAAAAAAAAATTACCCTTGATAAAAAAAACCGTTGCAGGTAAACTACCCCTTTCCCTCAACTGATCTTCACCAAAAACAATAGGTCGTGAGCACTCTACAAATCAGGGCTGTACGCAAAACATTATTTGATTATGTTTGAATTTGCGGCAGTTATCGTTTGCCACAGAAAAAATCTACAGACAGACACACACACACACATACACAGACAGACAGACACACACACACTTTTCGAAAAACGAATTTTTTCATGTTTTGAGTGTAGTACAATCAGAATCTGAAATAATCTCGAACACGATTTTTTTTGCCAAAAATTATAATTTTATTGCCTGGCAACAAAATTATTTTATTTTTAACAATTACCATTGTTTGAAAAAGTTTAAATGAATTTTCAAGTACTTTACTGTTGTTAAAACATAAAAGGTTCCAGGTAAACTACCCCTTCCCTTTAACCGATCTTCACCAAAATCAAAAGTCCTTGAGATCTCTACAATTCGGGGACGTATGCAAAACATTGTTTGATTCTGTTTGAATTTGCGGCTGTTATCGTTTGCCATTGAAAAAAAATCTACAGACAGACACACAGACAGACAGACAGACACACACACAGACACTTTTCGAAAAACGACTTTTTTCATGTTTTGAGTGTAGTACAATCAGAATCTGCAATAATCTCGAACACGATTTTTTTTGCCATCACCATACTTCCATTCCTTAAGGAACATGGAAGTAATACTGTTGCCCGTTACGGTTCCCATCTCTTCTCAGTCGACCTGTTTCTTCCAGTGGCGGCTCGTGATTCTCACAGTTGGGGGTTCAATATCTGAATGTTTCTACTAAGATAAGATCAATTATCCCATTCGAAATAAAACAGGGGGTGGGTTGCAACAGTAAAGACATGCAACTATTTACAACGTTTAGTAGGCCTAATATTATGTTGTGTTTATGCTACTTGTGAAATATTCTAAAAATATATAGTTGAAATAAAATGATAGTTTAATATTTAAAACGGGAAGGGGCCTACCGAGTTCCTTCATTTTGCATTTACCTTTAACAGAGAGAGAAGAAAAATTTGTTTTTAAAATAGATTGAACACTATTGATTTTACCAAATCAATGAACTGAACACAAAAATAAGAAATACCTGAACACTTAACACACAAAAAATATCGGTATGGAGAACCATACATGACTTCCATGTTCTAAGATTTATATTTAAAATCATATTCGAAATGAAATATTTCCATAGAAACTACGTCTTTCTACTTATTGCTTCAGCATTAACCACAGTACTGTGGTCACTAACGAATACCACCTCACGTTTTCGCACTCGATTTTCACCGATGATGGCAGTCGATGGCACTGCCGAAAAGTCTGGTTTTGCAGAAAACATTGGACTACGGCTAAAGAGCCCGGGAAGCAATTTTAACAAAAAACTACTTCTTTGTTGCCGATAACGTAGTACACATATAAAAAATTCTCCCTTCCACCTTCAACTATAATTTTTAATAATAGAAAATTACCCCCACCCCGTTCACCTAACCTCTTCATTTATAGATATTTCATCTACGTTTCTACAGTGGATTACTATGAGCTTCTTATCAGGATACTTTATTTATAAAAATTAAGTACTTTACTGTTGTTAAATCATAAAATGTTTCAGGTAAACTACCCCTTTCTCTTAACCGATCTCCTCCAAAATCAATAGACCTTCCGTCCTCTACAATTCAGGGATGCATGCAAAAAAATATTTGATTCTGTTTGAATGTGCGGCAGCTATCGTTCGTCATGGAAATATTTCTCTTGTTACAACATAAAATGTTGCAGGTAAACTACCCCTTTCCCTTAACCGATCTTCACCAAAATCAGTAGACCATGAGCTCTCTGCAACTTAGGAAAGGGTGCAAAAAATTATTTGATTCTCTTTGAATTTTCGGCAGTTATCGTTCGTCATACAAAAATTACCCCTTTTAAAACATAAAACGTTGCTGATAAACTACCCCTTCGCTTAACCCATCTTCAACAAAATCAACAGACCTTGAGTTCTGTATAATTCAAAAAGGTATGCAGAAGAGTAGGCTATATTACCGTAAAATCCTTAAAATAGCTTAACCGGTCGAATATTTTGTTGTCCAAGGCAATCTTGGTACTTATGTGTTCCACTCTCGAAACGTTGGTAATTTTTTTCTTAGGGACTGATATTTTAAAATTATTTTTAATGTTTATTTGAGCAACGGAAATTAGAAAAGCGAATATCAAACGCAATAACACTATTACGGCGGTTACACGGATTGTTGTCTTCAAACACAGATAATTACAACAGAAAAATTGGTACTAATATTATTAGTAACTGTTTAATAAGCAAAAGGATATACAACGATTATAATTAAACACTTTTGATAAATGAAAGAGTAGGAATCAAAAAGGTGGTCGAGAAGGCGAGACATGGCAGTATTTTACTTTAAGTTGTGTTGGTTTAACACCACTTTCAACTACATCAGTCAGAGAACGTCACAAAAAAGCGGATTTAACATGCTTATAATGAAGTAACACGTTTGCTCTTCAAAACATTGCCTCCGAACATGTTACTATTATATTACTAATGTATAATTGATGAATTTTTTATGTGTGTGACAATACAATTGAAGATACACTAGTCCACAAAACTGATAAGTCTATTTAAATATTATCGTTGCCGTGACACGAGTTTTTCAGTTCCATTACGGAAAATTCCCCGCCCAACACGCGATAACCATATCCACGCTGAAATAAGGATTTCTTCATCAGTGTGATATCGCCTCTTCGCAAGAGCCGCTTTCGTAAGATCGAACATATGGAAATCACACGGTGCAAGGTTAGGACTATGAGCAGGGTGTTACCATTCCTTCCATTTAATTTTTTTCAGGATTTACTTTCTCACATGTGCTAAACATGCTTTGCCCTTTGTAGACGCTCCGAGGTGATGCAGTATATACAATTTTGTAGTCCTCCTAATTACAGAGAACAATTGGTGAACGCGTTCAACGTAGTCATTCGTTGTCGAAGCTATGGCCTTTCTTATTTTATCATCATCATCATCATCATCATCTTCACGAATTAACCTAAGGACGGTTTGTTCCAGTCTCAAAAATACCCAAAGTTCCAGCGCTTTCTCGACGTCCCACGCCTCTCCGTCCCCTCGGCTTAGAGCTCCACAGTTGTTTGGGGATGCGGCAGTCATCCATTCGGCGAATATGTTCCCACCAATTCAGCCGATACTGGGAGATCCTGTCGAGTATACTCATAATATTCAGTTCCTGCCGTATATCTGTGTTTCTTCGAGCATACCTTTCCACGTGCCTGAGAAATCTCATTTCAGCCGCTTGGACTGGCCTGGCCTTTCCTTAAAATCCAAGTTTCATACCCATAAAGAAGAGTGTGGGAGGGGTCATTACTTTGTAGAATTTCAGGCGTGTTTCTTTACTTGCCGACTTAAGAGTTGGCCTGATGGTCCCACACATAAGGTTGAACTTATGCAACTTATTCACAACGTCCTTGCTTGCATTATAAGACACACTGTAGCCCAGGTATTCAAAATTTACTGACTTGTTCCACGACAGTACACCTATAACAGTTTTTAACAATTTTTGCCCCCACGAGATCAGTTCTACGAAAAGCCATTACTTTGGTCTTAAGTGTGGATATTTTTAATCCAACACAATAAACATTTTTGACTAATTCGCAAGTCACATTAACGAACACTCCGAATCTCAGTCTAATATCGCTGGTGTATAACTGCACCCTTGGACGCTTCGAAGTCCAGTAACTAAACCTCCACCGCCTTGCAGTAGTGACACAACGGGCGTTGATGCTGGTATAGTAGAGGCGTCTCGAACGTAATTCTGCCGCGCAAATAGCTATACGTCCAATGCGTCAAGTATCCACTCAGCAGTAGTGTGTATTTCCTTAGCGTAGCAGAGTGTCAGTAAGACTATAGACATTCTCACACGCCACAAAAAAAAAAATAAAGTAAATTTGATTATGGAAAGACGAATGATACGTGTAAACAAAAACTTATAAACTTTAACAAATGTTATAACAATAGTTCAGAAGCGCGTAGGCAAACCGCCGCATATTGCGAATAATCTTGATATTGTCAACACGTCACAATTATCGTCATATGAATTATCATCATCAACAACATCTTCACAACACGGCACAGGCAAGGTGGTGCCTGTTGCGTCTTCCAAAATCCTCCAGCCACCTCTTCTTGGGCCTACCCACACACCTGTGTCCTAGGGCCCACGCTTGACAGCAGAACGTTATTGAAAATAAGGAGGAGAGAAAGAAAAAGAAGAAGAAGAGGAAGAAGAAGAAGAGGAAGAAGAAGAAGAAGAAGAAGAAGAAGAAGAAGAAGAAGAAGAAGAAGATGGTCATCATTATCATCATCATTATCATATTAACTACGATGATGTTAAGGTAGAAGTTCATATTGAATCTGTAGGCTATACTGGGAAGAAGAGAAGCAAAACAGAGAGAGATTGTGTGTGTGTGTGTGTGTGTGTGTGTGTGTGTGTGTGTGTGTGTGTGTGTGTGTGTGTGTGTGTTTTATATTCTCATCATCATCATCATCATCATCATCATCATCATATTCATATTCATATTCATCTTCACATCACGGCATAGGCAAGATGCTGCCTGTTCCGTATTTGAAGATCCTGCAGCCATCTTTCCCTCGGTCTACCTACACACCTGTGTCCTATAGGCTCTTATTTCCAGACTTGTTTGGCCAGTCTTGAATCTGACATTCTTTTCAGTGTTCTTTCCACCATTGTTAGTAATCTTTTAATTTTTCACTGAAGTTGAAAACTTGTAACTCATCTCTTATGGCCTTATTCCTTATACGGTTAATTTTGAAAGATCTTTTAACTCCTTTTAAGGACGCCATTTTCGAGGCCTACCTTTTACTGTCTTGTTTCTTTATTGTTGTCTATAATTCACACCCATTGGACAGTACAGGAACTGTCATAATTTTGTAGAACTTTGTATCTTTTTTCTAAAAATTAGGTTGATTATCCTACAAATCGTCTGGAACTTACCTATATTAACACCAATATCAGAACTCGTATCACAGCCAATATCATTTTCCAAATATTTAAAATTCTAACTCACTTGTTCTAGAATGCGATTATTTATCATTATTAATAAATGTTCTCACGTTTTATATTCTCACGGCTACTTATCGTAGTTATTACGGTTCCGACGTCAGAGGCGGCTCTTCCATTAGGCGAAATAGGCGGCCGACTAGGGCCCCGCGCTCGGGGCTCCTCTCAGGCGCGGGCGCAGGCCCTGAGCTTAGATCTATGATCATCTATATCTTATTTGTCCGGGAATCTACTACTTGGTCTACTACTACTACTAGTATTACACATTTGATTTGACTCGTTAACCATAACAATATAAAGTGCATCTATTTTGAACTTGCCGATTCAGTTTTACTAAACATGGTCGAAATGGTGTGAGTTTCGCAGGTAATTAATGCCCAATCTAGCGGATAAAAACAGAAACAGAAACAATAAAATCGAACTTTGTGTTTTTCAAAATTCCCGCCTTACATAGAAATCCCTTCTTAAATAAAAATACTTATTATAATTACCTTTTTTACCCAAAAGTTACGTATTTCCTTCGTTAAGAAGTAAATCGCATCATAAAAAACTAAAAAACGACCTTGTTTACAAGTCCAAAAAAATAATCGAATCTTGTGTTTTTCAAAATTCCCACGCAAATGAAAACACGAAACAAGTACAACACGGCAAAAGTACGGCCATGTGAAAGCACCCTCAGTGAAACAGCTGTTCAGTATTTTCGCGTGCAGAGTTTTGAGGTTATGTTTATTGTTCACTGCGTGTTCAGTGGGTTTATTTTGTTTGTTTAACAACAATCAAGTGATTCAGTGTGGCTTACAATGTTTTGTTGCTTACATTTGTAATAATTTGTGGTTTGTCATGTCTTCGAGTGGAAATACAAAAAGAGAAAGAGACATTGGAAGAAATTATGAAACTGTTTGTGTTAAAAGACAAAAGAAGAAGGCGAAAGAGGAATTCGGACTAAAGATAAGTGGTTCATTGGATAAATATGTGGTGAGCTCTACAGCCAGTACTTGTAACATAGAATCTATGCAGGTAGAGAAAAATGAGTTAAGTTGTACAAAGGAAAATACTCTGTTGCCTAATACTGTAAACGGTCATATTCCTAGTAAAAACGATGACGCAGATAATCCTGAAAATTGTAGTCCTATTATTAGTAACATAGAGTCCTTGCAGGCAGACACAAATGAGCCTAGTTGCAGTCAAGAGAGTACTAATAATGACTTTAGTGAAGCCAAAAGTAGGAAAATTCCTTTTTTTAAATTTTTTGAAAGACTGAAAGAATAACAAATCTAATTTGTATTATTGAGAGATTAAAATTTTTAATATGTGTTGTTCATTTTATTAACTAGAATTAACAAAAGTTTATGAGAAGTTAAATTTCAGTCCATTATAAATGTTGTGTTCCATATCATATTTTTATAAGTTTATTCAGATTCAGTATTGTGTGTTTTATTTTATGTACCAATAAAAAAAAATGTTATCTGTATTATTTGGTATTTTTGTACCTTTATATTTTATTTCAGTAACCTTAATGAGTAATGACCTTTTTTTTATACAGGTTGATTAAAAACCAACTTCTTGGGAAAACAATTTATTTCATTTTTTTATGATACTACTAACTGAAAGTCCTCATAGTGGTTTTAATTGCCAACTAAAAAAAATTAAGATGAAGATGACTAATCTATTTTTTGAAAATACTTTTTGAAATGTCATTGAAATTTTCTCAACTCAGTTTTTTGAATAGCTTCTTAATTAAAAAGAAGTTGCGTAAGCTTTTGATAGTCCTATATTAATTTTATAACTCCAGTTAGTTTTCAGCTCAAAAAACAAGGGTAAATTTCAAAAGTGGGAATTGGGCCCCGCATAATAGACTCGCCTAGGGCCCCGCAAAGTCTAGAGTCGCCACTGTCCAACGTATTGCTTTGTTCGACTGACTATTTGTAGGCGTATCCTTTCGGTTTAGAACTACAGTTTAGCCTTTTGTTGTGTTCGACTTTGTTAACTTTGTTTTGTTGTGTAGTCCATTTAGATGCAGTCTTGAGTACCTGACGATGTACCATTTGACCAGCTACAAGTAGTGTTTACTAGAGTCTGTAGAGAAAGCTGCTGCGGCAGTTGAGGTGCACTCGGATAATGCTCTCAACACGCAGCATTACTCTCTTTAAGCGGCACCGACCAGAAATCAGCATGAAATATGTACTGTGGAACCTTACTAATTGGTCGCCCACTAATTCGTCTCCCTCTGTAATTCGTCACCCACTCAAGCTTTTTTTATTTTTCTTTATTAAAAAGCGAGTAACATATGCACTCTAAATATAGCCGGGGTAAGCCAGAAACATGCTATTGTGGGCGGGGTTCTAACAATAACCAGTTCGTATTTCCAGACTTGTTTGGCCAGTCTTCAATCTGACATTTTTTCGGCGTTCTTTCTACCATTGTTTCTGATCTTTTAATTTTTCACTCAAGTTGAAAACTTGTAACTCTTCTCTTATGGCCTCATTCCTTATACGCTCAAGTTTATAACACCTTTTAACTCCTCTCAAGAACGCCATTTCCGATGCTTGTAATTTACTGTCTTAATTCTTGGTTGTTGTCCATAACTCACGCCCATAGGACAGTACAGGCGCTAACAAAATTTTTAGTGATTTAATTTTGTATCTCGACGTACCTTGTTTCTAAAAATACGTTTGATTGTCTCACAGATCGTCTGGAACTTAGAGTTTGAAGTTTGTCATAAAGTTCAACTGGCTCAAACCACAATCAGACATTTAGACGATACCAATAACATTAAAAGCCTACGTGAGGTCTGCTGTGATCAGGTGAACTCAAACACAGATTTTTGTCAATATCGGACATGTTCAGCTTGTGAAACTGACTTTATTTGTTAAACATTTATTAAAAATTTCTTTAAAATTTCATTGTTAAGCAAGAAAGGCTGTATGGAAATCACTCGTTTTAAATGCTATGCACACATTTCCATCATGGTATGTTCAAAGTGGTCACAGCGGTACGAACCTTTCAGGCGTTGGCGATCATTTCTAATTAATGTTAATTTGATACACACATTGTATAATGATCAATTGTTAATATAACAGCAGTGTTCTGCTTCAGTGCGCGCCTGTGCCCGTGCACTTGATTAACATTAAACACACACACACACACCCGCGGACGTGTTCGTCGACTACGTAATAATGATTGCTCTTCTCTGCTAAGATATTGTAAGTACGGTCTCACGGATCTCATATTGTACAGTGGAAACAAAAATACAGACACCAATGAAGTCACCAATTAGCAGCTTTAATTAGTCACAAATAACAATTTGAAGTCAACCAGGTACTCTTGTAAAATAATTCTAGTTAAATTTGTCCATACGCAAAAATAATTGTCAACTCTTAAATTTTCTCACTAATTATAACACAGTAAAATTTTCCACAAATCAGAAACAATCACTTGTTCCGTACTATAGAAATAATCCACTCTAACTAAAATCTAAGCTGGCCGTAGAATATAGCCCTCGTATAAGTTCCAGAATAATTTTCCATTTTTTTAGCATAATTGGTATAATTAGGCCTACATGTGATCGAACAGTTTAGAGGTTACGTCAGTACACGGCCTGTACCGAGACGCTGCACCTGCTCGGCTAGCCGAGAAACGTGTAGTACGATGCTCTTGAAAAGTCGAGAACGTTACGTAATTGTCATAGCACTACGTTTAAGTTGCGAGAATCATGTGTATCCTTGAAAACGAGTATTCTCTTGGCTTTCCAGTTGATTTTAAACCGATATAAATTTAACATAAAATAATGACTTTTTATTAAAAATAGAGAGAAGTAGAATAATATGATTAATAAAAAAAATAAGAAAAACTTTCGAAAACTTTCAAAAACTTTCTTAAACCTAATTTCTATGATTCTTCCGTTATACTAAATATTTTATTGCTTTTGTACAACATTTACTACGTAATTTTACAAGAGCATAAGTTCTTTTTACATTTTAAGTTAAAGTTATTAAGTAACCTCTTTTAAGTTTAACTATTGTTCTTACATTTTGTTATTGTAGCGGTCCACGTTGATTACACTTGGAGACTTACGCTCACCACTTTTAATTTAAATAAGTAAATGAACGTCGAACCTAAAACAGTGTGTTTTGAACACTACTTGTTTGAGATTTACACTAATATTTAATAAAACTACGCAATATATAGTTCTGTAACATTAATCAGTTTTTTAGATGGAAACCCATATGAAACCATCAAATTTTTCTTTTAATTTAAGTTCCAAGGATTTCAGCAGGCCTTGAAACAGAAATCAAGGTGAAAGTTATCGCAAGCTATAAATCGAAAACAAAGCATTTTCAGACCTACGTTTATATAAAATTTCTTCTTTATTTAATCCTGTATAATGCATTCGTTCGGAAGTATGTCATATTTTACATGGGACTGTCTGTATATGTTTAAAAATTAAGGCAATACTTCACATCCCTGTCGTAATCTCTTGTTGACATTAAATTCCTCAGTCTTCTTCTCCTTCTCCTCTTCAAGGATTAGGTTATATAAACCTGTTCTGGCACCCATTTCATCCTCGGACAACCCACGTCTCTCATATCAATGGCTTTATAGTTCAGTGCCGCTTTCGGCAATCGATCCTCTGTCATCCTTTGCAGATTATCCCACCATTGTCTTCTGTAAATTGAAGTAATTTCATTTGTATCCTTTACTTCGAGTTCTGCTCTGATATCCTTATTCTATCTTGCAATGTATAATTTACAGTATTTCGAAGAAGGTGCATGTCAGCACTCTGAATCTTGCCGCTTTCCTTTTTTGTTATGACCCACTCCTCACTTGCAAATGTCAATATGGGTATTGCAATTGTCTTATAAAATTTAATCTTTGGGCTGTGTCTTATTTTATTTTTAAGATTTCTATGAATCGTACCACAAATATTCCTAAATTTATTTATCTTCTCTTTTATATTGTATTCAAATTCATACCTTACAGCACAGCCGAGATATTTGAAACGGTTCACTTGTTCTAAAGTGCTATTGCTTATAACTATCTTACTGAAATTGTCTTGCAACTTCTTGTAATTGAAACATAACTCTTTGTAAATCATCCTCATTTTCTTGAATAAGAACTATGTCATCCGCATGTAACAGGGAACCCACACAAATTGATTTGTTATTCTGTATTCCCGAAGTCGCTCTGGATTTCATGCTCTCAACATTTGGTACACGCACACACACACACACACACACAAACACACAAATTACTCGGTAAATATTAGTAATTTCTCCCCTGTTAAAAACATTTGTTTCTACATTTTCACGTGATTTGCCCAATATAAAATGAACTAATGTAAACCACATTGTATGAGCTATTTATTTTCTAATTTAAGCCTCAAAATGTGTGGTTCATTGGCGCACGACTGAGGGGAAAAGCACACTCGAAATTAAAAAGTTGTTGTGCCGCCCACTGACTCCCTGCGTTCACTTTATTTGCAATTTAACTTTGCGTGCGATTACGTGTGGCAAGTAATATAAACTCTGCAAAACCAACAACAACTCTGTAACCTCTGTATTTTTTGTCCCCCCCTCCAGCAACAACAAACAAAACATGAATAGATAAGTTTGTATGTAACACCGAAATTTTCCCTAACAAACAAAATTACTACACACTTTAGAAACGTTTTTATTACAAAAGTGAATAAGGTAGCAAAAATCGGAGTTTATTGCAATTGTGTTATATACACTTTCGTGGCGTGACTACGGAGAGGATTATGGGATCGATCCCCCCTTAGCTGCTAAAAATGTCAGCTAATTTCCATAATCACTAGATGTAAGCCTATTTCTAAGCCAGCTGCGTGAGTTAAAATAAGGCTTGAAAAATAGCTGTGGAAATAGAAGGATTTACAATATTTTTAATTTAATAAAAACAGTCACTCACCATTTGGTAACTAGCGTACGTATTTCTAGCATAAAAATCGGTATGGAGAACCGTATTTGACTTCCATGTATTAATTAATTATAAAATTATTTTTAAAATGCACACTCAGAACGAAACTAAAGATATCAGCATGCTTTATGTGAAAACGTTTAGAAAGATAATCAAAATACGAATTGTACATAGTTGTTAATATTTTAAAAACAATGAATTATTAATTTGACTAAACTATCTTTTATTTAAACAACGCAAAAGAAAGTGAATACCGCCCAGCGTTTTTAATCTAAATTTCTGAAAACAAAAAAATATTTTGTTTACGTATAGTTTGTTTACATGGAACGATATTAATTGTTAATATTTGATTGAAATATTTTACTTCTATGTTCCATAAGGAAATGGAAGTATAGTTATGGCGAAAAAAATCGTGTGCGAGATAACGGCTGATTCTGATTGTACTACCCTCAAAACATGAAGAAAAGTCATTTTTCGAAAAGTGTGTGTGTGTGTGTTTGTGTGTTTAGAAATATTTCATTCTAAAATGATTTTAAATATAAATCTTAGAAGATGGAAGTCATGTATGTCATGGTTCTCCATACCGATATTTCAAGTTTTTGTTTGAACAAAGTTATAATATCAATACAAAAAATTACCCTCTCCCCCTCCAACTACCCTTTTCGTTTATAGATATTTCATCTACCTTTCTACAGTCGATTATTATGACCTTCTTTCAGGTTACTTTATTTATCAAAGTTAAGTACTTTATTCTTGTTGAAACCTAAAATGTTGCTGGTAAACTACCCCTTCCCCTTAACCGATCTCCACCAAAATCAATACGCCTTGAGTCCTCTACAACTCGGGCACGTATGCAAAACATTATTTGATTTTGTTTGAATTTGCGGCAGTTATCGTTTGCCATAGAAAAAAATCTATACACAGACACTTTTCGGATAATGACTTTTCCTCATATTTGAAGGTACCACAATCAGAATCTGCCCTTATCTCGAACACTATTATTTTCGCGATCACCGTACTACCATTCTCTTACGGAACACGGAAGTAAAAACAATTACGCACGCGCCAGAAAACGAAGGCAGGGCCTACCTTCATGTTTTCGCTCATACACTTTTCCTTACAGGGCTACCAAAGTCATGACTTCTCTAGTCAGATAAACTAGCAGTTAATTAACTTTAATTTTTAAAAAATGGAAGATTTCATTGCTGGATTTTACATAAAAACCAACATACTTTATCAACATGAACTATAAGTTGTTTGAAATATTCTGTTGTGTTAAGTAACTGTGTTTTTTTTTCTAGAGACAATATCCTTAAAGCAAAGTGCAAAGGGATAGTAAATCCGAGGATTTTCCAAACAGCTTCAGGCAGACTCATTTTCACAAGATCTATTAAAAGTACAAATTTTGAAATAAGGTAACTTTTAATGAAATGAAATTGATTGCCTTTAATTTGAATAACAAATAATCAAGATTGGATGATTTGAAAACCGCTATTTTCCGCATTTGTTTTCAATCCCTATATGTCACTTTGGTTTAGTCAAAACCTTTAAGACTAAAAAATAATTTAGAAAATTATACGGGAAGAGTCCCGAAGTTCTCATTTGTTCTGAATGAAATTGGAAGTCCAACCTTTAACCTAGTCTCACCCCTTCACTCCTTGGAACTAGTTTCATCACCCTCACAGGAGCAGCTCCTAGTTTTGCTGGTTGTCGGTACTGGACGGGGCCGTCATCGACCGCTTACCGGTTTGTACCCTTCACTTCAAGAAAGGTTATTTTTATGGCCACTGAAAAGGTACATCTATTGTTAAGAGGGCTTTACAGTAAAGTTACTGAGGCGGCCCCGTCCAGCGGATTGAGTGACATTTTAGTCCGTTCTATGTAACTTTAGTTGATTCAAAAACATACATTTTATTTATACGGGAATGATAACAGCGCAACGATAACTTATATAATATATTAATTATAATATTACCGTTATATAATAATAATAATAGTAGTAATAATAATAAATGATGAAGAATGATTGTTATTCATTTATAGGCCTAATTTAGCACTAAAATAATTATTTCAGTTTTTGAAAACAGAAATTTAATTTTGTTCATATAACATTCATACGCAGACTGGGACATCCTTGTTACCCGTCGCCTCATGTCTTTTTTCATTTTTGACCAGTGGCTCTCGATGTTCTGTGTATGAATGTTCATGTCACTACAGAATAAAGAGTTCAGCGAAAATTAACTCCCAAATTAGTATAACCTTTACTTTGTAGAGAATTGTAGCTCCTCCACATTTTCGTATATATAGTGGTTCTAGACTGAACGTTTTTCTCAATTACATCCAACAAACCGTTAGCATCTTGTTTACTTACAACTGTCAGGAAGAATTTTTTACTCCTTCTGTCTACCCCTCCGATTAACCACCAAGTCTTTATCACTGGATCCCTGTTATACTTTCTCTTCCCGAACGCATTCCCGTCTGTTACCACTGTGTCACCAACACAAACCGTTTTTGTACTGTTCACCAGCAACTACACAGTAATATTTTCCGAAACTCGGAAATTATTGTTTTGGTCGTTTTCGTATTTAATTCGGTTTCTTTTGTATTACAGAAATCGGGTATTTTAAATACATGCAAATAAAACGCACAAAATTTCTGTTGGAATCCGCGCTACGCCAAAAAACGTATTTCATCGCAGATTCCTTTTTGATCTACATTGGTTTGTCCCAAACCTGTATGTCAGATTTTTATTAAACCCTTTGTTGAGACACAGTTTACCAATTTTATTATTATTAATATTATTATTATTTAGTAGTCGAAGTCTCTAGCTTCAAAAATTGTTGTATGGAAAGTTAGAGAAGAATACACTGGTAGTGATCACCAGTAGATAGTCCTTAGCCTCCATGAAGAAAGAAAACAGGAAGGTGAATAGGCTTGGAGGAGACGTAAATGGAATGTTGGCAAACTCGGCGTAGAAACCCCTGTATTAGAAATAGAGAGGGTAGAGGACTACGTGCTGGAGAGGTCCAGCCCCCCAGAGCGTGTTGTTGAGACCTGTGACGTTTCAATTCCTCGGCAAAGAAAGTCATCTGGGAGAATAAAAGCGGTCTACTGGTGGACTGAGGAGATCTCTACTCTGAGAAGGAGATCTCTATCTCTCAGGCGAATAATTACGAGGAGGAGGAAAAGGAACGGCGACAGTGCAGAACAAGAAACAGCAGAATAAACCTAGACCTTAAGAAGGCTATTATCAGTAGCAAACGTCGAAAGTGGGAGGAACTAAAGGCTGATGTGAATAATGACCCTTGGAGGCTGGGTCGTCATGCGCAACCTTGGGGCACAGTCAACTAGCCCAATTATGGATGCACCGCGTATGGATGCCATCGTGGATGCACTCTTTTCGATCCACCCCGTAAATGTCCGTGAGCCGCGTCACATAGCAGAACACGAAGTCCCGCTGTTCAGCGATGAAGAACTGAAGGAGGCCGCAGGCTTGATGAAGAGTGGCAAAGCCCCAGTACCGGACGTTATTCCGCCAGAAGTTCTGAAGGTGATTGCTAGTTAATGCCCTAGGATACTTCTTAATATGTACAACAGCTGCCTCAGGGAGGAATACTTTCTCAAACGTTGGAAAGTGCAGAGGCTGGAGCTTGTCAGTAAGGTAAGGGTGACCCGGCACGCCATCAGCTTACAGACCTTTGTGCATGCTGGATACCGCCGGAAAGTGTCTGGGAAGGTTACTGAAGCCACGTCTGTCAGCAGCCATTCAAAGCGCGGGAGACCTGTCAAACAGACAGTACGGCTTTCAGAAAGGCCGATCAACTCTTTGAGCAGTGGAGGAGGTAGTAAGAACTTTCCACGTGGCCCAACAGGGGAGTCATTACTCAAGAAGTATAGTCCTGTTGGTGACGCTGGATATTAAAAATGCTTTTAATTCTGCCAGCTGGAACGACACGCTTAGGGCTCTGGAACACTTCTTCCCGATCCCACATTATCTCCTGCGGATAATTGAATGCTATCCAAGTGACAGAGAACTTATTTATGATACGACAGATGGACCTCGTAGGAAGATGGGTGGGTTTTTTAGTAGGTGAGAGTCGCACACACCAGAGGAAGCACAAGACTCCTCTGACGGTGCATAAAGCATTTTCACCCTCTATATAAAAAAAATTATTATCAAGTAAATGAATAATGGACTATTATTTCACTGAGAATGATCTTGCAGGAGAAACCTGTGAAAAAATATTTCATTGATTCACTAACAAACGTACACTAGATTCTATTTAAATTGTTTATAATGATTTGCATTTCCTCCGTTCCTCTTTATTTTCAATAATATTTCAAGACCCAATCTATTTCATTCCATCCTTTGGCTAGACAATGCAGATATTTCGTCTTTGATTTGTAATCAGTCGCATCTGACAATCAAAGTTACGTTTAAACGTTTTCAAACTACAACTACACACACAAAGTTTCAAGTGACTACAATCTGTGTTTCAAGTGACTGTGGTAGATCGACCTCAGTTTTCACGTTGAAAAATTTATAAAATACCTTTATTATTATAGTGACACTATAAAGACTGTACCGTTAAAAATATGTAATAAGATATATTAAATGTGTAGGTTGCTTCTGTTTTACTTATTTACAATCAAATACAGCTTTCTTAATTTTTGTTATTTATCAAAAATAGATTGCTTATGATGTGCCCCGCCGGTGGGGCATGAGTTTTATTTTGGCACTCAGGCGCTAGTAAATCGGAAACCACTGGAATAGCAGTTGAACACGCATATACTAACCTTAGCCACAGTATTGTTGTTTACTTACTGTGAGATCTTTGTCAGTGTTTTCAGTCCTTACAGCCCGGGAAACCAAAATGTTAACAACTATGTCGCCGGCAGTGACAGACTTAGACGACACATATATTAACGTTTTACAGCAATCAAGAAATATTATTTCTAAAAAGTGTTCAGTGTTCAGTGTTTATAGTATATTTTTTGAAACTGGTCTGGCCGACAGAAAAAATTGTCACATTGTTATTGTATATTACAACATTCAGGAATGTTATACAATGTTTAATTAGTTTCCATTATTAAAGCATTAGTAAAGGCTTTTCAGTATTTTTTAGTAACTACTAACTTTTTAGTATTACATTGATATATGGTAAAATTTTTCTTGTTTTTATATTATTGTTAATAATAAAAAACTTTTAACAACAAAATATTTTTTATTTTGTAAATTACGAATGTTTCGATAGTAACATAGCTATCATCATCAGATCTAATTAATAAATTCAAAATTTTTAAATAAATTGTTCAAAACATCTGTTTTATATGTAGACTAAATTTAATTTTTTAATTTTTTTATAAATATTATATAAATATTCATATTTGTATAATTAATTTAAAATAATATAATATTTATTATTTCATTAAATTAATTATTTTGAAAAGTATTATTTTTTATATTAATCAAATTAATCAAATTCAGATTATTACAAAAACTGATAATACTTTCAAAATTAATAATTTAATAAAATAATAAATATTAGTATTATATTTTACATTTAATTATATAATATATTTTATATACACATATAAAAACATTAAATTTATTCTACATATAAAACAGCTGTTTTGAACAATTGATTTAAAAATTTTGAAATATAATCAATCGCGTATTTTTTACTAATTACACTGTTTAGTACTAATAAATTTTTAGTCTTTAATAAAATTATCTCAACAATACTGCCATTTAAAAAAAATGTATAAAATTAAAATAGCAAACGATTTATGTACATTAACTTCTTCAATGTTTGACTGTGAAGCTTTAACGTCACAGTTAAAGATCTGCCATGAAAATTTGGTAATCTAAGTTTTTTTGACACTCGACGTTAATTCTAAAAATCTACAAATTGTTATATTTACGTTAGCTGTATTGTTATATTGACTCGCAGACACGTATTCGCCATTGAGCAGACCACAAATACAATAGAACAAAGCATACCGCTGTGTCCCATACTTGTTTACTTTGGGTACTGTATCAGAACGAAACAACAACGGTTTTTGAATTCACCAGTCGCAACAGTACAATTAATACAAATCTACGTTGGACCGTGGCAATTAAACTGTTATTGAGTCACAATAAGCGTATTATGTTTACCAGCGTAAAGTATCATTGTTCCATCGTTCACTGTTCAATTCTTCCTTTATTGTCTCGGTTAAGTTGCGTAGAGTATTATTACTACTGAAAGAATGGAATAATTGAAATTTGAATCGCGTATCACAACTGAACTTCAAGCAGTATAAATAACACAGACATGATTTAATACTGCGTTCAAAATACAAATATGATGACAGTAAGAAAAATTGAATCCATCCGGTAAATTGAATCAGTGTTAAACTTTACGACCATCTGGAAAAGGCGAGTTTCGAGCAGTCATATTGAGCATTGTCGAAAGACAAGTATCATACCACACACTGTAATCACACTGTGACCTGTGTGTGAGACACGAATACGTGGTTTTGCCTTTAGAGATAACTAAGTAATATAATCAATGGACAACATCGGGTTGAATCTTTACCCTCTGTATGTCCTTGTGGACACCACTGTTTATAGGATATGGAGTCCGTCCAGATCCAGAAACATGCTGCAAACGCTATGAATCGGTGGCGTAAAAGCCTGTCATTAAGTACTTTATGGCATGGTGTGGTATAATACACGTTTCTCTTTCTGATTGGCTGGTGGTTGATTTATTACTGTATCGTGGCACTTAGAAAATGTATAAGCAGGAGTGGTGTTCACGGGACTTCTCCAGCATTAACCACAATACTGTGGTCACTAACGTATACCACCTCACATTAGAGTACTCGATTTTTACTGATGATGTCAGTCGATGGCACTGCCGAAACGTCTGGTTTTGCATAAAACATTAGACCACAGCCAAACGGGCCGGGAATGAATTTTAACAACAATATACAACGGTCTAGTGATCGTCGTATGGTACAGTGGAAAAAAATACAAGACACCAATTAAGTCATTAATCACCAGCTTTAATTATCACAATAAAACAGTTTGTAACCAACAAGATAGTCTCTTACAATAAATCATATAAAAATTTTTCACACGCAATAAAATGTCAACTAATATAAAACACAATTGTATTACAATTGTCCCGCACGATTATAAAACACATAACACTTCGCCACAATAATTACTTTTCACTAATAACCATTTAAACGCACAGAGTAATCGCCCGACAATAACTGAAACTAAGCAGCAGGTGTGGGCTATTTATAGTCTGGAGGTTTCCATAATATGCGTCCTTAACAAGCCTTCGAAAATTCTAGAGGACACTTCAGTGCGACCTCCGCAGAAACACGCACCGTTGGGCTAATTGAGAAAATTCTCGAACAACGCTATCGAATGTACGAGATCGTTCCGATTACGTAACACTGCCTAGCGTGTTAAGCGTCACGTACGCACTACAGCTGCGGGAATAGAGTACAACAACGTTCTCCAATGTACCAGAACAGTCCGTAATGACGTAACACTGTTTATGCATTACGTAACAATAACGTATCCCTTTACAATAACATGTTAATGTATATAAAATAATTTACTTCGAATTTGAGTTCTTGAGTTTTCCTTGAATTTTCTGATGTCTGTAAAAATCTGCCTTATTTCCTTAAAGAAACCTAGTAACCCTGGTGTTCCCATTGATGTACACGGTATTAGTTACTTTAACTTTAGTATTACAGTATTAGTTAGTCAACTTTGATGTACGCCTATACCTTTATAATGTTAGGTGGTGTGTATTTTTAAAAGGCAACAAAGGTAACGCGGTTTCATCGTTAAAAAGACAAATGGGAAATTTAAGAATAGCACTAGTTTAAGAAGGCGATAAGAATATAAACGTGGCTACTTTGTATCCGTAATGCTTTCCGCCGGGTTGAGAATGTGACGATAAAACAGAATAGTCGCCGCACGTTAGGGTAGTTAGTACACAGCCGACTTGTTTTGTAAACACAAACCAGGGTGGTTTAGGAAGAAACTGTTACGGCTGGGCCTGAGGCACTGACTACCCTGCCTTTCCTAAAACTCAGATGCTTTTACTGTGTTTGGTGTAAAACAACAACAGTTTGTTGGAAGCAACATGTAATTTTTGTGTCTACAAGAATTTTATCTGTTAGTACTTTGTTTTGCTTTTACACCGAAAAACGAAAAATTAAAAATTGTTGACATTCAAAGGCAAATAAAAGTGTGTTTTTACTTAAGATTTATGAAAGCTAAACGTGTATAAAAACCTGCAAGTGTAAATTTGTGTATGCTTTCTCTCTATCTTCTTCTTGCTTTATCTTTCTCTTTCACACACACACACACACACACACACACACACACACACACACACACACACACACACACACACACACACACACACACACACACACACACACACATACACATATTACTATATTTATTACTTTTATAGTTACCTTTCATCATCATCATCAGCGTCATCTTCGTAACGTTTTAGGCTTTAGCGGCCTGTTCCCATTCCACAGCCTACCTTTCTTGGGCCTACCAAATTTTCTTCTGCCTCTAGGTTTGCACTCTTTCTCCATCTTCGGTATTCTACTTTCTTCCATTCTATCGATGTGTTGAATCCGTTTCTTCTGTATTCTTTAATCTTTTCACTAACTGCAAAAATATCTAAATCACTTCTTATCTCTTCATTTTTTTATGTGATTTCGTCTATTAAACTTTTTAACTGATCTCATAAATTTCATTTCTGCTGTTTGTAGGCCCTACCTTCTTTTAATATTTTTTATTTATGACCCAAGTTTCAGAACCATACAGTAGTGTAGTTATTGGCATTTTTTAATAAAATTTTAGTTGGGTTTCTTTTCTACATTTATTTCCCAACGTTGTCCAAATCGTTTCACATATTCTTGTGAAATTCATTTTATTTTCTATATCTCTATCTTGATCATAAGTAGTGTCACGTCCAAGATTGATGAAATATCTTACTTGTTTTATGCATGTGTTGTCTATGCATATTTTGGTATGAATCGGTTCATCTTCTGTAAAGGCCATTACTTTTGTCTTTGATTCTGATATGTTACAGTTATATTCTTTTCCTATTTTATGCATATTGCTCGCTGGAGAACGTCTTCTGAAGTGGCCAATATAGCTTGGTCATCCGCGATGAGAATTGTTTTCAAGCTTATATTTCGGTGGATTTCAATACCGTCAGGGAATTGTTCTTTCCATTCTTTGAAGAGATCATCTGATAAAGGTTAAAAAGTAATGGTGATAGACGACAATCTTGCCTTATGCCTTGGTTGGTTTCAATCGGGATAGATTCTTCTCCGTCGTCTATGATTATCGCGATGAGTCTATATAAACTCTTTATGGCTTGAACTAGGTGTTATGGTATACATATATTTTCCAGTATCTCCCATAACTTCGGTCTGATCACTCTATCAAAAGCTTTGTTGAAATCAATATAGGCAATATGTGTTTCTAAATTCTAGTTACCTTCGGATGTTTTCACATCCAGGAGTAGGATATGCGGAATACAGAGCCGTTTGGACCAGAGCCTCTACCTACTCAAGACCGTCGTGCGTGGTAAAGAGCCACACTCTTTACGAGGTTGTCCTATAACAGAACACGACGGATCTAGACCAGAGTAGGTCGATCAAAAAATCTAGCCGGCATAGGGTTGGTTGCTCTATACGATGGTCTCAACCAACAACTCACAATTCCAATAGTAGCCTCGGAAACTAGTTACTTTTCTTGTCGTATAATTATTGAACTTATTGATGGTTCACTAGATAAGAAAGTTTTGTCACTTTCTTGCTCTGAGCACTGAAACTGTCCAGAGTACGTACACAGCATATATATATACACACACACACACACACACACACACACATATCCCCCCCCCGCGCGCGCGCGCGCGTGTGTGTGTGTGTGTTGCTAGTTACAAGCATTTAAAATGAATACACTACTGTCCATGTACCCAACACAACTATATAGGGTTATACACCGGCCAGGTCGTAGGATTTTTGTGTGTTCGTTGCGCGTTAAGTATATGTGTTTGCACAATGTGACGATTTAAAGCCAATTTAAATAGCACAAAACAAAAAAATATTTTTGTTTGAAATGACAAGTGAGAAAATAATCCACCCTCCACTTTGTACAAAATACCTGTACCTTCTTGTCAGCCGCGAGTACGGACATGCAAATCATAATGTAGTTGAGCTAATTAAAATAACCATCCTAATTATATAAAAAAGGACGTGATAATAATAAATAAAATATTGACTAAATAAAGAAGCTATAGTACGATTAATAGTAGCTAAGTAGAGGTAAACAATAATAACAAAATTACGAACTATTTCTTCTCGCGGCGGGAACTGCGCCAATCTCCCTACTCGCCCACAAAACCTTACAGACAGTCTTCCCTGAATCACGGCCAAGCCAACAGCCTTCTCATGTGTTGTGAAGACGAATACTTCTATATTGCAAAACTAGGTATCCGTGAATAAGTGTTTTGTGGTTACACAACCCCCACATGTAGTTAAACGAAGTGAAATGTAAAAACAAAAGTTACGTAGTTTAAATGTAAATAAAAAAAAATAAAAAAGGCATAGCCGACACATCTCTTTATACCATATCATAAGGTAACATTAGTGCAGTTTAAACCAAAATGTAAAAGTGAACACGACCGACCGGAGTGAATCATCAACTACAACACTATGAGCTCCAGGTAGCCAGAATCCGAGCCTCATGACTGCGCTAACTACTTAGAGTCAACCACTGAAATGGAGGAACACAAACTACTGTACAACTAAGATCATCCAGGAAAACCTACGGAAGAGGACCATGAAGAGGACCAGCTGTGGACCAACATCATACCCAGGTGACATGGAAGCATAACTTCCGTGGTTATATTGTTTTCTAAGAACCCAGAGTAAAAAACAGTTTATTTTGTAAAGACTCATACAAATCATGTAAATCATAACTTAGTAATATGTATACTTTCTGTAACGAGATAAGAGTAATCTGAAGATGGATACAGATATAATTAATTCAAAATTGAATCAAACTATTCTTCAAATAGTTTGCATAATGTCAAAGTACTTTTAAAATATAAAAAGAATTAGAACCCGGATCCGTGGTATTCTATGTAATATACAGTTGTATTGTTTTGAGCTCATCATAGTAACAGTTTAAAGAGAATAAGGACATAAAATGCAGAATCTATCAGAATCTTTCATTTAATAACAATAAGAATCATTAAAGGTATTATTTTGGAATCTTTATTGTGGAAGCTATAATAAAGAGATGTTTTTGCTAAACAGAAGAGAGTGAGTAAATTTACGTAACCCTAGTCAAACTCCTGATCTTTACAGGTTCCCAATTTGTTGGTAAGTAATTAGTACTAACGAAGGCAGCCGGTTTAATTGACAGAGGCCAATTAAACGGGTTCCCTGCGTTATAATGTCTTAACAGGAGTATACGTTATAACAATAAACGTATTTTTAAAAAGAGGACCGAGACGTTGACGACATGAAATAATTAATTAAAACACAGTAAAAGAATCAATCAACGGGTTGTTAAATATTGCGAAGAAAATCAATTGATTATTAAAATTTGAAACTAGAAAATTCAAAATATTCTCTTTTATAAGGTTACACTCTGTAAAACATAACATACCTTTGCTATTCAGCACAAATTAATAACAGATAGTCTTAAATATCTAAACACATATGATGAACAAATTATAAAATTCTACTGTATTGCATGGGTGTCTGACTTTGAATCATTCTTAAAATAGCAACTCATCTATAAAAATAAAATTAACTTTACCAAATAAAATTGAATGTTTGATATTAATATTTTAATAAAAATAATATTTACTTTAGGGATATTTATGATTTACAATGACACACCCAATTTTTAAAATTATAAACAGAATTAAATTATTATTTTTATTATACCTCATTGTTTTCTTATTTTTATTATAACGACCGAACCTCATTGTTGTGCAGTAAGTAATGTACCTCAGAAGTGAGATGGGTTTCGTTTGTCATCTTTCGTATTGAAGATGGCATCCGAAAGTGTGACCTGCAGTGTCTAGGGAAAGACAATGACCTAAGCAATCGACCACAGTCCATTAGTCTCCGGTAATTAATATGGTTGACTCTGGACCTGACAACCTTCGAAATTTTAAATGCAGTTATGAAAGGCAATAAAAAACACTAGTCTGCAAAGAATTGTTATTCCTAACTACGACTGTCAAACATTCACTAATGTAACTCGCAATGTAATATACAACCTGTTGAATATAGTCGCGCTAATTAATGTAAGTCATCAATTACGAATGTCCGCACACAATAATTTACAAGCCACAAGAACAAGAACTTGTTAAGTCAGACCAGTCGCAAATCCAAACTGACTTACCCTACTTCTGAATCCTGTATTTATTCTCTCGGCGGAATTGCGTAGTATGTGACAAAAGTTACCTGATTGGCGGTAGAATAATTGATCAGAATCTTCTTCTTCTTCTTCCCCTCTCCAAGGATTAGGTTATATAAACCTGTTCCGGTACCCATCTCATCCTCGGACGACCCACGTCTCTTCTACCAATGGCTGTATAGTTCAGTGCCGCTTTTGACAATGGATCCTCTGTCATCTTTTGCCTTCTGTAAATTGCAATAATTTCATTTATGTCATTTACTTTGAGTTCTGCTCTGATATCTTCATTCGTTATTTTATTTTGCAATGTATAATTTAAAGTATTTAAATAATACTGAATTTCAGCATTCTTGCCGCTTTCCTTTTTTGTCATGACCCACGCGGCACTTGCATAAATCTACTTCTGTGTATCCTGCATATAACCCCGGCTGTGTGGCGTAGTATGCGACAAAATTGAGCTGACTGGCGGTAGAATAGTCGACCAGAATCTACTCCTGAATCCTGTATTTTTATCCCGGCTATGTGGCGTAATATGCGACAAAATTGACCTGCATGCTAATAGAATAGTATCTATTATATGGAAGGCGCGTCTTGAGATGTCGAGTAAGGTACCCGAGCATTGCGTAATACTACTAGTAACAAATAGCGTAATAAAAAGGGTCACGTAGCCACACATCTTGTTATTGTCTCAGCGTAGCATGTGTTACATTAAAAGTGTATTTCATGTTGTTGTTTTAATGTTCTAACACAAAGTGCGTAGAGTTATCATTCTGAATATGGTATGAAATCCGTTGAAATGTATAAAATACAAAGTCACAGGCGGGCGGGTGACTTTGTATACAAAGGGCTGGTAAAACTAGTAAATTTAAAAGCTAAGAACTTTGCAGGCACAATGAGAGGCTTGTTGTCAACAAACGTAGTGTTGTTACCGTAAACAGGAATCAGATGAGTTTGTGGAAAGGGTAGTCATTGTCTCTGGCCGGCCTACCTTTACATTTCTTTCAAAACTACAGGCTTCTCTGTTTACGAAAACAACCCTGTTTATACTAACTACCCTTTACACGTCGCTATAACCACACGCTCTCTAACTTATTATACGGTCGGAGACACAACCCCTTTTACGGATAAAAATTAGCAGTATTTTGCGTTAGTATAACTTTCTTAAAAACATTTCTTTTTACAGTCGGCGCATTTCTTTTAGAATGAATAAGTTTGCGCTTTTTCTGTCATAAAAATCTCAAACTTAAAGTTTCAAACGACTTAAAAGTTTGGTTTTCTCTCAATCCACAATTACAATTTGTTGAATACTGGATTGTGAATACACTTGCTTTCCTAAAACTCAGTTCCTCCACTGTTTTTGCTGTAAAACACCAGTTTGCTGAAAGCAACATGTAATTTTTGTTTCTTTAAGAATTTTATCTGTCAGTTTCTTGTTTTGTTTTTACAGCGAAAAACAACAATTTAAAAGTTGTCGACATTTAAAGGTTAGTAGAATATCCTTTTAATCAAACTTTATGAAAACTAAACGTATGTAAAAACCTGCAAGTGTAAATTTGTATACGTTATCTCTATCTCTCCTTCACACACACACGCGCCCACACACACACACACACACACACACACACACACACACACACACGCACACGCACACACACACACAGTGTACCAGAATTGAATGTACGAGGATTGTTCAATAGAAACACGTTTAATCTGCGCTGGCGTGCCATCGTCGCCATGGCAACGGAATACATTTGTTTATATTGTCTGCTTAAGTACTAGTTTAAGTCTGTCAAAAATATTTGCAGTTTCCTCTTTTTTTAAGTGTTGTGACTGGGTTGAAAAATGACATCTATGATAAACAATCTGTCCAAAGATAACTTGTGATTCAGTTTTGGGCCGCTGAGAGGTGTCAGCCAATAGAAATTTATACTAGAATAAAAGCTGTATATATGGACTATAGTTATTCTCGTACGGCAGTGGTGGTGTTTAGAGAATCCACTAAAGATTTGGCCCGTCCCGGACCTGCACGTGTTCCAGCAACAGATGAAAATCTGAGAGAGCTAGAAACCGCTTTACGCGCAAATAGGCGCATCAAAGTTAGAGAACTTTCTCAAATGTTGAGCATCAGCGTGGGAACTGTTCATTCCATCATGCATAGTCTTGGCTATAACAAAGTTGCTGCTCAGTGGATTCCACGACTGCTTACTGATGAGCAGAAAAATTTGCGTTCGCCTTATCATTAAAGCATTTGATTCGCTATCGACAAATTTTTGCCGGTGATGAGTCTTGGTGTTACTACTACGAACCAGAACCCAAACTTCAGCGTATGCAGTGGAAGCATGCACAACATCCGAAGGCGAAAAAATGTCGGTCCCAACCTTCGGCAGGAAAAGTAATAGTGACCGTGTTTATTTATTATCAGGGTGTGCTGCTCTTATATTTTAAAGAACCTGGTGTCAACATGAACTCTGAGCGATATGCAGACAGCTTAAAACGCTTACGGGTCAGCATCAAGAATAAACGTCCCGGGAAGCTCACAAATAGTGTCGTTCTTCTGCATGATAATGCTCGACACCATGTAGCCGAGACGATTCAAGATCTGCTTGATCTTATGAAGTGGGAAGTCTTTCAACATTCATCTTACAGTTCCGACTTATCCCCGTGCGATTATCATGTTTTTGACTCATAAAATAAATCACTAGAAGGACGGCGGTTCAAATCGGACGCTGAGGTAGGGTTTGTTGTTAGCGAATGGTTCTGCAAACCGCCGCAAGAATTTTACCAGCCGGGAATCTACAGATTAATGCAACAATGAGACTCGTACTTTAATGTTAAGGGAGACTTCTTTTGAATACTGTTTAAAAATGTTTTAATAAAAAATAAAAAATGCTTTACAGCCTCTAAACATGTTTCCATTGAACAATCCTCGTAAAAATACCGACATTGGTGATAAAACACACCATGTGCGTTATCAACCGAAAGGTTAGGTAGTTTTCCTCAGGGTTTGTTTAACGTAAAAATGTGTACGCCCTTTAGGGCAAGTAGAGGTATGAAGAAATTGTCTCCTTTAATATTGTATATTCTAGATCCGATGATGAGATGTGAAGCTTTAAAGCGCTAATCAGGATTTTTTTCTATAGCGTGGTATGCAACCGTGTATTTTCTACTTATTATTATTATTATTATTGTCAGGAGACCGTATGTGTGTTACAATAAATGTAAAATTTACGTGCATTAAATACTTCACCGTCATCTAGGGCATATTACGTAGTAGAGAGATGGATATCCTTAAATTGCTCTACGTGATACGCGAAGTACTTAATTTTCTCTAATTAATTTGTGAGTAATTAAAACTTTTATAATGTGATGAGCGTTTGCGTGTAGGAGTATTAGTAGAAAATCGCCTTTGCTATATAACATGCAACTAATTAATAACTGAAATAGAATATACGAGAAAATTAACCAGTTTTACCACGTACACATTCGCCGTTAAACTAAGAAAATTAGCTGGCGGAAAATATAATTACTTAAATACGTATTGGACCAAGTTACACGTTATTCCCTCAGCAGTTCAGACACACCCATACCTGTGGTAAAACTGTAGTTCAGTCTGATAAAGCAATAGCGCAAATATTAATGATAAAATATTTTTACGACGGTCTCAGTGATCGTCGTATGGTACAGTGGAAAACAAAATACAAGACACCAACGAAGTCACTAACATCCGGCTTTAATTACCACAATTAAAAATTTGTAATCAAGAAGAGGGTCTCTTATAAAATTCAAGAAAAATCTGGCCACACGCAATAATGATGTCAGCTATAAAGAACTCCGCACACAACAAAACTTCGCTTCTATAAACTGCGTTATTGTTCAGCAAGAGTTTTGTCTTTTCCAAAAGTCGAGTGTAGTTTCTTGAGCCGGTTTAGTTTCTTCTGTAGACATATTGTAATAAATTAGCCTGCGTAATGAACAGACGGAACCTCACAATTTTTCGTTACCCCGTACCACGGTTGCGCACGCCTTCTAGAAATTTTCCATGCTCAACTTAATTGCTGACGCGTATTTCAAGAGCGCTCTTGAAGAATTTGGAACAAATTTTAACGCGGCCTTGACTGAGACAACGCCTGTACTACTAGCGGGGGGACAAGTGAAAGGAAGCTCTCGGCTGTTCTACGCGGTTCGATACGGTTCTCGTTACATTATTTTTACTAAATTATATCGCTGTGCGTTGTGACGGAGAAAGCGAAAGGCTATAGTTAGCGTGCTGAATTCCCTTATACCTGCAAAACGTTATCTGCCTAACAGATAAACAAAATACATACCAAAAATTATTGTATTCAGTGTTCGATATGAGAACCCGGTACGTAGTTGAACTGAAGTTGAACGCCGTCATGTTAACGTCCCGGTAATGTTCAAGACCCAACAGTAAACGATAACTCCAGTCAAGTTAGTTTTATTAGCAGTCATCTTAACACCAACTTTGTCACCAGTAAGTGCAAAACTGTTAGTCGCTTTGCTCTCGACGAGGCCTTTCGGTGTTTCCAGCGTCTTCAGAACGGGCAGTGACGAAACTCGGTGAAGGGCGGACCATTATAAAGGCAGATAGTGACGATGCTCGGCGAGGGGCGTGGCCTAGACATTGTGCAAATCTAGACGCTGATGATGGCCTCCGATGGTGGGCCGAAACGTTTGTCAATAACGACATCTGAGGACCACGGCCTGACAGCCAGCTGAGAATAATAATTTCAACAAGCCTTTTGACAATTTGCACATACCATCGAAAGTTAGGTTTAAAGAGCGTGTAGGTGATTCTCTTGTTCCCTGCTATTGTGATTTCTGTTCTAGTGTTTGCCAGTTAACTGTGTAATACAGAGTATTATTTGTATTCGTGAAATACTAACTGAATAAACCTCCCACTGCACTACATCAACATACGAAACAATTGTTACCGCCTTTATACCAAGTTACAGCAGCACATTAAGTGACAACGCTTGGAGACAGCAATACTAATTCAACAATGTCTGGTGACAAACACACACTGCGTGTGTCGCTGGCAGAGTCTTTGTTGTGAGTGTATCATCGGTGACGACGGGTTTCCTTGTCTTTGGCGTAACAATAACAACAATGAATGTTTGTCTTTACTAATTGTTGCTTACGCGAATACGTGGTTATAAAACAATGTAAGGTTTCGTCTGTTCATAACGCAGGCTAATCTAGTAATTACGATACGGCTACAGAAGAAACTAAACCGGCTCAAGAAACTGTGCTCGACTTCTGGAAAAGACAAAAATCTTGCTGAACAATGACGCGGTTTTAAGAGCTTGATTACATGTCCAGATAAAAGACACCGTAGTTGAGATGACAATAAAGAGACGTAGAACAGTTGTCGTTTGCTGGCGACCAGGTAATACTTCATAAAAGTAAGTACGCCTTCCAACCTCTAACACATCGCTTGAAGCAATTGTGTAGCACATATCATTTTATAATATCTCATAAAAAGACAAACGTTATAACCTTTAAAGGACAATTCTCAGTGCGTTTTGAAAAAGCAATTGAGGGTAAAAGTCATGAAGAAGTATTACATTTGAAATTTCTAGACTGTGGTGTAAGGTGATAAACCTTTTAAAAATTAGAGTTAAGAAAATAAGTAGATCGATAGAATGAAGGCTGAACAATAAGACAAGACTAAATATAAAAGAGAAATTGTATAAAATAACGGCGGTACTATTTCTTGCCTATGCTAGTAAAACGTGGACAATAATAGAGAAAGAAAAGCGGCCAATTCAAACAGCTGAAGTGAATCTCTTAAAGGGAGTAAAAGGCTAACGGGTGGGGGATTGGAAGGGAAGGAGATGTAAGTTCTGAATCTAATATATGCTACGACGGTCATACACTACAATAAATGTCACGTTATTACAGATTGGTACTAATTAACATACTAATCGCTTTCCGCCAGTAACGATAACAATCACTCCGCCAATTCATGATAACTGAACTGTTCATCTTGTTATTTCAACTAGGAGGCTCTGTAATTCCAACTTTGTTGTGTTTACTTACTGATCAGCTACTTCTCATGTTACGTACGAGGCCTTTCAGTGTTTCCACCATTTTAAACTTAAATTAAATTTAAAACCACAACTTAAAATAAAACAATCGTCACCAATCATCATCAATAATTAACTCTGTGGTGAGACATATAATTGAAAAAATTTCAAAACTCATTTGGCAACAAGTAAAAAGGATTTGGTGCTGCTGAAATCGCTTCAGCCTGTAACGTTTTCGGTCTATATTGTAAAAGATATTTTATTGTCACCCCCATTACTTCTGTAATAAGCGGTCTTACTATTACTGTTATTGTTACACAGTCAGCAATAATGGTGAAGTCACTTTATTTCACCGGACAGTAAGTGAACCGTAGCCATTGTGTTGTGTTGAACTGTATTATGATTTTCATTAAAATCTCATCAAGTTCACCTGTTGGAATTTACCCGCATAATCAGTTTATTAGTTCCACACCTGTTACCGTGGCTACACCTGTTAATAATGCCGCGATTTAAATAACCGTTGCAACCAGTTAAAATTAGCCGAGCGCATTTAAAAATTGCCATCTTAACTGGAACCGCGTTTTAGAATATACGCTGAACGGGTGGGTGTACTCTTTGGACCGTTGCAGCCGTTTTCAAAGCATTTAATGATTGCATTTTCCTTTTTATACTTTCACGGTACAACATATTTTAGAGCATGTAAATCACTGCCGACCAACGCAACAAAATACAAATTGTTTAAAACACTAATAAGGCAAATGTCGGCAGATGGTTGCGCGACATGGATGCTCACGAAAAGAGGTGACTCAGCGTTGAGATATTTGAAAAAAAAAACTTTTAAGGAAAGTTTATCAATGGTGGGGTCATCTGCAAAGGATGACAGAGGATCGATTGCCAAAAGCAGCACTGGACTATAAAGCCATTGGTAAAAGAGGCGTGGGTCGTCCGAGGATGAGATGGGTGCCGGAACAGGTATATATATAACCTAATTCTTGAAGAGGAGAAAAAGAGAAAAAGGAAACTTTATGGAGTTTTGTATTGAAGAGTGTTTTGAAAGCAACTTACATCTTAGAACTGTATTAGCTGTTCCAGTGGCATGATACTGTGAAAACAATTAAAGTAGACTGTCCATGTTTTGAAGATGCACGAAGATGACCCTACTAGAAAAATATTGTTGGTAAGAGCAAGCAAAGGGGCCAAGAACAAGGGTCTTCGGTAATATAAAAGAGGATCTACAAACTATTGGAGTGAGATGGTGACGGAGACGAGCCGTGGATAGAGACGATTGGAGGAATGTTTTCAAAGAGGATATGAGTCACCAAGGGCTATGGCACTTTAATGATGATGATATCATTGTCGACATTTAGGCCCTGATGCTTTCTATGACTTCGTTACTGCTGTACAAGATATATAAATTTGTTAGACGCTTAGGGCACGGGTTACACGAGCATTTTTCCCCGGCCGTAAGCATACTACTGGGAAACGCATTATATTTAACACATACGCGGTTTACGCGGCAATGAAATTGGTCACACGGACGTGGAAAAAACGCACGAGTCGTCGACTCTGCTGCCTTTTCAAGGTTTCCCGCGCCGAAACACAACCTGCTGCGTGTTTAGTCCGTTTTTAACACGCACGAGTGTGGTTACACAGAGTGTTAAAAAATGCCGCTAAAATAGCATTTGTTTATTTACTTGTTACTGTGGTAATTAATTTTGGTATCCACGGTATTGTTGACATCTGTATAAAAAAAAAATTTAATGTAAAACTTTCATAAAGATTTATTTACTACTGATAAACAATGTTTTCTTTTATCTAAAGACGAACGTTTCTGTGCAGTTGCGTTTCAATCTTTATATACACATTTGAACTCGGCCTGCCAGAGCTGTAGGGATGCGCGTCCAAGACGTCCCAACGCTGCCGTCCGATCTGTGTGACTACACTTCTGCTCGTATAATCACTGTACGTTTTTCCAAACTCCATGCTCGTGCACGGGCGGAAAAAAACGCTCTGTAACCGTACCATTAGTAATTAGGTTGCGCCGAAACCAGATCAGAAGATATCACAGTAGAATCCAGGCGGAGAGACGTACAGTTTCTACCGTATTACAAATAATCTGTAACAATATGCTGACTTCGAATGTTGACATTAAAGATGTTTTGTGGTTCCTATGTTTATAATACGACTAAGTGTACATAGAGTATAGTACACAAAACAGAAGTGTGAACGTAGGCTACTGTCCAAAAAGATTGTGCAGGATCCATCTACTGAAGGGCCTCAAATTGATGGCTAAGCCTTGTATATTGTAATAGTTGGTAGCGGATCTTTGCAACTGGGTGTTTGAGAGTTTGCTTGACGTATCGTTTGGTAGAATGCTGCCATCAACTTGAACACAACGTAGATATACAGGTTGAATACCCAACGTTGGTTAAAAGTTGAACTAACGAAGCACGTTCTCAGTTTTAAGTTGACCATTTGCCATTTGTATGTCTGTCTGTCTATTTGGGATACGTACCACGATAACTTTGAAACGCACCAACCGATTCATGTAAACGTTTGCGTATGTCTCCATAATTTTACCCTACAGAACCCTATTGTTCTTGATGTCGATCCTTCCAAAAATTTAGGCAAGGGCGGCAGGCAATATAATGTGAGGGGATCAAAATTGTGAAAAAATTGCAAAATCCAGTATAGCAGGTAGTGTTTATTTTTTTAAATGTTGAAGTCTTCGGACGTTAAAGCCCTAAAAGTGGTTGAACGTTTTGGGGAAAAATGGGGAAATACATGCGACTGGTCAGATTAAAGAAAATTTTAACTAGCATCTAACTGGAGTGTTAAGATTTGCTAATTTCGATACTTTTGGACACCAAGACCCAGAAAAGACATCAAGGATTTAAAGGACTGCGAAAACGCCTGAGTGTGTCAGACCAAAAGAAATCGTAACCCAAATCCGAATGTTCCGAATTTATAGTGTTCATTGCATGACCGTGTACTAGAAAATAAATAGTAGAGTAATTTTTATTTTTTTTAATTATTCTCACAATTAAAAAATTATCAAAACTTTATGTAGCCTAATATTAATAAATGTATTTCGTTTAATATGGTCAGAGACTTCTGCAGCTCAGAAGCATATTAGTTGTCCTTGTGTCGATTATTAAATATTCCAGGGTCGTAAAATCGACTTTCGATTTTTGGTCGTAGCAATCCGCAGGTTTAACACTCAGTATCTGTTAATTGTTAATCCACTATATAGAAGTGCACGCGCATCATGTAAAACGTGAATACGCTTAAGTTTTTGGTAAAACATTTCAAAATTGGGGATCGAATATTACTAATAACAATCCCAAGCGATTAAGACTGGACACTTGTGGGCATGGTTAATTGACGCCTTACTGCATAAAGCTTATAAAACACGCGCGCGCGCGCGCACACACACACACACACAAGCAAGCGCGCACACACAATCCTCTGACGGATGTGTAGTACACTTTATCTTATCCGTGTTTTAAAACGTAATGTCTATAACTGAAAAATCCGGCGTTCGCTGTATTTTCCGTCATTGATTCGGGTCACCGAATTCAATACATTTCTTAACTCGCAGTAGCAGTAGAGGCGTAAAAAACTCAATTTCCTAATAGAAAGACAGGAAATTTTATTTCGTTTTCACTCACTATTTCTCTTCTATCGGACAGATGTTTCTTGGTTTATTTAGAAGTGTCGGCTTGGTCACCCTCATTCACCTCCACTATGTGAGCCTTTAATGCCTAATGCTGTCTCTAGGAACTGGGTTTTTTTATTTTATTGGGGTACATACTTTTGGTCTCTCTCTCTCTCTCTCCTTTTACCTATATCTCTTTCTCTCTCTTCCTCTCTCTATATTTTTCTCTTTCTCTCTTCCTCCCTCTCTATCCCCTTTGTCATCAAGAATCTTTATGGACTGATAGGCCGTGGTACACAGTTGTTGCCGTTGACAAATAACAATATTCTGAATATACTCCTCCATAATAATAGTATCACACCATTAGTCAAGAAAACTGGTGCATATAAATTGTCGTGTTCTGGTTGCAGTTATTTATATATTTACCAAACTGGGGCGTGTTTCGTAAAGAGATTTTACACACACTAAAACATAATTTTTAAAATTGGGCTTCACTTATTAACATAAAATCTAACTATGCGCAATCATACTTTTTCAAGCAAGTATACTTAATTTCAAGCAATCGTACTTATACAGACTTCACATCAAATTTTAAACCGTTACACATTTGTAATAAAGGCCAGAACATGAACGCTTTAGAGGATTTCGAAATTTACAAATCACACAATAACACACACAGTCGGGATATCATATTGAATGACCATTTGTACTTCAAATCGAACCTACTGTACGATACAGCCTTGAAATTTCAAAAACATTAATAGACAACTTCAGTATCCGGTCGGCCTTCAAATGGTGCGCATCCATACTGACGTGTGTAACTACAAAGTAATGTGATTTTAACTTTTAACGACCTCAATTGAGTGAATTAATCTGATGATGGAACATATCAGATTCCAAAACGCGTCATTTTAAGTATAAAACTAAATCACACGACGGATCTAAGGTAATTTATTAATTTATAAATAGCAAAGTGACTTAGTCAAAATACCAATAACAATATGTATGTTGCCAAAAGTTACGGCCCCACCATCAGTGTCTACGGTTGGCACGGTGACTGCCACTGCCAATTCACCTCAGAGATGAGGTACAGGCTATGTATTTTACCTGAGAAGGCGCATTTATATAAACTTTTGTACCAGAACTATCTTAGCTGGAAAGCAGCAAGACGTTTTATGTTGAATAACATTTATTATAACTAGATTCCCCACACATAGACTTTCACAATTTTCTTAAAATTTTGTTTACCATTTTTGACCTGTGGTGCTTCTGATTTAAACAAATGTCTAGTACACGCTACATTCGAATTTGGATTTACAGTTCTCTTTAGTTTAGTGCGCGGCATAGATTATTAAAATTTCCTCAACTTTTTAATCGCTCTTTTAGGCTTTAATATGATAACAAAACTGATCAGAAATGGAGACCAAAGGTAAATGTGAATAAAACATGACAACAGGTGACCTTCATCGAGACTTGATACTGGAGGAAGACATGGGTAAGGTTTCATATACAGAGGAATACAAGTATTTACGGGTGAAAATTACGGCCAGTGGAAAGCAAGGCAAAGAAATACAATCCAGAATTAATTTGTGAAAGATGGCTATATCTACATTAAATGGAATCCTGTGGGATAAGCAAATTACAGCAGATACTAAAACCAAAATGTTTAAAACGATTGTTAGAAGTATCATGACTTATGGCTCAGAAGTTTGGGCTACTAATGAACGCATAAAAACAAAATTAATGAAAGCAGACATGGACTGTTAAAGACGTTCGGCAAGAGTATCCAAACGTGAGAAAATTAGAAGTCAACTCATTAAAGACACAATGAATGTGAAAAATTCTATTGTTGATATGTCTAACCAAAAAATTACAATGGTATGGACACACAAAAAGAATGCCACAGGAAATATTGTAAATGAGAGTTATGGAATGGACTCCACCGGGAAGAAGGAAAAGCGGAAAACCACCTATCACCTGGATAGAAGAAATTCAGACTAGATTGAGGGCACGAGAAATTGAAGAAGATCTTTGGGTGGACAAACAGCAGTGGAAGATTCAATCACTTCTGTAATCTTTGGTTCCGGAAAATGTGTAAACATTGTACAGCCCGAATACTAATAATAATATGATAAATTTTGAAAGTTCTAACAACAAGCACAGTATTAAGATGGATGTTGATATTCTCCAGAAATACGCACTCTTACAATTTGTTTCTGGCTAGTTACTTTTGAAGGTGATCAATTTAATAAACAGCAGAATTATTTGGGGGTAATAGTTTGGTTACGACACGTTTGTCAGCGTCTGAATGGAGTAGAAAAGTCTCTAGGGGCTTTCAAATTGCGACTTAAGCAGAGCTTTGACCCACATACCACACGCGATGCCTACTTAATTGGTGTAATTCTGCCTACACCTTAAGCCTGTTCGTCCCTAACTAGCAAACTGTGTTTGTAGTAATACTTTGTCAGGCGGGCGGGCTACGTGGACGACATTGAATTTCCGTTATCATTTTTTTCTGTATGCATCAAACAACATCATTGATTCCTCATAGTGAAAGTTTATCGTGTATTTGAATTGGCAGTCTCTGTAATTTCAACTTTGTCATTGCTTACTTACCTATGATGCTCTGGACAAGATGTTTAAGTGTCTCCACTATTATCAAGTCCTTAACCACGACTAGTCAGATCGTGGACTTAGGACTTGGTCATGGTAGAAACACTGAAACGCCTCGTACGGAGCATGGCAAGTAGCAGGTTAGCAAGTAAACACGGCAAACTTGAAATCACAATGTAAAGGACTTTCCTGTTAGCTTAGAGTGCCACGACGGCTCTTTGGGTTACACAACCGAAACTCACACTTTGGGCCCACCCTATTGTTGCGGGTGGCGTACCGTGTTTTCGTTTTTCATTAGGTAGGCTATCTTGTGGACCGATTCTTTTACCGCAATAGGTTTTCTAACTACGAACCGCAATTCTGCAGCTCCTGAACCTGAGTCTCAGGTGATCGGAACGTTATTACCAGTGTGAAAACATTTTACAAAAATGCATTAAAGTAATAATTTGCTTGATCAACTGATCACTTAAAATTGGCACACAAATTTTTAGTCACAAAAATTACCCGTGACGCAAAATGTAGGGCCATCGCTACTACAGTAGGTAACATCACAGTCACTATATCTTGTTTGTTCCTTTGTTTACACTGCAGACCTCGCATACGTAGTCCACAGGTGCAGATACTCCACACACAAATACGTATTAAATTTTTCCATAACGTTATGCAGGCAGGATTTATTGAACTTTATTGAACTTTTCTCGCCTTACGTTCTTAGTGTATTCTGTACATTTTATATCTGATGTAACTTTGCTTCCTGAAATTTTCCAGAATGCTGACACCTCGCCTCCTATTTAATTGTGAATTTGGTGTACTTGCTTTCTAGTCACAAAGAATTCAGTTTTAAATTTGTTCAATTCCAACTCGTATCTGTTCAAAGTACGTCATATTATTTTTACATAACTCTGGAAATCCTTCCTTTCCGGCAATACTGCGATGTCAGCTGCAAACCTCAAGAGACTGACACTATTAATGTTACGTCGGTCTCGCGGATCGTCGTGTGGTACAGTGGAAACAAGATATAGACACCAATGAAGTCGCTAATTACCAACTTTAATTATTTACAATGTGAAATCAACAAGGTACTCTCACACAATAATTTATGACAAATTTTATAACACGCAATATTAATGTCAACTAATAGAGTTCTACACTAATTATAGCTCAATAATCACTTCGCCACACTACTTCGAATCGCACTTGAATAAATCGCCAGCTATACAGTCTCGCAACGTATAACTAACTGTGAACCAGCCGCGGTTGCTCATATATACTTTCACATGTTTCAGAATAATTTTTCATTCATTTGGCAGCGTGCCAGTTAATTTCCGTACTTACAAGTGCTCTCGAAAAGTCTGGAACGTACTTTTTGCTACGATAGTGGACGACCTTGACACATACAGACACGTGGGGGGGGGTAGTCGAGAAGCCCGTAGAACGACACTCTCGTCTTTTTTAAAGCGTTGCATAATTGTCGTAACATTAATAATAATTTATTAATAACTATTCACAGCAACAGTCAGTAAGTCAGTAAGCTGTATAAACCAAAGTTAACAAAAAACGAAACATTTAAAATTACTTCACATATTGTTCGCACACTGTTTATATTGCTCATTTGTATGTGTCCATAGCTTTTGTCTAGCTAGTGTCGTCTTAAAAGAACATTAGGAAGAAATTCATAGTGTTGTATGGCTGAAGCATTCCACTATGGGATGTGAAACAGGAGGACAATAGTTGAAGCTGAAAAAACCAGTAATAGAATCATTTCAAATGTCTTGCTACAGGAGAAATGTCTTTCTAGAACCCTTTTTCATTTTTCACATTGTCCATACATTTTAGTTTTAATATTCTCCTGTAGCAAGACATTTCAAATGATTCTATTACTGTTTTTTTCAGCTTCAATTATTGTCCTCGTGTTTCACATCCAATAGTGGGATGCTTCAGACATACAACACTATGAATTTCTTCCTAATGTTCTTTTAAGACGACACTAGCCTAGACAAAAGCTATGGAAACATACATATTTCCATTCTTTCTAAATGGAAGAAATGGGAAGTTTGTGTAGAAGTATAAGATGAATTCGAGCAGATTTGTTGAGACGTTTAGGACTAATGACATTGGCGGCAAAGGGTGTAGTAAATGGAAAGCCGGTAGACAGAGACTGGAGTATCCGGTTGAGCATGTGTTAGATGTTTGGTGTTCAGCATCTATTTTCAGAAGTGATTGGCTAAGGATGGGATAAGCTGAAGGACATCATCAATCCAGTGAGGCGATTACCGAAGAGAGAGAGAGAGAGAGAGAGAGAGAAGATATAGACAGACAGACAGAGACAGAGACCGAGAGAACATTAGATAACAGGTAGCCACTAGAAGTATTCAATTTGTATATCCGACCAAAGATAATTGGAAATTTAAACATTATTTTATACGGTCCAAGTCACTTTATATAGTAATGATTTACCTTATTCAAACCGTCCAGTGACTTAAAGTGGTATATTTATGACGCGTTTCGAGTCATATGACCCTTCATCAGATAGTTATCACTCACAAGGAGATCATCAAATATTAAAATTCACAAAAATACAAAAAACACACATATGTACAATTGTAAAACCTATACAAACGTCCGACACAGTGCACTGCGTGAGGCCCACTGGACTCTGAGCAAACGCGTGTCACGCCGTGTGTTAGATCTATCTTATAATCGATTGTAGCCCGGTGTCATATAGCGGGTTTGATTTGAAATTTAATTTATCGTTAAGTATGCCACCATTCGTACACGAATTTTAATACGAATTTAATACCCTTACATTATTGTAGTAAGGGTCGTTATATGGATGCATGGGAAGAATGAAATCTATAGTGGACATAATAACCCAGTTACTCATGATGGCATACTTAACGATAAATTAAATTTCAAATCAAACCCGCTATATGACACCGCGCTACAATCGATTATGAGATAACACACGGCGTGACACGCGTTTGCTCAGAGTCCAGTGGGCCTCACGCAGTGCACTGTGTCGGACGCTTGTATAGGTTTTACAATTGTACATATGTGTGTTTTTTGTGTTTCTGTGAATTTTAATATTTGATGATCTCCTTGTGAGTGATAACTATCTGATGAAGGGTCATATGACTCGAAACGCGTCATAAATATACAACTTGAAGTCACTGGACGGTTTCAATAAGGTAAATCATTAATAATTGGAAGACTTAAATGAAAAATATTAAAAAGTTTACAACCGTCGTAGGAAAATGGGTAAATTCAGCAAAGGCAAACATAATTTCTGAAGTAGATTTTTATGGCAAATCGTTGTCTAAAACACAAGGCAAGGAAAGAGTTTATAATAAAATTATACAAATCCACGGGAGTTCCTACTCTTACTTATGGCTCAGAAACCTGGACAATGTTTGGTAGACAAATATCAAGAATTCAGGCCAAAGAAATGAAATTTTTGCGTTCCATAGCTGTGGAATTTTCCGTACACAATATTAGATATAAAAAGAAACAATTATATAAGAGAGCAACTGCGAGATTAATACATAGCAGCCAGTCCATCAGCGATGTGAAGTGCTCCGTAATGTGACCTACATTATTGCACATAATCACATTTCATTGCGCCCTTTGTCCAGTATCAAATCAAATCTGTCCGCACAAACTGTTACCTTGTATGTTGTTAAATATGTCATTGATGAATTGACTGTATCAGGTATCAGTTATCAATAATACAAACTGGACGTTTTGCATATGACAGGCAAATCTATTTCAAAAGGGTTCGCGGTAAAAATGATATTCGGTCATACAAGCAGTTTCATCACTTGAAACAAAGCCATTAGATTGTGCTTCGTAGTCTATAAAAACAGTGAAATGTAAAGATGGTTTATAATCATCGTTTCTTTTTATCCCTTTGCTTTTTCAACTTGTGTAATTTTTATTTTTTAGTTGATCTATGCTTATACGCCTCTTGAACAATTTTATCAATTCTGGTTCCGTTATTCACCGTATTAGTTGACATTGTATGACAATATTCTGGAAACACTAGATTTTAGGAACTGCCAGATACTCAAATTTGTGGGACATGTATTATTAAATGAAGATGAAATGTGATAAAATTTCATAACTTCCAAGTGATCAGATTTTCCTTAAAAACCGGTCTTGTTGAACGTTTTATTTTTCTGTCGCATTACGGAAAACATCATGTATCAAAATCAATACAAAAAACTCAATTTTGTATCAAGACAAAACCACCTCTGTTTTTGCTGACTTATAAAATTAAAACAACATGAACGAAAGAAATTAAGATTTACACCAGATTAAACTAAATAAAGTAGCATATTTCTTTTCCACCAAATAAACAACTAAATCTCTTTTCTGAAATAAAATGTTTGAATTTATCTTTGCAAAAACCTTAAAATACTTATAGCTTATGAATTTTTCATAAGGTAATCAATATTTTAGGACAAATTTACATATGTAAAACTTAACACAAATTAATGTGTTAAACTTTTTTAAAAAGTTTAAAATAGACACATCAAAATACATTGTTTGTGTCAAGTACGATATTCGATGTACGATATTTTTGCCGAGTTGTGGCAACACTGTACGTTTCCATATAAATGTTACTGTTACAGTAACGAGTCCCCCGTGTGGTCGATACTCGATGTGTGCTCCCCAGTGTCACGTCGTTGTACCAAACCAAGATTTCGTACTCCGCTTTAGCAACTTAATTATAATCTTGTATATAGGGGATTATCTTTCTTTTAAAGCGTGAGACGTTAAACTTATGTAAAATCGGTATTACATAATAATAATCAGTCATACATGACTTCCATGTCCTAAAATTTATATCTAAAATCATTTAAATATTAATTAAATAAGTGGATGCTTGAGTTCTGAAGAAATTACTTATCAGCTAAAATGGTACCACCATGTCAGGTGGATTAAGACTATCCTCAACCTTCGTAAGGAAGGACTGTACTTTTGGATAAAATGTCTGTAGGCCGAACGAAGAGCTAGCTAAAGGTAGCTGCGATCTGATTCCTGTAATGAAATTGGAATCTCGCTGCGAGGGGCCGAGGGATGTCTATAGTGTTATCAAAGTCTTTCCTGTCAATACTATATTAGTCATTTCTCTTTTTTAAAATTGAGTTTTGATTTCTTTCTTTCCATTTGTCTTCTGATTTCCTGAACGACTATTCTGTTCACCCGTATAATTATAAATTTCTCAGCAAATATTTCTTCCTTAATACGTTTGTGTCTCTGTTTAACACCCACCATTCTGATCCATGTCATAATGCTATATTCCACACAGGCTAGTAAATAACTAGCCATCATGGAGGTGAAAATATTTTCAAGGAGGACAAACAATTTTCCAAAGGAGAAAAATATTTATATATTTTTCATACATACACACATACACATATTAGTTTATAATTCTCATATCTCGTATAGTACACAGATTGTATTAATTGCTTTAATACAACAACACTGCCCAGCGATCCACACGAAAAAAAATCGCTGTCCACCTTTTCGGCTTGCACGCGTTGTGTTGGTGTGGGTTTCTGCACTTTTCATTTAAAAAGCGTGCAAACATAAGGAAATAAACATGATTGAGGCCAGAAATAACGCGAATTTTGCGTGTGTGTGTCCTTCCGGCCTTTTTATTGTGGTAATCACAATAATAAAACTTTGGAAAAGTAAACATTACATAATTGAGATATGCTTGCCTGCCAGGAACGATATATTTTCACTCATACGTGATTTAAATTAAAATGAAAAATATAGAATTTTGTTAAAGTGAAATGAAATGTTTCATAGAAACTACTTCTTTTTTGTCATTAACGTATTATACATATAAAATTTACTTCCTCCATCATCAACTACCATTTTAATTTATTAAACAAATTCCCCCCTCCCCTCTTTAACTACCCTTTTTATTTATAGATATTTCATCTACCTTTCTACAGTGGATTATTATGACCTTCTTTTCAGGATACTTTATTTATCAAAATTAAGCAATTTACTCTTGTTAAAACTAAAACGTTGCAGGTAAACTACCCCTTTCCCTTAACCGATCTTCACCAAAAACAATAGACCTTGAGCCCTCTACAATTCAGGACTGTATGCAAAAAATATTTGATTCTGTTTGAATTTGCTGCTGTTATCGTTTGCCATTAAAAAAATTCTACATACAGACACACACACACACACACTTTCCGAAAAATGACTTTTTTTCATGTTGTGAGAGTAGTACAATCAGAATCTGCCGTTATCTTGAACACGATTTTTTTCGCCATGACCATACTTCCATTTCCTTATGGAATATGGAAGTAAAAAGCATTGTGAAATGATACAGCAGCCCAATGCTTGTAGAAAAAGAGGAACTAATACTGTGTATAGAAAATAGTTAGGGTATAAAGGGAGAGGGAAAGAGAGAGAGAGAGAGAGAGAGAGAGAGAGAGAGAGAGAGAGAGAGAGAGAGAGAGAGAGAGAGAGAGAGAGAGAGAATGAAAGAGACAGACAGATAGACAGAGACAGAGGGAGGGGGCAGAGAGGGAGACAGAGAGACATACAGATAGCGTTTGAGTGAGGGGGAAGTGAAGGAGAGAGTTTTTAAAATTAATTTTGTATTGAGACCGAAATGTGTGTTGGTCACCAGTAAATTTTTGTAGACTGATGTTTATTTATTATTTGAACTACCGTTAAAATTGTAATTAACGATTTCTCCGTGTTCAATTTTTTTGTTTCCACTGTTTAAACACGACGATCCGCGCGATTGTCGTAGCAGTGGAGTCTGGCATTATTATGCGGTCAAAGAAACGGATGGATTGCCGGGCGAGTGAAGACAGTGGCATAACAATCGTACAACATAAGCAATACCATTGTTGCCCATTATCATAAATAGATTAACTCTATTTATCCTCATTATATATATATTACCATCATAAACGACAGCTGAAAATGTCAAAAAATTAATTATAAATGTCAGTAATTACTGCGTGTAGATCACTTTCTGGCAGTAAAGCGAACGGTAATGGAGGCCAGCTGGTGATTGGCAGAAATTGACAGCTCAGCAATAACATAATTCCCCACCACATTATCCCCACTCGGCAGTAACTCTCTCACGTCACATATAATAGTGGACAATTTCTAGTTTCGAACTGTGTGTGTGTGTGTGTGTGTGTGTGACCGCTTGCCTTGCTCTCAGTTCATTGCTCGAGAATATGCTTCCATTCTTCTCGATTCTAGTCTTCGTAATGTATTATTTCCACGATTAAACTTAGTCTAAATTGCTCTTCTGGTTACGAGAGTTTATTAAGCGATTTTGCCGACAACTTGGGCAACCACTTCTACAAAATTTCTATTAATTATGTACTTTCTTTCTGCAAGCAAATAAGGGACGACTCTGTTGTCCACTGTTATTCATTGAACCCATAACTCTAATCAACCATTAAATTACTGTTCAATTGATGGGCGTTCAACGGTTCTTGATTTCATTCTTCTAAATTACATCCTTAACATACGTCCGTTAACCTTATGGAGGATGTTCCTTGTCCCCTCTTACAGACTATTGTGTTATAAATCTATACACTGACCTTTTCGTGCCATTTCTCCATAAAAAATTTCCAAAAAATGTCAGTATTTTTTTAGATGTGTGTGGTCGTTATTGCATTGATCGAGTGTTTCTCCCATCAACTCGGCTGATTTTGTCTTTAAACTTCGACTACAGTTTTGCGGGGCTGAGTATACTAGTAAGTACAACGCGAGGCTACTAATCTAGAAGTCGCGAGTTTACCATAAAATCTAAGTGCGATTTTATGACCCCAGATGGACTCAGTTTTTAGAGATGACTACCCGGGATGACGTTCTTGGGTAATAATGGGCGGATGAAACATAGTGTTAGCTACATTTTCTTCCGTGTATGCCGATCTGCTCAGAAGTAAACGATTAGGTAAGCCTGCCCTACCTATCTTCTATAATGATTAGGTGGTAAAAAATGAGCCATTATTATAAACCTGACGATTGAAATTGAACAGTGGCTTAGAGATGCGCAGTGTACAAACTTATCATTTATTTCGCACATGCGCACAACAGTCTTGTACAGTGTTCCATAAGTTAAACATCGGCTGGATCACAAGACTGGCGAGAGCAATGAAAGCATGTGTGTGACAGAGAGGGAGATAATATGTATCTGAGACAGTGAACTGTTATCGTGTTGTCTCCCTCTCTTCTCTCTGATAACTTAGCTATACTTGTAAGTGGAGGTAATTCATGCATTGGGTCGGAGCTGATTACTGTTCAGGAACGACTGTCGGGCATATATTATACTGCTTTTACTGCTGTGGAAGATGGTGGTTCCAAGTCATAACACAATAAATAGAGTACCTGTTAAGAGTCAAAATTTTTTATAGTTTTTAAAATATCTATCATAAACTGTGTCGCTTTGTCTACTGTAGTCAAGTCTCGTAACGTGTTATAGTCAAGAAACTTTAAACGACGTTTTTCCATTGAATTGCCATGGCCATGCTAAAAGATCTTATTTTATCTTGTGCAAAGATAAGATCTTACTTCTCAGATTAGGCTGCTCTGACTGTTCCGGAAACCGTCTCATCCTTGGAACATGTGTGTTTATAATTCAAGGCAAGTTTGGGATGGCGATTTTGCTCCATTCCTCCAAAATGCTTACACCAGTATAGTTGGCCTTGTATTCATTCCGTAATTCTATTAAATAATTTAGAAATTTGTAATTCTCGCCTTATCTGTGCATTACTTGTTCTGTCTCGTAACGCGTACCCTTTGACCAACCTGAGAAATTTCATGCTGCTGATGTAATCCTCCTTCTGTCGCTCTGTGAAGTACCCATGTCTTTCCTCTGAATGATATTACTTTTGTTTTATGTAAAGATAGCACCAAGCCGTATTCCGCTACTAAATTCCTCAAGATCAATAGTCCTCTCTGCAAGTTATTTTCTGTCTGTTGTATAATAACATCGAATGCTTATAAAATAATATTAAGTTTACATTGCGGAAAAACTTAATTCCCCATTACAAATTTGTCTTCTATCTTTTAATGATATTGTCAAAAGAAATATTAAAAGTATCGGGAAGGTACAACAATCTTGTCTAACTCCTTTAGTTGTCTCAACTGGCACTGTCAATCGTTTTCCCTTACCAATGACAACAAATGTGTACTGATACAGTCTTCTAATCAACAGATGACTTCTTACCACAATTATGGCCTTTTGACAGTCAGTAAATGTCATATGAGTTTCTAAATTAAATTCCCGTCTTTTCTCAATCACCTGCTACATTACAAAAATGGCATCAATTGTAGAGCGACCCTTCTTAAAGCCCATCTGTTCTTCACCAATAATGTTCTCTGCTATGACACTGAGTTTATTACTGATTATCCGAGAGTGCACCTTGTAAGAGGCTAATAACACTGTAATTCTCACAGTTACACAGTTACTTCTCTCACCATTTTCAAAAAGTGGGATGACTTTTACTTTTAACCAGTTTTCAGGGATTTTTCTTGTCGCTCTGAAAAGCAGAGTGCTGACAGTCATCAACGAAATGAACGCGACCGAGTCTTTCGTACGAGTCAACAAAGCGATGAAGAAAGGAGGCTGGGGGAAAACAGAAAGAGATGCTAGGGCGGAAGAGATTGTGTGCCGTGTATTCTGTTTGATTCTATAATATAATCATGATGTATATTAAACATCTGTTTATGCTCAGAGTCGCTGCCAGCAACCGCAGGGTTGCTTATTTAAACTAAAATCAATCTATAGTTTCCTCAAACCATTACACATAGTCTACATGAAACTGTTTTAAAGTTCTATAAAACGATATACATATCGAATTGAATGTAAGTTCACCACTTTGGCTTGTAATTATAAACTTTGAACTGCAGCTGATTTATTACGATAAAGTTTCTTTACTATTCAACATTGTCTATCACAAGGCATATTTTGATCAACGCCACGAATATTTTTACATTCAGCATTTATAGAACTTGGATGTTTATTTTTCTGCTTATTTCAGTATAGTCCCAAATAGTAAATTTACGTTTCTACGTAAAAATGGTGGCCAGTTGTAAGGGCAGTTGGTAACGACGTATGCGGCCGAACAAGAGACAAATTGTGTATTACTGAAATGGCATTGATCAGTAACTTTATATTGGCTAGCTAAGGGTAGGAATTAATTTGTTGCAGTAGCGGGAAAAACACAAGCTCTGGGTGTAGGGTTACGGCATATGGGTACTCATATCATGTTTACTAACTATATTCATTATTATACTAACTAATAATTATTTTTTTAATAAAACAAATTACAAACCGGAAGAAATATTATAGAACCTCATCTAGATAAATAACGCATAGTTAAATGGAATACCGCTGTACACATTATTCAGTATATGTAAATTTCTCGGAATATACGTAAAGATAACCTATATTTTATTTTTGTGTTCTGTTTTATTTATTTAATAATTTTTCCCCATCCTTAGTCAGAAATAGGTCATGCAGATTCCTTTGCTAATAATAAAACATTTAATTATGTATCATTTTATGTGTATCAGCGGAGTCGCAGTAGTGATACTCACGAGATTTCCTAGTTCATTAATTCTTTTTAATAAGTCTATATTAACTTGAGTTATAACAAATTAAATAAACTGAACACATTTCATGAAAATGAATTATATAATTGCATTTCCTGTATGCTCAAATTTAATATATAAGGAATGATGAATAGTCTTATTGAATGGTGAATAGAAGAAAACTAATTTCAACTGTTAAAGGAAGTGAGATAGTTTATGAGTTATGACAACGAAATCTTGTGTGCACAAAGGCATGAGCTCATTATCGTATACAGTACAATCAGTGAACATTGTAACGTACCGCTTATGTGAGGTATTAGCGAAACGTACACCTTTAGTCAAGCCCCAAATGTTGGGTTCACCAATCTTTAACGTACCGCTTAATGGAGGCGTTCACCACTTACGAGTGTATTGCAATTAACAGCTTCGTTAATTCTGCCCCACAGTTGTACGCCAAATCTGTAACGTACCGCTTAATGTGAGGTGTGCACTTGCGAAAGTGTTATTATATGCCTCACGCAATATGCGTCACTTTTGAATTATACTAACTGACGTTTTAAACGGTATAAATAAAGGACTTCGTTTATCTTGTTTTACTCAATCTAAAAGAAATCGAGAGTGTGTGATTTGGGGTCAAGGAGGTAATTTGTTCAGCCTTATGCAGAAGAGAGAGTAAGTATCAAATTTGCCCCTCTGTTGTGACGATTTTTTCTGTATGTTGTGCTGAAATTTTCATTAACTACCCACTACAATAAATTATAACACGTTATAATTCAATATTAATTTTCAATAATATTGCTTTATTGATTATTGACTTTTGTCTCCAGCCACCCAAGTATAGGTATCACAATTAATCTTTTTAAAAAGAAAACATCTTCTCGACTTTACCGAGTAAACATAGATCTGTCTAAAGAACAAAACATATATGTTGTTATTTAACCAATATTACGCTATAATAAAATACATCAGTTATTACATAATTCTTATTAATTCCCCAGGGTTCAGGGTGAATTCTTTATGTTATGAGAGTGTCAGAAATGGCTAATTGCTACGCTTTACAAATATAAAAAATTAATAAATAATTTTGGTTTATTTTTCAAATGTTACATAGTTTCCGGAATTGCCGTAAGAGAGCAGCATGTATTTGTTTACTTTTGAAAGCAACATATGATAAAAATGAATATTTTTTCGTTCTATTTCACTATTAAAAAACGAGTTTTCTTCTGTATTTATTACGAAAAATGTTTATACTACCTCGCTCCGTGTTGTCCTTACTGGATTGAAGTTTTATTCTGTGATGAGGTACGTCTTGCGTTATTATTTCCTTTTCATTTTTCGAGTATTTTTCTGATGGTCTATTAGACGTAGGCCGAATTATATTGGATCCTCAGAATGGTTTCATCCACTGGTTTTTAATGTATAACACCTTTTAATTTGGATTCCTCAGGTATAATTGGTTAGTATTCACTTTGTTTATTACTCTTGTGTGAATTTCGCCTCCTCCAACGTCCAAAAAAGGTTATTTTTTTATAATTTTTGTCGCATCGATTCTTCAACTCTCTGGTTCAGTTCAAAATTTTATTCTTATTAACAATACTTGTTATTTTCCATCACTCTTAGTAACACATAGTATTTTTATTATGTAGGCAGTTTGTGATTATTATAAATTTATATTTTTATTTATGGAAAAATAATTCCCTTCCATTCCGGTTTATTTACTAATTTAATTCACATAATATGTTTTGGTTAATTTTTTTTATGACCTTGTACATAAATATTTTATCATTTTATTATCATTAAATAAATTTATATATTATTTATTTAGTATCGAATAGTGTTCATACCCGGTACTACTTCCTGTTGTCCTTTCCTTCCTAGGATTATTTTAATTTTATATTATCTTTGGTAGTTAAAATTTTTATGTCTTTTAAAATTAAACCCTGGGTTTTCTTACAATCTAACATAATTATTTGAAACAATATAATATTAACTTGGGTATAACAAATTGTGGTTCATACAATATAAATTACAATAAATAAATAAAATCACAAAAATCGATTAGTATTATTACATACTACTTCCATAGTTTTATCCTATCCAAAACATACAGCACAGTTTAGTAATACACTCGTTTCACTTTGGTTTTTCACCTCAATGGGTACACTAGAACTCACTTCGCACTATATACCACTCGAATTGTTTATTATGTGGAGTGATATAATTAAATTTTGAGCGAGCTTTAGTTCTACCCATTTCTGACTTTTATTCTCATTAGTTACTTTATTGGGACCGGGTTATGTACCGTTACATAAAGCCCCCCCACTAGAACAAATTTATTTTAGTTCAACTCGTTGATAGAAATAAATTGTTGATTTGTTCAAGTCTCCTAATGGTCTTGACTTTGTTTTCATAATAGCGTTTCATTTCCGACTGATTATACACTCTGGTAATTCAGACTTGTGGTAATTGTCGTTTTCTTACTTAACTCTCTCTCTCTTGGAGGCAAATTCATCAATTATTTCTCGGGGTTAGTGGTACTTCCACATTTTATTTGATAAGGACTGGTCACACTAATCATATTAAAATTGTTTCAACACTCATTTCTATTTGCTTCTATAAATTCGCTTTATCAATTAAGCTTCTGTCGGCTATCTTCCTTCTATTTTCTTCATTTATACTTCTGGAATCTAATATCACTCCTTTCAGCTATTTTAATTATTATCCCTTAAATATTCAATTTCCCTAACATTTTTCCCTATCTTGTGCGGCGGTTCCAGTCGGGTGGCCACTCTGGGTCCATACACCGCTGTCCATCCTTACACCTTCTGAGACCAGGGGAACATCATCCCTGCTCATAAAAATTATTGCCGGAACATTTCTACGGTCAATACATAAAAATAAAAAAATCATAAGTAGTAGTCAATTAGCGACTAGTACCAAACACTTTTGGGATTCTTCATACTGTAGCTGTTTGTATTTATTTATATATTTCTTCTTCTCCTTGATTCCTTCTTCCTTTCCATTGACTAATAGCATATAACATCATTGATAGGCCTTATGTTAAAATTCTTCTGACTTTACTTCTTGTGACATATTTCTCCGTATCATTTCTTCTTATAAAATCTTCAATTCCGAGAAATTCTAATTATTGTATTAATTATCATCCTCCTTCAGTTTCATTGGAGTCATTAAATTATTCGTTATTCTTCTTATTGTACCTTCTTATCTGAGCACATTACCATTAATTGTTTATTTATTTATTCTTCAGTTTGTTACCATAAAATATTATTTTTCCTATTATTTCAGTTTAAATCAGTTATTTATAATTAAATTATATAATCTGTTCTTACATTTTCTTAGTGGTTTGTCTTTTTATTTTAAATTATATGGTTTCAAAATAACTAGAGTAAGTTGTACTTACACACTTTTTATTAATTCTAATGGTTGCAAAATATCTTAAGTAAGTTGTACTTACACACTTTTTGAATTTTGGGGTTTTTATTCTCTTCACTCTACATTAGTTTAACCGTTTTCAGTATCATTCACAACACGGATTGATCCACTCGTATATTTTTCCCGTGGATTCTGTTGATTAAACTTGTCAATAAAATTCGCTATTGGATTGCCCCATTGCGGATCACTACCATACATTTCAATATTATCGTATGCATATAGCCTCTCATCTTTATTACTGAGACCAGGATTAGACCCCTGATTTTTCCCATGGTCAACTCGTTTGTCCACTTTTCTTTGTTGCTGTTCATCGGGTCTCCTCGAATCCCTCTCATCAGCCATTAGATAATTTACTTGGACTTGATTAGTTCTCTGATTGTCATTTGGTGGATCTCCTGAGGGTATGTCCCTATTTCTATCTCCACTTCTGGACCTCCTATATTCGTCATGATCATTCCATTGTTGTCTGTTGTAGTTGTTTCTCTCATCCCTTCGATCATAATTTTGTCTCTGGTTAAAATACGGACGTCTTCCTTGGTAACTATTACTGTAATAATTGTTATTAGCATGTACATAATTAACTCTGGGCCGATTCTCTCTTGGTGGTTCATTCTTCCGCTCCTCGGTATTCCCTGACCTCCATCTACTTCTCCTATAATAAGATTCCTGTTCATAATTTTCTAGCAGCGTTTCCATGCCTCCAATAGTTTTTATTTGTCCACTCAAGCGTGCACTGATGATCTTTTCTTCAAAATGATAAGCCATTTTGGTCACTAGACACTCTTCAGGTATCTTAGGGTCTAGATACTTGGCGATACACACCTTCCCTAAAAAGTAAGCAGTAGGTGTTTGTCCCACTGTACGGTCATACCTACCATGACAGATATCGTCCCTAATAATGTTTTGTACTGATTCTGACCAGTACTTAAGTTTGAACATAGTTTTGAAACCCTCATAATCACACACCTCGTTCCTAATTGCTGTCCACCAATTATCATTGATATTTTTGAACGATTCGTATAATAGACCTTTTATCATATTCCATCTATTCTCCTTTGATCTGTTCAAAATTTCATCTACTCTCCCTAAAAATTCAAGTGGGTTTCTGCGATAATCCCGAAAGTTTACACTTTCCTTATTGTCTGGATAAACATGATGACTGCTGCATGCAGATCTAGCGCTTATTCTATCTACATCACATTGAAAATTGTTTTGTATTTGTTGCAAACTATCTAATTTCTCTGCTTGGCTATCACATTGATTTTTTACATTCTCTACAGTTTTATGAAACTCTGAAAATTTACAGTTTAGACTGCTTTTAATGCTATCTAACTGGTCATTATTTTCTTGTCGTATGGCCATTACACGAACTTGGTTATCTTGTTCTTCTTTTTCCATTCTTGCCTCAACTCCAATTTTAATTAGTTCCATCTTCTCTTCAGTTGTATCTAATCTTTGGTTAGTTTCTACTAATTTCTTCTCTGCCTCTTCCTTATATGCCTCTACTCTTTGGTTTAAACGTATTATTGACCAGATCAATTTTACCTTCTAGATTTTCTCTTAATTCTTTATTGAAATTCTCCATCTTACCCTCAATTTGTTTTAAATTCTCATTATTCTCTTCAAATTTTGCATTCATCTCTTCTCTTTGCCCTTCAACCGCTTCCTTCAGTTCATGGTATTGTTCATTCATGGTTTGTTTTAAGTTTTCCTCCTGTTTCTTAAATTTTTCGTCTATTTTATCATTGGTTTGTCTATTTTGTTCCTCCTGTTTCTTAAATTTTTCGTCTATTTTATCATTGGTTTGTCTATTTTGTTCCTCCTGTTTCTTAAATTTTTCGTATATTTTATCATTGGTTTGTCTATTGCTTTCCATAATAATTCTCAACATCTCCTGCATGCTCATGTCTTCTTTTTGGTTGAATTTATCTGGTTGGTCCCCTTGGGCATCCTCTTCCACTATTTCCTTTTCCGTATCCATAACTACTTCGGTTTCTTCTATATCACCTGTCTGTTGGTCCATTTCACTGTCCGTGACTAACTCTATTTCTTGTTCCTGTCCACCTTCTTCAATCTCCTTTCCTTCTGCCCTCTTCTTCGATTTTCCTCGGGTATTAGGCATTTCTTGTTTTCTCATAACTGCCAACGATAATTAGATTTTTTGATATATATTTTTATTAAATATCAAAATTCTTTTCTAATTACCGCCCTTTTACGTTGAGCGCCAATTCTGTAACGGACCGCTTATGTGAGGTATTAGCGAAACGTACACCTTTAGTCAAGCCCCAAATGTTGGGTTCACCAATCTTTAACGTACCGCTTAATGGAGGCGTTCACCACTTACGAGTGTATTGCAATTAACAGCTTCGTTAATTCTGCCCCACAGTTGTACGCCAAATCTGTAACGTACCGCTTAATGTGAGGTGTGCACTTGCGAAAGTGTTATTATATGCCTCACGCAATATGCGTCACTTTTGAATTATACTAACTGACGTTTTAAACGGTATAAATAAAGGACTTCGTTTATCTTGTTTTACTCAATCTAAAAGAAATCGAGAGTGTGTGATTTGGGGTCAAGGAGGTAATTTGTTCAGCCTTATGCAGAAGAGAGAGTAAGTATCAAATTTGCCCCTCTGTTGTGACGATTTTTTCTGTATGTTGTGCTGAAATTTTCATTAACTACCCACTACAATAAATTATAACACGTTATAATTCAATATTAATTTTCAATAATATTGCTTTATTGATTATTGACTTTTGTCTCCAGCCACCCAAGTATAGGTATCACAATTAATCTTTTTAAAAAGAAAACATCTTCTCGACTTTACCGAGTAAACATAGATCTGTCTAAAGAACAAAACATATATGTTGTTATTTAACCAATATTACGCTATAATAAAATACATCAGTTATTACATAATTCTTATTAATTCCCCAGGGTTCAGGGTGAATTCTTTATGTTATGAGAGTGCCAGAAATGGCTAATTGCTACGCTTTACAAATATAAAAAATTAATAAATAATTTTGGTTTATTTTTCAAATGTTACATAGTTTCCGGAATTGCCGTAAGAGAGCAGCATGTATTTGTTTACTTTTGAAAGCAGCATATGATAAAAATGAATATTTTTTCGTTCTATTTCACTATTAAAAAACGAGTTTTCTTCTGTATTTATTACGAAAAATGTTTATATTACCTCGCTCCGTGTTGTCCTTACTGGATTGAAGTTTTATTCTGTGATGAGGTACGTCTTGCGTTATTATTTCCTTTTCATTTTTCGAGTATTTTTCTGATGGTCTATTAGACGTAGGCCGAATTATATTGGATCCTCAGAATGGTTTCATCCACTGGTTTTTAATGTATAACACCTTTTAATTTGGATTCCTCAGGTATAATTGGTTAGTATTCACTTTGTTTATTACTCTTGTGTGAATTTCGCCTCCTCCAACGTCCAAAAAAGGTTATTATTTTATAATTTTTGTCGCATCGATTCTTCAACTCTCTGGTTCAGTTCAAAATTTTATTCTTATTAACAATACTTGTTATTTTCCATCACTCTTAGTAACACATAGTATTTTTATTATGTAGGCAGTTTGTGATTATTATAAATTTATATTTTTATTTATGGAAAAATAATTCCCTTCCATTCCGGTTTATTTACTAATTTAATTCACATAATATGTTTTGGTTAATTTTTTTTATGACCTTGTACATAAATATTTTATCATTTTATTATCATTAAATAAATTTATATATTATTTATTTAGTATCGAATAGTGTTCATACCCGGTACTACTTCCTGTTGTCCTTTCCTTCCTAGGATTATTTTAATTTTATATTATCTTTGGTAGTTAAAATTTTTATGTCTTTTAAAATTAAACCCTGGGTTTTCTTACAATCTAACATAATTATTTGAAACAATATAATATTAACTTGGGTATAACAAATTGTGGTTCATACAATATAAATTACAATAAATAAATAAAATCACAAAAATCGATTAGTATTATTACATACTACTTCCATAGTTTTATCCTATCCAAAACATACAGCACAGTTTAGTAATACACTAGTTTCACTTTGGTTTTTCACCTCAATGGGTACACTAGAACTCACTTCGCACTATATACCACTCGAATTGTTTATTATGTGGAGTGATATAATTAAATTTTGAGCGAGCTTTAGTTCTACCCATTTCTGACTTTTATTCTCATTAGTTACTTTATTGGGACCGGGTTATGTACCGTTACAACATGGAATGTTTGAGGCGTGTACATAGTAATTCTGTATTTGTTACGTGATCTTTTTTTAAATCAGCTGTTCCAGACTCCAATAGCACGATATCGAGTAAACTCTTCTTCTTCTTCTTCTTCTTCTTCTTCTTCTTCTTCTTCTTCTTCTTCTTCTTCTTCTTCTTCTTCTTCTTCTTCTTCTTCTTCTTCTTCTTCTTCTTCTTCTTCTTCTTCTTCTTCTTCTTCTTCTTCTTCAGTAAATATTACGTTTACTAATTCAGTGATAATGAAACTTCTTTCATTTGCTAGCATTATGATTTGAATATGCTAGGTTTAATTTCTTACAACTGAAAAGTTCGGATACTGGTGGAAGACGGATAATTGAATTAAAAGTATTAGGTTGTAAAATTTAAGAAAGGAAATTCAAATTATTATCGAAGGATGGTTTATGTATTTGATTTACATGTTTTGGTTGTTATTATTTTCTATATCAGCGTACATTGAAACCTATAATATTTCGGTACAGTCAATCGAGGATTTTACCCACGTACTAAGTAATTACGACGTATTAGATAAACGACAACTTGTATGCGATAAATTCAATACAATCATTGTTCTTATTTTATGTTAACGAAGTGTCAGTAACTATTTTTGTTAACTAACAGGATTCGTACTGTCAAATTTATGTCAAACTAGCTGTTACCTGCGGCTTTGCACGTGAATATGTGACTTTTAATAAGTATTTAAATATAGTTTTTATTGTCTATGTCTATATGGCATTCTGTCAGGTCGTATAACAATTTTGTACTCATTAGTCTAATACTCTCAAGAGCTGTTTTCAACACTTGTACTATTTTAACTTGTACTAACTTATTATGTTGGTACAGTTCCGACACTGGTAATTAATTTTTGTTTATTTACTTGTTACTATGGTAATTAATTCTGGTCTCCATGGTGTTGTTGACATCTTTAGTAGAAGTATTTAATATATTTCATTATATATTCACTGCATCATCAGAAATACGTATAAATATAAATTTTATAATCGTTTAAGACAATTACAAAATATATAGACCTATCTGTATATTACAAAATATCTGTAAAATTACAAAATATATCGATACAATCGGATATTAAAAATTGCAGGAACGGATAAAGGTACAATTCCGATGCCGCTAAATATCATTTGTTTATTTACTTGTTACTATGGTAATTAATCCTGGTCTCCATGGTGTTGTTGACATCTTTATACGCGTCAACGAAAAGGCATAATTGAAAGGGCCTAAATTGTGCGAATGAGGCAAAATATCAAATTCCAAGTTAGGCAGTATTTTTTGCCTTGTGTCAAAGGTTACCTGTGCAAAAGTTGGTGGCAATCGGTGTGACGGTGTGAATTTGTATTCAGTACACATAAATCCTCAGATTTTTGAGTTATATAAACATATATAGATGTTTAAATTACATTTGTTTATTTGTAATTATTGCTTAGTACATCTTTCCTTTTCCAGTAACTCTTGTTATTTCAGTTTCTATGTGAATTATAAGAGTAGATGTCTTTTGCAAGCATAATATTTGAAGTTTTCTTAGTGTATAACAACACCTGACAGTCAACCCGTTAAATTCACATTGAAGATACAGAATACTCTGTGAAACGTGCTTCAAGGTTTGATTATGTACTGATAAAACTTAAAATCTATTCTTATAGGTTCTTATTTAGTTATCTTATAGATTCATCCTATCTATTGTAATAGATTTCTTGCAGAATAAATTTATTATTATAATTGTTGTTTAGTAATATTTTATTTGAGTTTACAGTATCTTCAAATTATATTTCTAAATTGCGCAAGTAATTTATAGTTGGTTTCACTATTAACATTATGTTTATTCTGTTTCAAGTATTATTCTTTTTAATAATCCATGAATCCATTTCTTCATTTTATGTTTCATGTTAATTTATTCCTTTGTAATACTTCTGTTTAGTAATCATTATCATCATCATCCTCAAGGTTTAAACCAAGAATGGTTTGTTCCGGTCTCAAATTGGCAAATATTACAGATGGTCACTCCAGCCCTTCTTCGGACGTCCCACAGCTCTCCGTCCCCTCGGCTTATAGTTCCATAGTTGTTTGGGGATGCGGCAGTCATCCATTCGGCAAAGATGTTCCTACCAATTCAGACGATACTGGGCGATTCTGTCGAGTATACTCATAATATTCAGTTCCTGCCGTATATCTGTGTTTCTTCTATGATCATGGAGAATATACCCGGCCACGTGCCTGAGAAATCTCATTTCAGCCGCTTGGATGCGACTGGCCTGGCCTTTTGTTAAAGTCCAATTCTCAGACACATAAAGAAATGTGGGAAGAGCCATCACCTTGTAGAATTTTAGGCGTGTTCCTTTACTTGCTGACTTAAGGGTTCGCCTAATGGTCCCGCACATAAGGTTGAATTTATGCAACTTATTCACAACGTCGTTGCATACATTATAAGACACACTGTAGCCCTGGTATTCAAAATTGCTAACTTGTTCCAGGACAGTACCCTCTATAACAATTTTTGCCCGTACGGGATCAGTTCCACAAAAAACCAACACCTTGGTTTTAATTATGGATATCTGGAATCCAGAGTCTTTGTAGATTCGATTTAACAAATGTATCCATATCTGCAATCTGTTTTCAGAGTTCCTGTTTATTAATAAAGTACAAAATACCGTGCGGAGCTTGTGTTTCCTCTCCTTGATGTGCGCAATATTTTTAGAAACAGAATCGTAGCTCGGGTTTAATTATCAGAAAAGCTATCTCAACTGTGTGAATAATATTCTCAAAGTTTTCAAGTATTACACGTGTCGGAGAGCAGAAGTGTAAGGTATGACACTAAGAAAAATACTATTGTTACGACATCACAGAACAAGCTACGTGTTTGTCGAATGTGCCAGAAGAATCTCGTTCTAATGTGTGTGGCCTACGTGACTGTAGACGCATTCGCGAGAGTTTTCTCGAAGGAGCCAGCCGCGCGGACCGTGTCAAGGTCGAAATTAATTACGTCGCACACTCTGGCGCTAACACGCATTATGGAATAATCTGGTAATTTGGGGCGGTATAAATACCAGTACTCAACGACGTTCAGTTGAGTATCAGTCGCGATAAATTACAGTGCGGTTCGAGAGTTAATATGGCGCGATATTACTGTCCGCGTTCAAGTGGTTATTAGTTAAGTGTTGTGTTTTATAATCGGACGGCATATTGTAATACAATTGTGTTTTAATATTAGTTGGACATTATTTGCGTGTGAACAATTTTTATTTGATTTGTTATAAGAGACTGTGTTGTTAATTACGAAATGTTAACTGTTTAAATAAAAGCTGGTGATTAGTGGCTTAATTGGTGTCTTGTACTTATTTTGTTTTCCACTGTACCTACGACGATTGAGTAGACCGTCGTAACAGTGGTGTCAGAACTGGGAAAGAACGGTTAACAGTAGAAACAGTGGACACTTTGTACAAGACAAGTGGAATTCGTAATTAATCTGAAAACAATGGATGCCAGTAGGTGATGGAAAATTTCCAGGCGCTGTTGTTGCAGGCAGAGGAACGACGACGACAGGATGCAGAGAAAGCGGAAGAGAGACAGAAAACCCTCCTGCTGGAAGCAGAGGAAAGACGCAGACAGGAGGCGGAAGAAGCAGAAAGACGACACTAAGAAGAACGAAGACAAGAAAGGGAAGAAACAGAGGAATGACGAAGCAGGAAGCAGAGGAACGACGTAAACGTGAAGCAGGTGACATCAAAGCGTTAGTTCATGAGCAAAAGCAGATGCAAGAACATACTACCGCAGAATTGGGTCTCCTACGTGGTGACGTAGGTGAATTACGAAGTGAGTTTATTAATCAGATTATAGAATATCTAACGCAGAAGAATCCATGTCAAATAAAATAGCTGAAGTAAAATAATCTGTCTTGACTGTGGAAGAAGCTATGGCAACAAAAATGTCTGCAGTAGAAACCTCAATGCATAAGAGAACAAATTAAAAGTGAAATTGAGTACTTCATAAAGATACAACCAAAACAAATTTCGGAACAGACTGTACCAATGATAAAGACAGAAAGAGACACAGAAAATAAGTCAGTAGAGAAAGTCACTTTGCCTGCAGTAGGGACAGCTCATGTAAAAGCTCCAAACTTTAACGGAAACAGTCACTGGGCAACGTACCTCCGCCAATTTGAAGCTGCTGCATGCGCAAATAATTGGACAAAGACAAGGCAGTCTCACTCGTTCTCCCATTAAAAAGACCAGCGGCATGACTACTACAGAAAGTGCCACCTGACAGCCAGAACATCTATGCCGAGTTGATAAAAGCTCTAGAATTACGGTATGGTGATAAACATTTGCGAGATGTGTACTACACCCAGTTGAGGGCAAGGCGGCAGCATGCCGGGGAGAGTCTTCAAGAGTTTGAAGCAAGTATCGACAGACTAATTAGACTGGCCTATCCTGAAGCGCCAGAAGATTTTCGAACGAGTTTTGCGATCCAGACATTTACTGCTGGTGTCCGAGATAACGAACTACAGCAAGTTTTACGAATGACAAGACACCAGAGCAGTGCGGACGCCCTGGTATATGCTTTGCAATTTGAGGCAGCCAAATCAGCGTCTGGTTGGACAAGTCATAAAGTGCGCGCGCTAAAAGATCGCGACGGCACAGACGATGAGGAAGAAGAACAAGGAACAGACACTCGACGGTCGGCGCCACAGAATAAAGTAAGAAAGGATGGAAGACCGAAGTGTTATCGATGTGGGAAACCTGGACATTTACAACGGGATTGTCGGGTTAGAGTTCAGCAGGAGGGAAACGAGCAGTAGTCGGTACAACGGGGCGTGTGCTAACTAACTGGAGGAACAAAGCCCCTAGACAATACGCAATTTCTACACTTCAGAAAAACAGCGGGAGCTTGGTAGTTACCGGATTTGTTCAAGAAAGGCCAACCTCGATTACAGTTGACAATAGGCGCAACAGTTTCTATTGTGCGCCCCGACGTGGTGAAAGATCTGAAGCCAATCTGGTGCTCTTGCAGTTTGCGAATAGCTACTGGACGGCCTGTAAAAGTGTATGGAAAAGTGGAGATACACCTACGCCTCGGTCGACTTGAGTTTAATCATCAAGTACTTGTTGCAGACACTGTGGATGAAGCAATTCTTGGTGTGGATATTATGAAAGTATATGGATTTATAGTCGATTTCAAAAACAATGTCTTGAGAATCGGTAATGCTATCAACAAAGACGACAGCACAAAAATCGATGGACGTCATAAACCAAGTGGCCGTAACTGTTCCACCAAACTCCGAAAAGATCATCATGGTTAGAACCGAGGTAAATACTAGGGCCAACCAGTGCTCTATATTCGAACCCCAGGTAGTCAGCGCACCGGGCATACTAATTGCCAGAAGCTTAGTAAAACCTGACGAAACCAGAAATGTACCTATTAGAGTGGCGAATATTCTGGATCAAACTGTCACTTTACAAAGCATTACGGTCCTAGGCAAATTGACTCCTGTCAATTTTTCTTCTGTGAATTGTATTTTGGGATGTATGTTATTGATTTGTTTCAGTATCTTCTCTGCATTTGTGTTTTTGTTATTTGATACATTTGGTCCAAAATACAATTCACAGAAGAAAAAGAAAAACATAACAAAATCAACTTTTTAGACATAACCATCACAAGATACAACAAACACATACAATATGCAATATATAGAAAACCAACTTCCACTAACATCATTATACCTAACCATTCTGACCACCCACCACAACATAAAATGGCAGCATTTTATTCGTTATTTAACACAATGTACAAAATACCCCTAAACAAACAAGAAACTGACAAAGAAAGAAATATAATATACCAAATTGGTTATGCAAATGGTAAATTTGCAAAAATACAATAAAAATACTATGATCAAAATAGAAAATAAAATCAAATACAAAATAAAAACTGAACAATTAAGAATTAATCAAACTGAACAACACATAAATAATAACAACAACAAAAAATGGGCCACATTCACATATATAAATAATAAAATGACAAAACTAACAAAACTATTTAAAAACACAGATATAAAAATAGCATACAAAACTAATAAAAATAAATTACAAAATCTAAATAGCTCACACAACAAAGATAATACAACAACTAACGGTATATACAAAATTGAATGCCAAGATTGCAATAAATGTTATATAGGACAAACAAAAAAACAGCTGAGAAAACGTTATTTTGAACACCTAAATGTATACAAAAAACCAAATATATATAAATCCAATTTAGCCACACATGCAATAAACACAGGACATGAATTCCCAGACATAACCAATGTAACACTAATAAAACATATACCACACAAAGGCACCATAATGAACATTTGGGAAAATTTACAGATTTACAAACATAAAACACAAAACAAACTAATACCAGAACAAATACAAATCAATACAAAACATGACACAATTTTCAAAGCACTCAACATCGAAAATACACAAAATACAAAAACAGATAACACAACCACACACAATAATGAAACTTTAAAAGACCAAAGACCAACAAACTACCTTAATAACATCCAGAAGCCAACACACAAATACTTCACCAGAAACAAGATGGCGAAGGCTGAAGATGAGAGAACAGGAACTCTCGAAACATGTTCCTAATAGTAAAAAAGTATATCTTGAGGTAAATTTAGTTATAAATATTAAAGTAATATACATATATATATATTTATTTATATATATAATACCGTTAATTTAACATTGTCTTTTGTAAGAAGAATACAATTTCTGTGCCTTCCATGTACGTATGTTTACATCACTGTGAGCTTTTTTTATGTTCTGGTATAATATTTTTATACCGTTGCAGCCAATTATTAGATCCCTTGATTTAAACCTAACTGAGAATGTACTGCAACTTTAAAATTGTAACTAATAAAGAACAAAAAACTGTAGTATAAAATTAAGCTTGTTTTATTGTCATGGCAAAATAATTTGCACTAGAACCATTACAATTTTTTAATAGAAACTTGAATGAAAATCTATTAAAAATATGCCAAAGTGAATTGACAATGCTATTACGAATACAGAAGTTATAAAAAATGGGAAAATAAAATTTGTATCTGGTTTTAATCACTTAATTTAAATTAAATAAATTATTTTAATTTTATCATCATCATCATCATCATCTTCTTCTTAATGGTTTAAGGCTTTACCGGCCTGTTCTTATTCTTCAGTCTACCAACTTTTCTTCTGCCTCAAGTGTTGTAATATTTCACCATCTTCGGTATTCTACTTTCTTCGGTTGATGTGTTGAATCCATTTTCTTCTGTATTCTTTAATCCTTTCATTAACTTAAAAAATATCTAAATCACTTCTTATCTCTTCATTTCTTATATGATTCGTCTATTACACCTTTTAAATGATCCCAGAAATTTTATTTCTGCAATGTAATTTTAAATTTATTTATTCTGCTTTTAAATTATCTGAATCACCACCACTATTTTTGCAATGTTTAATGAAAAGAATTGCTAATTTAATTTTTTTTGTGCCTGATACTACAGTTAGCTGTAAATTTCCAATGATACCATAAAATTTATAATTTAAATTGGTAGCTGATAGAAATGTGATATTTTATATTATAGTTATGCGATTGCGGACGATTAGCGAAATCTAGTGTCACCTCTGTGGTTTACTTTCGCTCCGTATATTGAAAATCGGTCTCAATGGAATACAGTGAAGCGGAAAAGTTATGAGGGGCGCGTGTAGAGGTTGCGCATGAGCATTGAAGGCCTTGCGCAGTACGCCGATGTACCTACTCCTGTTGTCGACACCGCCAGAAGAGCTCGCTTGTGTAGTCGATATAAGCTCAGTTGCACGGCTGTCTCAATAAGCTAAACCGTCTATTTTGTCTGCAAATTTAATATGACATACATATTGTAATTGTTATCCAAGTCACTTCGTTATTTATAAATTAATAAATTACCTTAGATCCGCCGGGACATATGTCCCTTAGATTTCGGAACATATGTTCCATCTTCAGATTAATTCACTCTGTTGAGGTCGTTAAAAGTTCAAATCACATTACTTTGTACTTACACACATACGTATGGATGCGTACCCTTTGAAGTCCGACCGGATACTGAAGTTGTTTACTGAACTTTGTGCAAGTTCAAGGCTGTTTCGTATAGCGGATTTGATTTAAAGTTCAATATGATCGTTCAATATGAAATCCCGACTGTGTATGTTATTGTATGCTTTGTAAATTTCGAACTCCTCTGAAGCGTTCATGTACTGGCCTTTATTACAAATGTGTAAGGGTTTTAAATTTGATGTGGTGTATAAGTTGATTGCTTGAAATTAAATGTCGCGCATAGTTAGATTAAGTGAATTTTGTTATTAAGTGAAGTCCGATTTTTAAAATTATGTTTCGGCGTGAGTTCGTTAAATCTCTTTAGGAAACCCCTCCCTTTTAGGCCGATATAAAAGTAATTGCATAAAATGCTATATTATTTTTATATACGTTATTTGAAAGCAAATTTAATACAAAGCATTAGTTCGTGCTTATATTCTTCTCATGTCCTCTATTCTTTCACTGACAACTGAATCCAGCTATTAAAAGCTGTCAGGTAGTCCCATTTTAATTGTTCAATTGTTTTATTTTTACTTTTAACGTAAATAATTAAAATATTTTGCCTACACGTGTTTTAAAATATTCTTATAAATTAAGTTATCTAATAGTTTATTGTTGCGTGCAATTTACGAATTTTAAGTAGGTAGATTAATTTTGTTCAAATCTGTTAGAAAATTACAGTCACTAATACATGGTTTATTTCTTTAAGACTGATGGCAATTTTATATTTTTGCAAGCCAACTTTACAGTTTATTTAAAGTTTTGCGGACCAGTGTCCCATATACGAGTGGAAGTATCGTACAGGAAGTAGATTACAATTACCTGTAGGTTGATTAATTAATTACTTATTGATTATAATTATAATGTATTATAACAGGAACTGATTCTCAGGGCTACCAATCATTCAAGTATATAACACGCATTAGTAGTTTAGAATTCAACTACAAAAGTATTATTATTAAGTTTTTTTGTTGATATTATATTAGCAGTATTGCCTCCCATCAAAATATTGTTCAGATGGTCTCGCGGATCGTTGTAGTGTACAGAACAAAATAGACACCAATGACGTCACTAATTAACAGCTTTAATTAGTCACAAATAACAGTTTAAAATCAACATAGTACTCTTATTCAATAATTCTAGTTACGTTTGTCGACACGCAATAATTAAGTTAATTATTAGAATTCCGCACTAATTGCAACACAATAATCACTTTCCACTAATTTAGTCTTGTGACTGTCAAGTCGACACTAAATACTAACTTCCGATACCAGATATACCGGAAGCCAACTACCACAGATATCACAATAAACGCTGAGTCGCATCACCCTTTCTCCCAAAAAATGGCGGCATATAACAGTTTCGTGCATAGACTACTGTCCATACCAATGGAAAAGGAAGACTTTCACGAAGAACTTAACACAATTAATATATAGCTAGGCCCAACGGTTACAGTAGCTCAATTGTACACAATCTAATTAGAAAACATCGAAAGAAGGAAAGTAACAAAGAAATACGTGAAGGTAGTGAAAATGAGACTAGGTACATAACATCGTACTATGGTAACACCCTACCAAAAATTTTGTACAGTGCGTTTAGAGACGTAAAGATTAGGATGGGGTTCCGGACCAGTAACAACGTTGGTAAGATACTTCGACAAAACCCCCCAAAAGCAGTTGAAGACAGGACAGGTGTTTATATTATAAACTTTATAAGGTTGTGTGCAGCGACTGTTGTTGTTTCTACATTGGACAAACGGGTAGAGCGTTTAAAAAAACGCTTTAAAGAACACCTGCCCAAAAAATATCCTAGCAGAATAATATCAAATTATGCACGTCATCTGGTTGACAATAATCATTGTTCTACAGACTTTGCAAGTAATTTTCAACCCCTACACATATGCAAGAAAGGGAGATACATGAATGCTGTCGAGGAGTTTGAAATATATAAGGCATGTAAGGACACAAACACAAAAGAAATCCTCCTAAATGAACAGTTACAGTTTCAGTCAAATTCGCTATACGATACGGCTATACGAATACAGACAAAGTCCACAGTGCGGGGCGAGCAATAACATAGGCTCAGCAGTCGACCGTTGAAGTCCGGGATGCGCATCTCGGCTTTGTGCGTGCTCCAAAGTTTAAAAATTTTAGTGTTGAATGTGTGTAAATTATGTTATAAGATTTTATGTTTGATATTTTAATTAAATGACGACCTCTGGTGAGTGACAATACCTGAGGATGGGACATATGTCCCGAAACGCGTAGTAGTGACGAAGATAGAACCACCAGACGGACAAACAAAATAAGGTAAATACTTTATTCAGTCAAAGTACTTTTATTCAATAATTCTAGTTAAATTTGTTGACACGCAATAATAATTGTCAACGATTAGAGTTCGGCACTAATTAAAAACAATAATCACTTTCCACTAATCCGCAACAATCACTTCATCCGCACTCTACAATATTACCAGGTGAAACTAACGTCTAAGCCGGCCGTATGCCCTTATATACACACCGAAGAAGTTCCAGAATAACTTTTCATTCTTTTGGCGGCATACCGGTATAATTTGCGTAGTTAACAATTTTCGAACAGTCTGGAAGCTACGTGAGTGCATGGCCTTGACGGAGACGCTGGACCAGCTCGACTAGCCGAGGAACGTGTAGAATGACACTCTCGAAAAGTCGAGAGCTTTAGGTAATTTCCAAAGCTAAACATATCATAACAATGTAAACATACATAGTATTATGTATACTGCAACCCCTCACTCAAATTGGATATCAACACTCAAGAGCGTTGATGGTAATGTGATTGGTCTTTAATGTTAATTTTGGTCCCGTTATCACCCTACAATTTTCCCGGCCTCGACATCCGTACTTCCTTCGAATTCCCGTCTCTTTCAACCTATCGTACGGTGGTTTTTATGTCGTATATCTATATACGATACTATATCGTATCGTTTATGTCCAGGTTTTTTGTCCTTGCATGCTTTCTCAGTCTAGTCTATCACCTTATTTGAAGAATACTGGAATTTTATCTTTCGTTTTCACATCCAGACTTCTAGAGTTGTCCATTCTTATTACACGTTCTAACAGTATCCTGTCTCCCAACTGTTCATACATCTAAGTTCTACACATTTATCTCAGTTTCCTGCTGCCGAACATATAAAATTTTACTACTGATTTCTAGGTGTGATGTAAGAGTTAGACGAATGATGTCTTACGGAACATCATTTTGTCATCATAAAACTTTTGTCTTCGGAGTTGGTAACAACGAAAAATAGTCCACATTCTCCAAAATCATTGCTCTTCGTATGTTTTATTTTGCCTATCATTTAATTTTAACAATGAATTATAACATTTTTATTAAAAAAAATAAAATTTAATATTTCTGTAGTCCAGTGTTTTGTAATCATGTTGCTTACCAACTTCTAGTTTGAACCAGTTAAGGCTCGACGGGTGCCTTTTTTTTTTTAATGAAAAGCCAAAAATCGATACACTGTGTGATGATCATATGTACCCGCTGCTGCCATCTGTTACAGTAGGCTATGTATGTACATGTTAAGTGTAAACAAACAGTGGGCAATAAAGACTACAATCATATCTGTTCATGTTGTTCTATACAGTGCATTTGTTTTCTTTGTTATTTTACTGCCGATTAATGTGCCAATGACATTACCAATGACATAAACGTATCATTCATGCATTGTATGTACTGTTACGACGGTCTCCCTGATCGTTGTATGGTACAGTAGAAACAAATACAAGACACCGATTAAGTCACCAGCTTTAATTATCACAATTAAATAAAATTGTAATCAACAAAATAGTTTCTTACAACAATCCAAGTAAAATTTGTCCACGCGCAGTAAAAATGTCAACTATAAAAGATTCCGCACTAATTATAACACAACAACCCTTCTCTACAATACTTCTACGAACACTCGATCCACGCTAAGGAAATCTCTCACTGTCCACTGATTCACAGAGCCAGCCTCGGTCCCTTATATACGTAGCGCACGTGTTCCAGAATCTTTCCATCCTTACATAATTGCTGACGCTAATGCGTATTTCAAGTGTGCTCTGGAAGAAACTGGAACATATTTGAACGCGGGCTTGACTGAGGATACACCTGGACGCGCTCTGTTGTTCGAGAGGGTTCTCCTTACAATACGTATATTGCTCCATATTTTACCGATTATCTAATTTTGTTGATTATTTTATATGTTATTGATTTCCTAAAGAGTGAAAAGTGGTATTAGTCGTAATAATAAAGTTTATCGATAACTTATAACCGAAACAACTGGATATGTAGGCGAATAAACGCTAAAGCAAATCGTCGAATAGTAACTATGCTGTAGACGACAAAATGATAAAAACAATGATATATTTTTAAGTTCGTAAGAGGAATTATTAGGTAGGTGTGTGTGTGTGTGTGTGTGTGTGTGTGTGTGTGTGTGTGTGTGTGTGTGTGTGTGTGTGTGTGTGTGTGTGTGTGTGTGTGTGTGTGTGTGTGTGTGTGTGTGTGTGTGTGTGTGTGTGATTTGCACAGCCCACCTTGCATCGTGTACATCATGAGTCCACCGCTAAAGAGCACGAACATAACAGACCTTCTTCATTCTGCACAAAGACTAAAGAGTCAGTTTGTGTGAAACACAGTCTTACGGAGACGACGCGATCTGAATACAAATGTGACTACTTTGTGTAGGGTGTTGGAACGGCGCGATAAAACGGAATGACCGCAAGCTACACGCTTGACGAAGCGGCAGGACACCACCCTCTGTATAGTTTGACGCTACACCTTTTCATTGTCGTAAATATAGAACGTAGTAGCTGTTTGGCCAGTAGTCGACTCATACCCAACTAAATCATGTTTGTCGATTGTAAGTTATACCGATAAGATGTGGCGCACAGTTTCGATACTTTAGTCTCACGCATTCCTATCGCTTACATTGACAGACGTTGTAACAAACTATTTTCCTTTTTTCTAAAACTATTTTCTCAGAGTTGTTTTTAATAAAACGCCTAATAAACTTCGTAATGAGACGTTTTACACATAGTTTACGGCATCGAATATAAAAAGTAAACAAAAATATGCTCACACGCTCTATACAAGAAATTGCGCAGGTATCACAGTTTTTACCGAGGGGTTTTATTATTTACAAAAATAGCACTGAGATATTTGGCAGACGTGAAAAGTAATTTGTTGTATCTCAGTGTAGTGTATGTTACGTATTGGTTCCACGGCGCTGTTGTATCGATTCTCAGTCTGCCAATTTAAAAAATACAAAGACCTTCTCGAAACAATAAGCCTCCGCTGCCTACAACCTGATGAATTTGGCCATGGATCTGTTTCCCTCGTTTATTTATTACAACCAGCCAATTTCAATCTGTATGTACACGTTTCAGCATACGCGTCAAGGTTTAGAGGCGTCTGGAAAGGGGTTTATCGTGTTTCCCTTAGCCTTCAGATCCCCACTCATAAGGTCCAGTATTAAAGAACTACATAATTTTACAGTTGGCTGAGAAATCTGGTATTCTTTTCTATCCGCCTTTCTTGCATCGCTATGTTCTTAATACCGTGTCGTCCAGTGGTAACTCTATAAAGCTTAATATTACTGACTGAATACTTGATAGCTGACTGTTGTTATAATTAGTATAGGAGTCTAGTAAAATCAGTTCATTTATTAACATATGTACTGTACTTATAATACGAATCCCAACAAGCCGAGACCGTAAAAATGAATTACAACAATTGTGATATGTGTTGTATTGGTCAGACCGACAAACCATTTAGGAAAAGGTTTGAAGAACAACGTCGTCGTTATCATCGTCGTCGTCGTTGTCGTTGCAGTTCTCGTCGTAATCGTCATCGTCATAGTCACATATAATTGTAACAACAAGATATACATACGTGTCAGGAGTACTTTCAGATTCAAATACTGAAAATGGAAACAAATAGAAAAATTTGAAACGAAATTAACAACTAGGCGTGTTGGCCAAAAGTAATTTACATAGTAAGGAAAGAAAAATAACTTTTTTAACTTTTTTCAAGTGAGGATTTCTCTGATTTCATTTTCCGTGTTTCCGTAGGCCTGCTTCTGCGTAATTTCTTAACGATTTTTCCTTATAAACTCTTCGAGTTTTCCACTTGTTACCATCCCTCTTTACATGACCGAACCCTCTAAATTGATTGTCTTCTACTGTAGAGTCTATGGCTTTCAATAACTCCTTCCGAACGGTCAAAAATGATAAGTAAACTTTTACTTTGGACAGAATCCGTTGCGTTTTTACTCTTATTGACGCGTGACTTCATCACAATCTTTAATCGTCTCCAGAATAATATCTGAACCATGCAATGCCTTGCCTTTAAATTGACTTTGGATTTACAAAATGGTGTTGAATCTAAACGTCAATTAAAATACAAACGCAACTGACTGTATAAACGGTAGGAGACTCGTCGATATCGTTACACATTTGGTAGGACGTTTTACAGAACGTTTTATGGACGAAGTATAAATTTTACTCTGTAGATTTTGTCCTTAATATTTTTCTAAGTGTGTCATTCGTAGTCTAATCGATTTCCAGCTGGACTGACGACGATGATGCTTAAATCAGACGACGGATCCAAGGTGAGGTTTATTCGGTTGTCGAATTATAACTTGGACACTATAAAACACTCAACACGTGAAACTAATTGTGTTACAATCTGCACAGCTTTGTTGTTTTGTTTTTGTTGTTGTTTGTCAAACTGACAGAAAAACGCATCGACGAAAATAATGTGATTTCAACATTTGTGTTGCCGCGGACAACACAGAAGCGTCGTCGATTCATTTTGTCGTGCCCAATAAAACAATATAAACTTTATGTCGTGCGGTGACATACATATATATGTCACAGATGTCGTGCGGTGACATACATATATATGTCACAGATGTCGTGCGATGACGTACGACAGACTCCCAACTGCTGTTATAAATATTTAAACTGATTCAGGTAATAAGGCAAGTATTTCGAAAACTAAAAAAAAACAACAACCTGTCTCCCCTGTCAGCTGTGGGGAGTAAATTTTATAATAATATATTTGTCAGTAGTAACGTGTTTGTCACGTGATAATAGTGGCATTACATTTCTGTGGAATTTAGAGCCGTTTTTCAAACCAGTCTCGCCTTTAAATTAAAGATTTTTATGTTTTTGCCTCATCACTTCAGTATCACTTCTATGGTTCTCGCTTGTTTGTTTGTAAAATATTCTTACACCTATAAAGTGGTTAACGTGGGTCTCATGTAGGCCTCACGTCATAGGCGTCGCAGCAGGTAATGACTACCGAATAATGACGCAATTTTGAAATCTGTCGACTTTTCTACGTCTACGATCTTTTGCCTCGAAAGCGTTGACAATAAACAAGATACTGAGGCATTTTGTAACGTAATGCCATTTGTTTCAATTTTCCTATCCTTTGTAATTTATTTGCTCTGTTGGAATTCGTCTGACAACTCCCCGGGGTATTAGGCCGTCGTCCACTACTAACGCATAAAACAGACGTTTCGATCCCACCGTTTGAGGCCATCTTCAGGGTAATGACTCGAGTAACTGGTACGTTTTTCAACAGATTAACACAGTACTGCGGCAAAAGACTGCCACATATTTTGCCCCATTACTGTGGTAAACTGGTGACGAACGTAGCCTGAAGATGGCCCTCCAACGGCGGGACCGAAACGTCTGTTTTATGCGGTAGTAGTGGACGACGGCCTAATAGCCCGGGGAGTTGTCAGACTAATTTCAACAGAGTTGACGAAGGCCGTGAAAGCCTAACGTACCAATTTTGTACTTTATAGTTTATCTTCTCCTTCTTCTCCACTTCAGGCATTAGGTCATAGACCTGTTGCGCCCTCCGGCCGTGAAAAAACTCACGCCCCACCCCAGCCAGAGAGATATTAGCCAACCTTTTAACCCACGCCCGGAGGCAAGCCGTGCCGGGGGGGGGGGGAAGAGTGTTGTTTATCTGTGTAGTATATATTTTGTGCCATTGTTACTTATCTGGCCCGGGTGTGCCAGAGAAGACGTACGTATTATTTGTCCGCGTACGTGCGGGTGGACGAGCAAATCGAGGCGTGACCTTGACTCGATCTCACCACATCGGCAGCACAGCAACGCTCTGGTTATGAGTCAGAGACGCTACCACTTTGCACTTTATCGTTTATTTAATTTATTACTGTTCTTGGCTAAAGTTTGATACTTATCTGGGTGGCGTTGAACTGCTTCTGTATTGTTGATGTTTATTACACGATGGTCTTCATTAAAGTGTAGTGCTTAGCACTTGGTAAATTTACTAAGTCGATTGTCAACAATAAGCAGAATACAAATCTACTTTTCATTGTGTCCGTGTATATTATTGTATGTTAATGCTTATTACTTCTCAGTTTCTGTATTAACATTTCTTAATTAGCAATTCTCTTATGTAATTTATGGACATTATATCCATTTTTAGTTTTAACTCATTCACGCGCAGAATTTCGACTATAGAAAATACATTACTTGTCCTACCCTATTCTATATAGAAAATAAGTTAATCAAATATACTGTAACTCACCGTCTATGGCTTTTACGTGATCTTGTTACTTCGTTTACATGCTTCGAGGCGCTTGCCTCATCATCAGAACTTTATAAAACTATTGCATGTCATCAATGATGACATGTGTCAAAACATTAAAACACAATTCGGCACTAAACTATATACAAAACTTGTTTTAAAATGATGAATACGTCAATGGTACATGTGCATTGCAAGACATCACGCGCCGTACTGACGAAATCTAGACTTTCTTGACCATATCGCATAGCGGTATCGTACAGTATATTTGATTTATATTGTAATTGGTCGTTTAACACGTGTGGCTTGGTACTGGCATCGTTATGTGCTTTATAAATCTCGTATTCTTCAAGGGCGTTCCATTGGAGTTATTCCATTTAAAATTAGAAAATAAGATTTAAAAAAAGTTATTACATGTTCGAAATAACACAATTTTACGTTGTTTACACTTAAAGAACATTAAAGAAATAATTTTTAAAATACATACCTTTGAATATTATAATTATGGAGAAGCTTCAAGTTTTGGACCACCATATAGTTTTCTATACATTTAGAGTGTATAGAAATACCAACACCTTTGCTACACAACAGAGAATTTTTGGGTTAAAACAATGCAAGATTACATATATAAACACACATTCATCTAAATTATATAAGTTTGCAACAAATTGAATACCTTAATTTCACATTCACACACACACGCGCGCGCGTGCTTATTATGAAATGACAAAATTTACAAAACAATTCGCTTAATTACAAAAAAATTACAGATCTTTCACAGAATGAAATTTTTAAAAGTAGGCTTTGTCTTTTCTAAAGCATAATGCAACACTGCAATTGCCCTACATTAAGTGTGTGTTTATTTAAAAAAAATTTAACTTTACATCCCTATATCTTCTTTAGAGATACAGATTCAGAAAACGCTGTGTTTCTTAAGACTGTCCTGTGGTTAACGTCTGAATCAGTACTTTAAACGACAAAATATTTAAATAACTACGATTAATTTTAAAGACCGTAGAAATAATTACGGTAAGACTGTAGCAACGTCATTTTTAATCTCGCCACCTGGCTGGTCTTTTGATTTATTACCCTAATCTTGGACACTTTTCTTCGAGGTCCCTTCGACCAGTCACTGAAGTCTTTCTTGCTCTTGAAGGTCCCGCCAGGAGGCTGGGTCTCATAATAAACGAAAGCAAGACAAAATACATGGTCACAGGGCAGGAAGTTAGAGAAGGAGAGCGTACCCAAATTGGCATATATTCATTCGAAAAAGTCAAAAACTTTGTTTATTTAGGATGCCAAGTTAACTCCGATGGGGAAACAGCAGAAGAAATAAAGCGAAGAATCACCTCAGCTAATAGGTGCTTCTTTGGTCTCAGACCCCTGTCCCAGAGCAGAACAATTGCCAGGATCATCAAGCTGCTTCAGTATAAAACACTGATCCGCCCAGTTCTCAGCTATGGTTCTAGAGACCTGGGCCATTGCAAGAAAGTCTGAGTCAAGCCTGCTGGTTCATGAACCCAAAATTCTCCGCAGCATTTTTGGTCCAATATGTGTGGGTGGTGAATGGAGGAAAAGAACCATCCAAGAACTGAACATTCTTATGAATGAACCAGATATTGTAAAAATTATAAAACTTGGTAGACTCAGGTGGGCTGGACATGTGATCAGAATGGGGAAGAACGAAATACCCAGAAAGGCACTCACAGAACAGATCTATGGCACCACGAGAGTTGGTAGACCCAAACTACGTTGGGAAGACGGTGTGAACTATGATGCGCGCCTTATCCTTGGAACCCGGAACTGGAGAGCAGTTGCACTTGACCGGGACAAGTTGCACCGCTGAAGAAGAAGAAGAATTTTCTACACTACAGGCTGACCTGCATCAACAGTGCAGGTCAAAAGGCACACGGTCTGATAGGCAGGTCCGTGTGTTACACGCATGCGCACTGTCAACACGTATAATTTAACGCCACACGTACAGATAAATATCACAGTTTATGGTAAACAAGTGTTAACGTATTAATAATAAAGCAACACATTAACATGCAGGGCGGCGCAGACAGTTTCTAATGGCGGCGATTAAAAGTAATTAGCGGCTACGGGGGAGGGATAGCGCAATGCAACCTTCAGTACGTAACATAGGTGGGGGATGATTATACACACAGATACAGCTGAGCGACACATCGAACGGTACTGTGTTGTATGACTACTGCGCACTCTGTCGCTGTTGGTATTAATGTATTAAATATGGTTTGTTCGAACGTGACTGACTATTTCTAACCAGAAAAAGTCATTATTGGCATAAACTATACTGTTACAACGGTCTCACGGATCGTCGTATTGTAGGGTGGAAACAAAATACACACACCGATGAAGTCACTAATTTCCAACTTTAATTTGTCACAAATAACCACGTAAAAACAACAAAGAACTCTCATAGAATAATGCACGTTAAATTTGTCCACACGCAATAATAATGTCAACTATTAGGAGTTCCGCACTAATTATAACGTAGTAATCACTTTCCACAATCAGAACAATCACTTGAACCGCAGTGAAGAAATCGCCAGCTGTAACTAACTGACTAAGCCGGCAGCTGTTGATTATATAGGTCCATCAGGCCTTCCAGACTAATTTTCCATTCTTTTGGCGTCGTGCCAAAATAATGTACACGTACATAGTTACAAACACCCTCGATTCCAATAAAACCAAAGTTTTTTACAATCACCCTACTATACTATTTCCGTTCTTAGTTCAGTTCTGATTTAAACAAACCTACGTGGCAGATCTGAAACGCTATTGGTAAGGGTTGGTGACACTGTTCACAGGTTAATGTATTACGCGCATGTGCAGAATGTGTGTAGAGCCATGTGAGAGTTATCTTACCATGATAACTTACCTTTAGCGGTGGACTCATGATGTATACGAAGCAAGATGGTTTGTGCAAATTACACACGCAAACACAAAGCGCAATGAACACACTTTTTTAAGCATGTAGATATAACTATTGTTACGTAATGCGAAAAAAGTGTACGCCATTCTCCGCTTTTCCAGTGGAATCCGGCTGTAATGTTGTGTACGTACGTGATTCTCAACGCGTTAGATAGACTGTGCAGACTTCGCCGGCCGCACCCACTGTGTCAAGGCCGCAAGCAATTACGCTCTAGTGTTAGCCTTTATTGCTGATGCGTAGTACGGACTATTCTGGAACACTTGTGCTATCTATTTAAACGACAGCTGCGCTTAGCAGTCAGTTGAAATTGCGATTTATTCCACTGCGGTTCGGAGTGTTGTGGCGAAGTGTAATGTTTTTTATAATTGTGCGGAACAATTGTAATACAATTGTGTTTTATATTAGTTGACATTTTTAAGGCTTGTGAGCAATTTTTATTTGATTTGTTGTAAGAGACTATCTTGCTGATTACAAATTGTTTAATTGTGATAATTATAGCTGGTGATCAGTGACTTCATTGGTGTCTTGTATTTTGTTTTCCACTGTACCGTACGACGATCAAGGAGGCCGTCGTAACACTATTTCTATCGTAGAGCTCTTGGGGAAACAGCCAGACTTTACGGAACAATATGCAGAAAACGCCACAAAATCCTATGAATAATAATGTCATACGCAAAAACAGCCATAAATTAACAAAATTCAATTTTTTTCAGAAGATACGTTAGGAGCTTACTTTGTACAGTTGATCACAATTTTTATAAAAGTCCTAGAGGCCGCTTTATTAGTGAACGCTTTTAACAGCACCCTTTTCAGATCAGTCTTCGAAACCTATTTTTACAGAACATAGTTTATGATTTGATTTTAATCGAAGAGCAAACCTTAAACATAGAGCAATAGCAATCAAGTTTTGAGATCGAAAGGCGTTAAAATAAGTTTTGAAACGCACATATACATTACACACTTTAGAGGTAAGGTTTATAGGCCACGGTACTCGGGTTCAAACCCGTACCATGGGGTCCCGCGAAACTTTTTAAGGCATCGGGTTTTGTCGCCTGTGCCCACGACGTACCACGAGAGTCTTCACATGTTCACGATCCGATCGGGATCCTATCACCCGGCCTTCACGAGTTAGAAATGGTTTCGTGGTAGCTGGCGTCTCACTCCAAGGAGATAAGCAGTCCTATTGTGTCTTTCGGGGGTTCAGGTGTGGTAATATGACGGTCTGTAGGCTATGGTATGCCACTCTCGCGTCTCTTGTAACATCCCCCTAGGACTCCAAATAACATTCACTTTCTGCAGTGCTTACAGTATCAAAGTCTGATATTTCAGCACTCGTCAGGCGAAGTTTTAATTTTTAGGAGGATACTAAAAAATTAAAAGAATTTGAAATAACTTACGCAAAGTATGCAAGTTGTCTATATGAATGATTACTAATCGTTGTCAATGAAAAACAGTTTGTTTATAAGCATTTTATTATGTAGTGGAGAAAATAATATTTTATATAGTTTAGTTTTAAACGTTTGAAGTACATGTAAGACACTTTACCTTAACTTACATGGAGAAAAGAAGCCCTTATGAACACTGTTATGCAAATGCACGCGGTGACGTGTGGTTGTTATGGTAACGACGACACTGTTTGTCTTATTTAATTAACAAACTGTGCAGTAAGTAAATTAACATATGTTGTTGTAAGCATAAACATTATGGCTGAGTTTAATCTTATTTAAGTTTCATACAAACGTTCATTGATCCAGATTTTACATTATAGAGTACTGTCTAACGCCTCGCTTTTTTCGACGCGTACGCGCGCGCGAGTCCACACACACACACACACACACATTGTTTCGTATACTTACGGATGCAATTTGCCGTTTTTAGTCCAATAGTTTGCGTGGTTACAGATAGGTATGAAACGTTTGAGGTTTAACCAAGTTAAAGTCTCATGTGCCACCCTTTGACTGAGTGCTGCTCGGAACAGTCTTGGATGATCTCAGACATGGCCAGCACTAGTAGAAGGACGGAATATTAAACGTGGCAACACTGAAACCAGCTGATATTTGAAGACGACTAGACGATTTCTTAATTTATGTATTTCAATAATAAAATCGCGTCATTTTACTTCCATGTGCCATAAGGAAATGGAAGTGGTCATGCTGAAAAAAATCGTGTTCGAGATAACGGGAGATTCTGAATGTACTACCATCAAAACTTGAAAAAAGTCATTTTTCGAAAAATGTCTGTGTGTAGAATTTTTCTATGGCAAACGATAACAGCCGCAAATTCAAACAGAATCAAATAATTTTTTGCATACTGCTGTACATTGTGGAGCACTCAAGGCCTGTTGTTTTTGGTGAAGATCGGTTAAGGGAAAGGGGTAGTTTACTTGCAACGTTTTACTTTTTAACAAGAGTAAAGTGCTTAATTTTGATAAATAAATTATTCTGAAAAGAAGGTCATAATAATCCACTGTAGAAAGGTATATGAAATATCTATAAATGAAAAGGGTAGTTGAAGGGGAGGGGGTAATTTTTTTAATAAATTAAAATGGTAGTTGATGATGTTTTATTACACTATGGTTATGGCCTCAGACGCAACGTTGCCACGTTTAATATTCCGGCCTTCTGCTAGAGCCGGCCATGTCTGAAGTCGTGGTAGAATGACAATTCTGAGTTTGTAGGCGCGGGTCAGGACGGATGAGTTTCTATTACTTCATTTTCAACTCGTAAACTGAGGAGAAAATGATCCGCCGATAAATTTTATAACACCGACTATTGCCGCGTGTGAATACAAATGTTGGTATTTTGGGTATATGGAAGAAGTGAGAAGACGGTCGGTGTAAAGAGGGTACCAGAGTTTGCTTGAAGGCTACTGAATCGCTCACACTCTAATCACGCTGTAGAAACGCTATCCTGTCCTGCTACCGCAGGTCCTTATCCTCAGCTGTTTTCAGGCGTTTCCAATTGAAAAGTTTTTTTTGAGGAATCTAAAACACTACCACAGTTTTTATCTAGGATACAAAAGTCAACGAAACAGAGTAGGTACAAATATAAGAAGGGGAGAGATAGAGAAAAATAGAGACAAACACACATAAGAAAATATCATTATTATGAAGAGAAACAAGCTCACCGGTAATAAAATTCATACAGTTTTATTGTTATTCTACCAACTTCACTTACGGTAAATTAATTTGAATGCTTTAATTTAAAATTTCAAGCCACGTCGTAGTACACGTAGCGTAAGGCACGTAGCACCTTACGGTTGGTAATACTGGTGCAGCTTATATTACTCATAAGCAACAACAACACAAAAGTAAACATAAGCTCAATACCAAACAATAAAATGACTTAATTAAATATGTCTTCCATTTATAGAACTTTACTCCAGTTCAATACATTTCTTCGTTTCCCACAAGTTATATCCTACTAGTCTTGGTTTTCTGTTTTCTGGAAACGAAAACGGCTATTACTACACAACATCGTTTAGTCTCTGACTTATATGTAAACACTTCATATTGTAACGACGGAACGCCCTCGAACAGTCGAGAGTGTCGTTCTACCCGTTTCTCGGCTAGCCGAGCAGTACCCTCTAGACTTTACGAGTGCTTGTTGACGTAAATTATGGGAGATTAGTCCGAAACATCTGCAGGCTACGTACAGGGTCCGCCAGTGAAGTGGGAAATTTTGAAAGTCCAATAGTTCGTTTTCTGCTCACGAGAGGGCGTGGAGGTTTTCGATTGCTGTTTTACATTTAATGCCATTTGTTAAACATGGAGCAGTGGTCCGGTTCACAGCGTGCTTTCTGCGTAAAATCGTTTTATAAGAATGGTGACTGTGTGACTTCTGTACAACGATTGTTTCGTAATCATTTCAATATTCCACGACATGGATGAGTGCCGACCGCTCATGCAATTATGTCATGGGTGAAAAAGTTTGAAGAAACTGGTTCCACATTAAACTTAAAGCATAGAGGAGCAGCAAGGTCTGTAAGAACAGAGGAAAACATTGAAAGAGTTCGAGTAGCATTGACGCGTAGTCCACAACGTTCTGCAATGAAACATGCATCCGCACTAAACATTAGTGACACATCGTTACGACGAATTTTGCATAAAGACTTATCGTTTCGTCCTTACAAAATTCAAGTAATCCAGGAGTTGAAAGATGGCGATATGCTGGCTCGCAGGATTTTCAGCGAAGAAATATTGCGACGTGTAAATATTGATGAAAACTTTATTCACCGCATGTTTACGTCAGATGAAGCACATTTTCATTTGAGTGGATATGTAAACAAACAAAATAGTCGATATTGGAATGATGAAAACCCAGGTGAGTTGCATGAAAAGCCATTACATAGTCCGAAAGTTACGGTGTGGTGTGCAGTTTCATCATCTGGCATTATTGGGCCATATTTTTTCCAAGACGATAGAGGAAACACCACAACTGTCAATGCAGACCGCTACACACACATGGTCAGAACATTTTGATGCAACAGCTCCCTAGGTTTCCGGAAATTAATTTTTTTCCAGCAGGATGGGGCCACAAGTCATACTGCTCGTGTGTCCATGCTGCTGCTTTAAGAGAACTCTTCCCGGACGGACTCATATCCAGATATGGCGACATCTCGTGGCCTGCAAGATCCCCAGATTTGTCCACATTCGACTTTTTTCTTTGGGGATTTCTGAAGAGCAGGGTGTACATTGATAGACCGCACACCATACCGGAATTAAAAACGAATATCAGACAAGAAATTGCACGGATTCAACCTGACCTGCTTCGTCGAGTGATGGACAATTTTCGGTCAAAATTAGAAGAATGTTTACACAGAAATGGCTCTCACTTGAGCGGCGTTATTTTTGAAAAGTAAAATAATGGCATACTTTACTCAACTCAAATCTGTAAAAAAATTCCGATAATAAAGGTTTCATGAAAAAATTGGGTACTTTTAATTTTCCCGCTTCACTGGCGGACCCTGTATAACAAGAGCTGCCGCTTAGAAGTCAGTTATAGTCTTGTATATATACAGTCTAATATATAAACAGTAATGTGTTTTAAAGGGATGGCAGGAGTCTAAAAATGTTAAAAGTAAATGTAGCAAACCTAGGCTTAAGAAATAAGAATTTGTTCGAAATTAACAATAGGCCTAAAACAGTATGTACTAATTCAACCTAATTATGCAATAACTAAGCAAATTTATAAAGAATATAGGAAAGAGGATGTAACTAAATTATGTAAATTATCAACCATGTAAGCATATGTAGGCCTAGATAGCAGATAGATTAATTGTAAATTGTAATAAGAAAATAACTTTAAGTAAAGGGAAAAGTAGGTAAACATAATATATTTCAATAGGTAATTATAAAGGAAACAAATATTACTCAAAAAATACAACTATAAAATAAATAAATATAAAAAGGTAGAAAGAGCCAAAACGGTAACATACTAAATCAGTAAATACTGAATGAAAGTTAGTCTTGTTTAGTTTCAAAATAATCTACAACCGAAAAGCCATTCAAATATGCTAATGACAAGTATATTAAATATACTATAAATAAATTATCCGAATTAGAAGCATTTGATCATTTTCAGTAAAAAATTATAAGCAAAATATAACAATGGGACAAAATTTCCAACCAATGAATCTGTAGGCTAGTAGCCTAGTAACGAAAAAACGGTTAAAAACATTTAAGAGTTAATTATTGGCTTCAGTCGAAGATAGATGAGAAAATATTTACTCCATGATTTAAAACGATTAGAAAAAACAAAAATAATGACAGACTATATGCCTAAATTATCAAATTGAACTAGTATCCAATTATCAAACAAACCATGAATCCAAATTAAACAAAATTAAAACGTAAAAATTACCAGCAAAATTATAAAATTATAAAAAAGATGAAGTAACTACCCAGAAGGAAAAAAAACCGAAGGAAGATAGCTACCAGAATAATCCCGTATGGATGGAAGATCAGATGATTTGGGAATAGCGTAAAGTATAACTTCAAATAAATTCCAACACCTCAGAAAAAATACGGTTGAACATTGTGACACAAATACACCAACTTTTTACTTGGTTCAAACACAGTATCAATGAATGACATTAATAACTAATTAAATATTTCCGATAAATTGTTAAAGCAGAACAACAGCACTTTTGTTGAGTTAAAAAAAACTAATTATTAACTAAAAAACCTAACCAAGATTCACGTAGTGAATTTGACTTACTTTAGATATTAAGCACTAAATTTGTAAAGAAAAATATAGTATATAATAGTAATTCTTTTGTAAAGGTTTGTACATTCAATTATCACTTTGTTAACTTTTCTGGTAATCAAAAGAATCCTGACTAAACAACAGTTGATGAGATTACACTTTCGCATAGCAAATCTGTTGTTAGATAAACGACCCCATATTGCCAACAGCTCAGTTTGTAAAAAATCAAGAGCCCGAAATTATTACTATATTTATGTGACAAATTGTATTAAACGATCTAAAAACGGGCACAAACGCTATTAAATAAACCTGCAGTCAGAATTTATAATTGTCCATTATTCCATAGGTAATTGTTGATGTGTAACATGTTTAAAATAGCATAGGTAAAGATTCGCTGCTGAAAAAACCGAAGTTGGTAACCCTGACGCTTCGGAGCGAAATTCGAATTTGAACAAAAGGCGGCAGTAAAATTAACTGTTGAATTACGCTGAATGATTTCCTCACTTAAGTCTTTTTAATCGTGTTAAATGGAAAACAATTTGGCGCCTTAAACCGGGAAATTAATAAAGATTGACAGCAGGTAAGAAAGCGGGAACAGAGAATAAACCCTAGTGTGGCTGGTAAACCATACTAGATTGGCGTTATTGTTCGCAAAAGAGTGGCATTCCAAGGAGAGGCTTGAAAGGGTGGTATTCGTTGGATAATAATATTTATAGGCTTATTTGGTATCGTGAGTCTAGTAAGAGACTGCAAATCACGGGTATAACCAATTAATAATGGTGACAACTTTTGTTGATAGAACCCGTTAAATTGTTATATACGAAGATGTACTTACCATGCAACGTTGTAATGATCTTCAGATAGATGTGAGGGAAAAAATTGTGCCTGAATAGGACGCTTCTTACAAAAGTATAGATATTTATTTTTTGTATATATAAGTTTTGTAGATACTTTAATGTGTTTCCAAATTTTCAGGTATATTAAAATGATCCAGTGAAAAAGTTTAACTATTGTAAATATTCTTTCGCCCATATGATAGGCAACCTGCGTAACGTGGTCATCTGGTGTCAGCTACTCTGTTTCCTCTGTAAAACACAACGATCCGTGTGAATGCCGTAAAAATACATTTAAATGTTCTAGATAGGTCGTAAACGTGTATATGTTTTACTAACACTGGTTGAACTTGAACGTAAGGAAAACTAGAAAAATCTGGCAGTAGGTACCAAATTACTGGTAGTCTGTAAATGTAGTATACAGCTATTGTAATATAATCTTTCTTGCTTTTACAAAGATAAACTCGTGGGTATTTTGTTTTGTTCAATGTGATGATACACTTAATCTCATTCAGTTGAAGGCAAAGACGAAGGGATAGTATTTTCTGTCTTAACAGATGAACTTAATTAATTTATATTCAGGGTGAGTTTAAAAAAAAATAAAAGTTGTATTAACTGATGTCCGAGGCTTTCACGGCCTACGTCAATGTCGTTAGAAGATTGGCTTGCCGGGTTGTAAGGCCGAGTTCTAGCGTTGTTGGTTACAGACGTTTCGACCATACATATCTTCGACGGCCATCTTCAGTGCTTGAAATTTGAACAAAGGCTGTTGCACTTACCAAGTTATCGCAGTCAGTAACCATGTTAACCGTGTCAGTGTTTACCGATCGAAACGACTGCAACTAACAACATTAGAACACTGCCTTACAACGCGGCAAGCCAATCTTCTAATAAAAAACTGTGTATCGTTTCTGATTCCTCAAACCAGAGGTTGGAGTACTTGCAATTCCTTCCCTTCCGTAGACAGTCTCCAGATCAACATATATCTTCTTCCTTTTTCACCCCATCCATGCACCCCTACCTACGTCTTTCCCTCGCACTATGACCCTCAATCAAGGAGGTGCCAATCAGCGTCTTTTTTTCAACTCTCTTCAACCACCCACTCCACCGACTCTCTTCAAAACCTTATCATAAGGTACTGTTTCCATCTACGATATTCTTAAGGCCCTCTCCAGCACCACGTCTTAAAAGGTCGCTTCCAGTATCCTCAAAGTCCATGTTTTTGACCCATATGCGCTTACGCTCTAAATGTAATTTCTACCTGGATTTCAGGGATACGTTTCTGGACGCCATAACTAACGTTTTCTTGAAAAACGTTTTTCTTGCTTATGCAGTTCTACTTTTTACATTACTGTTGCATTTCCCATCTGATGTGATACAGCTCCCAAGATATTTAAAGAAATCAATTTCAACTAGCTTCCTACCGTCGAGGAAATATCTCAACCTTTTTTCCAGTTCTGAAATATTTTATGACTTTTTTCATTATTTACATCATGTGGCATTAATCCTTTAGGATTGTATTCATGTGGTAAAGTGTATTCTGTAGTTCTTCCTCTTTGTTTCCTAAAATTATAATGTCATCTGCAAAACTGTTGATTTTATAGCATTTGCCGTTAATTATTATTCCATTGGTTCTGCTTCTATGAACTGCTTCATCGCTTACTCTGATTTCAGGGCTCCCCTCCCAAATATTTGGGGCGCAAGGACACTGTTCTTTTATACGACCCTGCGTATTTATCTTGAGACAACTTGCAAAGTTTTACAGTGTGGTAAGACAATATCAAATTGTTGTTGATAAGATTAAGGCGTCGGTCTTACTGATTTTATTAATTCAAGTTCCCTTGAGAATGTGCTCTTGGTTTTTAACAAATTTGGAAATTTATTAATTTAAAAATGCATTAAGTTTAAAAAATGTGAGACATCGTTTTTTTTTATTATATCACTAATATTGAAATTTATCAAAATAGAAAACGTTTCTTTATTCAGGCAAACAGCCAACGATTTTATTCCAAACGGTTTATTCTAGAAATAATCACAATTTACATGTCAGATTTGTAGTGTATTAAGTACAAAATAGAGCGCTAAATTTAGAGTTGTATTTGTGGACAAATTTTAAATAAATTAAGAAAGAAACATATATTTGAGCAAAAAATTTCCAATTTCCAGTTCGAGCAAACGATTTGTCCCAATAGAATGTAATTAATTCTATACTGTGTTAGCTTCTGCTAGGTTTCAGTGAATCCGTCGGCTTTTGTTTTATGTATTGAAATGTAAAGATTTTGATACGGTTTGCTGACTTTGCTGAATTACAGGAAGATAAAAAAAAATAAATTAGAATTTAACTGTGACAGATTTTACAATCATCAGCACTCCGAGAACAGCGAAAATTGTAGTTTCAATGTATTTATTTAAAAATAGAGAATAAAGTACATACTAATGTTCGTTCTTGCATAATGATACTTGTCATGGATTTTTAAAATTATATCCTTGTAATGCATTTTGTGCATGTTGCATGTTGCTGTGATGATTGAGGTGTTTTTTTCCAATTTGTTTTAAACCTCTCCTTGTTGCTGTTGTCGTCGTCGTCGTCGTCGTCGTCGTCGTCGTCGTCGTCGTCGTCGTCGTCGTCGTCGTCGTCGTCGTCGTCGTCGTTGTTGTTGTTGTTGTTGTTGTTGTTGTTGTTGTTGTTGTTGTTGTTGTTGTTGTTGTTGTTGTTCTCCTTCTTCTTCTTCTTCTCCTCCTTTTATTTTTATGTCGGATTCAGCCTGTTTTATTTGATGCTATATAAAGAGATGCTATATAAAGATATGCTATATGGTGATGATAATGAGCTTTTACTCTACCGTTCTGGTGGTGATCAGACAATATCATAGCAGTGGGATTTGAGTCACTCGCTATATTTTTATCTCTTCTTGGCTGCGCGGTCGCTATATATGCGCTCCGTGCTTTTCGTCTCTATGTAGCCTATTTCTTACGCTATCTACTCTATATATACCGGTAGACAACTACCTGAAAACGGAATACTTAGACTAGTAGGATATAACTTGTGGGAAATGAAGAATTGTATTCAACTGGAGTAAATTTCTATAAATGGAAGACATATTTAATTAAGACATTTTACTGTTTGGTATTGAGCCTATGTTGACTTTCATGTTATTGTTGTTTCTGGGTAATAAATGCCGCACTTGGATTACCAACCGAGTTCTACCGTAAAATTATGACGACGTGCCTTGAAATTTTAATTAAAGCATTCAAATTAATTTATTGTAAGTGAAGTTGGTAGAATAACAATCAAAATATAAGAATTTGATTACCTGTGAGCTTGGTTCTCTTCGTAATGATGATATTTTCTTATGTTTGTTTGTCTCTGTCTCTCTGTCTCTCTATCTCTCCCCCTATTATATATTTGTATCTTCCCTGTTTCCTTATCTTTTGTATCCCAGATTTTATAATCGTTTGCCTACTGATATGAAAAAGTTAAACAATAATACAGGCTTTCATAAATAACTGAAATCTTAAAAAATATACTGTGTTAAAATACAGAAATTACTGTTACAAAGTAATTTAGCTGTACGATATGCTGTCATCAACAAAACAAAATTTTTGTTTTCATTTTACTGACAAAGAGTATATTTAGGTTTCGGTGAAAGCGATCATGATTTGTTTATTAATAAAAATAATCATAACTGCCGTGTATTACGTTAATCATTTTATATTGTTAACAATACATCTTGATTGTAATCTTTGATATAAATTTAATTTTTAATACGTACAATTACTGTAATAAATTTAACCCGATAAATACCATCCGCTAGAAAGTGTTTGAATATGCAGACCTGTGTCATTTGATACTCAGTTTCAAACACATTGGAATATTGTGTTCGGTTGGAAATGCGTGAGATGATCTGTTTGATTTTCCTTTACCGTGTGTGTATGAGCGAGCAAGCGAGCGATAGAGAGAGGGAGAGAGAATGCGGAAATTAAGGAAATTAAATTAGCGTATGGAAATTGGGTAACGTAAGGTTTATATCCTATCGCTGGCTAATTACAACTGAAGCGCATTCCATAGCGCAGTGGAGTGATATTACATATATAGTGCCACATGTAGGCCACTGATTGTGTTTATATTCTTTGTGGAGAATTGAGAGGAACCAATAGTCGGGTACGCAAGGAAACGATGAGTATGCTTGGGTGTAATATATATCTATGCTTCCCTGTAACCGTAAAAAACCTGTTCCGAAATTGACAGAATAGGATCCAGTAGACTCCTTCCTGATATGCCAGTATTTTGAGCTTATAGTGCCTTTAAAACCTTCAATGAATGTTAGAAATATATTTTTGACAGGAATGCATTCTGCTAAACGCAGATATCGATTTTCATCTTTTGTAGTTCTTGGAAGATCTCTCCTTGTTTCGTTCTCAAGCTTTGTACATTTCATGTTTTCTTGTCACCTACCCTGTTTAAAATATATATCCAAGAAGCCATCTGTAACTGGAGAAGGAAAACATCAGGAATGGGAATTCAAATGGATGAGCAGTGCTTAACAACTCTCCTATTTTTGACGATCAGGTAATTATAGCGTGTGACGAGGACGACACAGACTATGTGTTTAGAAAATTGAAAGAGGAGTACGAGAAATGGGGTATAAAAATAAACACTACTAAAACAGAATATCTGAAAATAGGAGAAATGCAAGAAGAAAACCCAGATCTCCAAATCCATAGAATTGGAAAGTGCAGCGAATTCAAAAATTTGGGAAGCATTATTTCAGAAGATGGAACAACAAAGAATGACATCAAAAATAGGATACAACAGGGAAAAAGGCTATTCGTTTGCTAAACTTGTTACTTTGGTCGAACAAAATGAAACTTCAAAATAAACTGACAATCTACACAACTATTGTAGAGCCCATTTTAACTTATGGGTGCATATGCTGGCAACTTTCAGATAAAGAGAAAAAGATGATAGAAACTGTAGAAAAGGACTTCTTAAGTAGAGCGTGTAATATTTCTAGAATGCAAACAAATTCTACGAATTTGTTTGAATGTTAGAAACAAAGATATACGAAGGAAAACAGGGCGCATATTGTTACAACACAAATAAGCCAACCCCGTACCAGGGATAAAAAAGATAATTCTTAATGTAAAAATACTTCATATAAAATAAAATGTTTAAAAATGAATAAAATATAAATATTATGACACGACGAACGACGATATTACCCAACCCAAGTGATTGACCCAACAACAGAAACACAAAGAAGGGAACCACGAAACATACACAGAGACAGAAGGTGATTGACCAAACAAATAGGAACTAACAAAAGACGGTAAGAAACCAGAACTAAAGAAGAATCAAGGGAAGTGAATGAATTCCTACAACTAAATAGAAATTAAACCAGATGAGAAGAGGAGAACCGAACCAAGATGAAGACAATTGAAGTTGAAGAAGATGAAGGAGAAGAAGAGGAAGAATGAAGAGGAGACAGGTTGAGCCCAAGGAGAAACTAACACCACATATAAAGGGGAGAAATAGTAGACTCAAAGATAGAATACTGTAAATAAACCCCAAATAATTATCCACTAATGAAACAAATAGTATTGTTGTAATTTGAATTAACTTATATACCTATTTTAAAGACAAAAGACAATTGTAAAGTAACGTAGTGTAGAAAAGTACACTAACACAATTATTAAGGTTAGATTTAATGAAAGATAAATAACCAAATGTTATTAATAATAAGAATTTTCCGTTAAATTTATTAGACTTGAAGAAACGACGCGTGGGTAAGCGGCACGCAAAATTGTGATGACTGAAATTTTCAATTAAATAGTTAGAAAGACGTTCGGAAGTTAACCACGGAAACCAAAGACGAATAGATGCAGACCTACCAAGATTAAACGATGTCCTGGAACCAAATAACAATAAATTAATTAGCAGAAATCCCAAGACAAGATAGAAAAAGATGTCCGAAGCCTAAAACCAGTCCAAATTTGCAGAATTTGCACTACCCCAGATGACAACATATCAACACGGTCTGAAATGATAAGTATCAAATAAATTCCTTTCTCCCAAAAAACCAAATTACTTTAAATATTTCTCAAATGATCAAATTTCTCACTATTGAACAAATATAATTTTCTTTCAAAGGTTTAATGCATAATTAACTTACGTAAAAACATTTTGTTAATTAAAATATAACCTCGCATTAGAGTGCGAACTTTGTAACAAACAATACGACACTACCGAACAATTTGTAAAAACACATTATACTCTCTAAGTACGTATAAGGTATGGTAGTGTACTTTTTTAATGTAACCAATGTTTATGTCTTATTTTATAATCCAAAGGACCCCAGATTTTGAACAGATTAATATATTGTATGTAAACAGTAGCCATCTCGGCATCGAAATAATCTGTTTTAAAACCGATTTGCCAACCTTGAAATAATGGCGTCTCATGTTCTAAGCCGGAGCAATTTGTTATCAAACCATTTATAATCCTTTTGTCATATTAATTAATGACTGAATTTGTATTAAAATCACAGTACAGAGTATTACTATCGTTTTATTTCATAGGACGTTGTAGAATATATGTGTGTTAGCAATTTTTATTCAGTAACCAACTAGCGCTCGTCACGAGTGGACAATACGGCAACCTGTACAGCGGCGGGAACCATTTGAACGCTCCAGCTGTCAACGCTAATAACACTTATCAACTTGTAATTTAACTATTTTAATTGTTTTGATAGAAACAATTTGGCGCCACCCGGGATTCGCAACCCCTATGAATTAACAGGTAGGTTGTACTGGTAATTTTGACAACGCTACAGACTTCAGTAGAGACTACTATTATTGTAACGACCGGTGTGAGGCAAACACACCACATTAACACTAATACACATAATAAACAAGTGTAAACACATTTTAACAGGTACGCACCCGTTTACTTCGTTACATATTGACGAACCCAACGCGGGGCTGTAAACGAGGTCGGCACCGCTCCAGTTACTCGTTACAATATTGACAACAGCAGAAAGAATAGAATCCAGACAGTCGCTATGGTATGGTCACGTAATGATGATGGAGGAGAAACGATGGCCAAAGAAAGCATTGACTTACACACCACAAAACAGGAGAAGAAAAGGAAGACTGACAACACAATGGAGAACAGGAATTAGGAAAAGCATGAGAGATCGAGCTATTGAAGACGATGACTGTAAAGATAGGGAGAAATGGCGATCGAAATGCGGAATGCGGCGTAGACTGTAGGACCCCCACTAATAATAATAATATATACTGTTCAACTGCTCTGTTACCATTTTTCCTTGTTTTGCTTTGCCACTAATACCTTCACCTCTATAATTTTTTGCTAATGTAACCCCCCTCACCAAGATACATAAAAAAATTACTACCTTTAATAATATGCAAATCTTCTGTCACATCGGCTCCTTCACAAAAAGTAAATAGTCGTCAGGTTATTTGGAAATTTTTGTGTAGCCTCTAAGATTTGTACCCTTTGTAGATTTCTAGGATCATGTAATTTCCAGTCCTGTTCGTCCAGTGTTACCTCAACCTGATCACACCCAAACAAAGGGGTTTTGTCGTAGTTGTCATTTGCTGAGATTGCAAACTACAAGTAGCAGACTATAATTTTGAGTCGAATCTTCATGGATTTTTTATTACAGATCTCCACATTGAAACCAAGAGAATGGTTTTTCACGGAGCTGATCCCATACGCGTAAAATTTTTGTAGATGGTAATGTTCTGGAGCTGTCCAGTAATTTCGAATATCTGGCCTTTAATGTATGTTACATTACAAACATCGGTCATTACAAGAAATTTCATAACCTCAACCACATGTGCGGAACCTTTACAACGAGTTGTTGGAATCAACGAGTAAAGAGAAAACTCCTGAAATTCTGCAAGGTGACGGTTCTCCCTCACACTTTTCTATGAGTCTGAGAATTGGACTTCAACAAAATCACATGCCAGTCGTAATCAAACGGTGGAACTAAGATTTCTCTGGCACGTTGCAGGGTATACTCTGTGGGATCATAGAAGTCCAAATATACGGCAGAAACTAAATATTATGAACCGACTTAAGAGGATTGCCTAATGTCGGTTAAAATATTCAGACCATCTTAACCGAATGGATGGCTGCCGCATTTCCGAGCGACTATTGAATAAGCCGATAGCACGGAGAGATGTGGGACTTTCGTCAAAGCGTTGGATTGACGAGCTCTGATCCTATTTGCTTGGGACCGAAAGACATCATTTTTGCTGAAGATGATGATGAAGTAGACTGTATTTAATTGTAAAAGGAATGTAGTCACTAAGTTCATGTGAATATGTGAGTCAACACACTCAGGATATTAACCGACAAAGGCATATAAAATCAAACTTTACAAACCAAAAGGTGAAGAAGAGGAGGAGGAGGAGAAGAAGAAGGCGAAGAAGAGGAAGGCTGTCAAAATAACTAACGTAAATGAATATTTTGCGACAAAATTTTTAAAAACGGAAATAACTAAATTCAAAGGGTTCAAATTGGTTAATAATTAATACATTTTACAAAGTTTGATGTTAGAGATTTAATTTTTTAAACTCATAAAAACGCGTTTAAAATAAACTTATGTGTAAAATTAATTTATTAAAATATTATTTATACATCATAAATCAAGAAAATCTGAAGCATATATAGCATACATTAATACACATACGCGCTTCTAAAAACATCACGCGCGTGCGCAATACTATTAAAATTTTAAAATGTATAATTGGCTTACAAACGTTTTCGTTTTCTTTCTTTTCGTTCATTTTAAAATATAATTATTTGTAAACAGTAAATTTAGTTAGTGATTACTGTCGATGAGGGAGAAAGAAATTAAAGCCTAAGGTAAGAAAGCATCGTGAATATCGGGTTGTTGGAAGCGGTTTAACGTTGGGTTTAATGATCCGGAACGTAACTAAGTTGCCGAGTAGAAGTAATTAAGTATCGGAGAAACTTTACTTGTTGCAGATAAAGAGGCTCTGATCGATAGAGTTCGTAGTTAGCGAACGTGTTATCGACGTGAGTGAGAGAGAGAGAGAGATCCATCGTAACTTTAATATACACAGCAGTGTTGCATTTAACCCAATAGTTTGTGTGGGTTTGCATTTAGCACAAGCCTATTCAAGTTCTCATCTGTCGGGACGCAGCACTGTTGCTCGTATCGTTTTGTGCATTCTGCTACGTGGATAGCTGTTTTAGTTCAGTGGAATTAACCTAAAATCAGAGGCAGTTAAAGAATCAAAAACGTTTATCTAAATCCAGCAATTAGTAAACTTTTCACTTAAGTTTAACAATTGATAAATGTATCACAGTTACTCAGACACCGTTTAATTCAAGAATTTATGCATTATTCATGGTAAGAATTACTTTCATGATTTTCTTCTTCTTCTTCTTCTTCTTCTTCTTCTTCTTCTTCTTCTTCTTCTTCTTCTTCTTCTTCTTATTCGTCTTCACTACATGGCGTGAGCTACATGGCACGTTCCGACTTCACAGAGTCTCTGACCACTTTTGCTAGGGTCTTCCACGGTATGTCGTTCTCACTGGCCTATATTCAAAGGTTTGTTTAGGAGTACGCGTGTCCACCGTCAGTTCCACAAGGGACTTGCTATTCTGCCTGTATTCCTTTATTCTATCCAGAACCGAATGTAACTTCAGGTCTTTTCTTATGTCGCCGTTTCGTAGAGGATCTATCAAACTGCAACCCTTAACTTTCCATAACGTTCACGGTGTTAATTTAATCGTCATAAATAGGCCGCTAGGCCGTATCTTGATACATTGTTCTTTATATTCGGTTTTTTGTTGAATTCAGTCATTTGTAAACTTTAATGCAAACAACAATTAACAAAACAGACCAACTAAACACAGACGCCTTGGTCACAATGCGCAGACCACAAGAAATATGTTTAAAATATATGCGATCGTGGTATTGAGCTAGACAATGTGTCCGTGATGACGTACAGAAGAGATCTGTGGCACCAGGAGATTTGGTAGACTTAAACTACGTTGGGAAGCCGCGCGACAACCCATTACTGAGCCACAGCCTCCGCTAGTTGTCTCGGTCAAGTGCAACTGCTCTCCAGTTCCGGGTCCCAAGGATATGGCGCGCATCATAATTCACACCTTCTTCCCAACGTAGTTTAAGTCTACCAACTCCCCTGGTGCCACAGATCTGTTCTGCAGGAAACAGATTCGTGGACTCACGGGTTTAAAGTCGATTACCCTTTGTCTGAAACGCTTGTGGATGATTCCACATTGATGCAGCCTATCATGACAGCTGTAGCAGACACTGTGGCTCCGCTTCTCAAGAATTTCCTAGCTTGTCCACCGGATTTTCTGTATCACAGCTGTCTATTGCAAAAGCGTCAAGTTTGTCTAAGAGCATTCTGAGAGCTCCGGCTTGGTATAAGCTGAGTGTATTCCACAGTAAAATGTTAGAATTAGCCTGGTGATTTCCGCGTGTTCTTTGTTTGGTAGTAGCATGAAGTTGTGAGGTCAACCCCTCCCCCGCCGAATCCGTTCGGGCTACTACGGGGAATAAATTATTAGCATCACATTCATATTTGTATAACTGACTGGCTGAGAAACTGGTAGGTTTCTGTACATAAAAGAGTTTGACAGATGGCATATGTGAATCCTCCGATCCAACCCCCAACTTGGATGGCCAGGGGCAGTGATTTCGGGGCACCCTACCCTCTAGACGTGTTGCCTTCACCACGGCTATTGAGCCACGTCCACTCTACATTGTAACCTTAGATCAAGAGCCCTTGTAGGTTGCTATCAGCTCGGCCAGCTGAATCCAGGCTTTTTAAAGGGCTGTGTTACTCCCCTACACCTCCTCCTTGAGCTTGGCTTGGGACAGGCGGACAGGCGGGGACTAGGTACCACTGCCACATGGGCGGAGTTAAAAGTTTAAAAACCATATTTGTGTGAATAATATTAAGAATATCAATCTACAAACGAATATTACAGTTTTGAACGAGAAAAAACGGTGAAATTTCTTACGCTAACAGACTTAAGTTGACGGTGTTGGAAAAACGTAAATGCGATTTCGTAGACGGGCTTAACGAACCAGATTTGACGCCCGTTTGACACCGAATATATAATGACAACATATGTTACGCCTCGATTTACTTACAAATATGCACCGTATATTACATCGAAATGGCACACGCGCTCGCGCGCGCGTGCGCGCGCGCGCACGCACACAAAACCTCACACTGTCGGCTGCTTATTATTTCAAGTCAATGGTTAGAACATCATTTCTGCGCAATTATTGCACTCTTTACAAATATAACTTTTACAATCAATAATTTTACGCTTTACTACGTCGTCCAACGTTATAGAAAACCTTGCGTCATCGTCATATTTACGACTATAATTTGAACAACTTTCACAGTTTCATGATAAAGACAGAGTTAATAGGAGTACTGGTAAATTTCCAGTTATCACAAAGCATAGAACTGTGTATTCGTGTATGTGGCGCGCGCTGCTTGCGTGTATGTTTGTGAAAGAGAGTGATAGAGGAAGAGAGACAAAGAGTGAGTAAGAAAGAAAGAGATACAGGGAGTCTAGTAGCACATTTTTTTTCATTTAAAACTGAATTCACAATTTCAGCACAAGTGCGAGTTGACGTGACTTTAGTATACACAGCGCTTCAGTATATACACTGTACGTCTTCAGCGTGTCTAAAGCGTGTATTTGACATCACTGTGTGTTTACATGAATGCTTCAATGCTTCACTTCAACTGATTTTATCTTGTTGAAGAATGACCAATCATGCGATCACTAGACTAAAATATTGTCAATATATTTTTCGGTGAAGGGTTTGTGAGGATCGGTCAAAACGTACACCGGTAACACAAATTTTAAATTATTTCTGTCGACGTTTCGACAATATTTATTGCCATCATCAGAACCTATAACTCGGTGTATACAGAGTACCATAGTTTATTGGACATTTATGTGTACGTCGGTAGTCATAATCTCTCTCGGTAGTGATAAACACCGGCCATGAATTTGATTTCAATAACACCAAAGTCAAACATTACGACAATAACCATTTCAAAAGATGCGCGTAGCGGAAATGATTCAAAACAAAAAGTGACCCTCACTCCATTAATTTTCGCACGGATACACCAGCTACGCTCATCTTTGTTCGTTAAGTTGAGCGTAGCTGGAAAAAAGATTTTCCCTTTGACCAGACTTTCCAAACCTGCACTTCGGATTTAGTCAAAGCCTAGAATTTAACAAAAAAAAAAGAACACGATCCAGCGCCAAGCCAAATAAAACGAACTTTGTCAATGATAATCTAAAAAAGGATTTTCAGAATTATCAGTTTTACAGGAAGGTAAATCAGAACTTGTCTGATTAAACATAAAGTGTTTGCAATAGCCTATAATATGAAGAAAGTGAAATGTTGTGCGAAGCCAAGTTGGTTTAAATGAGACTTACCGACTGTGTTATATGGGAAGTGCTCGGTGGAGTTCAGTGCAAACACGCTCGACTGCTGCTCTCTTGTAGAAATATTGATCACACACACACACACACACACACACACAATCCCTGACAACCATAACTACTTTGCATATTGCCTTAGACTGTTTGATATATGAATCAGTTTTCTGTCTGCTGAGTGCCACTTCACCGTTGGCTGAGGGTCATTACATACCCTCAGGGAGCAGTATCGATACTGTACATGTGGTCGGCGGCCAGTCTGTGTCTCCGCCATCGCTCCGGGCTTTAGACATGTTTTACCGCAGTTGCTTGTCTGCCAGTACACATAGAATAGTTTGACACATTTGATACGTCCTACAATAATCCAGACTTCAACGAACAGCCCGCGTGATTAAACATGACGGTGTTTCGTAAGCTGACTCGGTCTGTCGCATACACACGAGAATACGCACTATTCCGACCCCGTCTCACAGATCGTCGTGCTGTTCGGTAGAAACACACAATAACTTACGTGTTACTACTTGTAACTTACCCATGTTACGTCCTGTGCGGCTGAAAACGCAAAGTTGGGTTTTGTCCTTGTTTCCGCAACATTTCCTGTAGTTGTGAGATGGTTCGCTGGTGATGTCTGTGAGAGACCCAATATGCAGTATCATCTACATACTGAGCAAGACCTGCTGATGTGTATGTTAGCTGTGGTGGGGGAGGGATGTCTTTAGTAAAGATGATGTAGAGTAGCGGGCTAATGGCTAATGGCCCTGGGGAACACCACCTTGTAGTTGCAATGGTGCCGAGAGAGAGATGCTGGACTTGTGCCGTTCGGCCATCCAGGAACTGTCATAGCCATTTTATGATGTTTGGGAGGAAGTGACATCCGAGAGTTTTTAATCTGAGTCAATTATGCCAGACAGAGTCGAATGCTTTTCGGATGTCAAGAAGCGCTATGATGGTCGGGTGTCTGTGGTATGAGTTCTCCTGATGGACTCATCCATGAGTTACACTGATGGAGTTACTAATTACAAACTAATTAAACACAAACAACAGTTAGAAATTAAAAAATCACTCTTATAGAATAAGTCAAGTTAAATCTGCCCAACACGTAATAATAATGTTACCTTATTAAGTAATACGGTGGTGACTTCGCCACAATACTTTGAGCTGCACTTAAATATCGCCAGGTCTAAACTGATCTGAACGCCGCTGGATGCTTATATTTAAACCCCGCTGAGATTCCAGAATAAACTGTCACTTTCCGAGCGGCGTGCCGAGATAATTTGCGTGGTTACGTGAGTTAGATCAATCTGCAGAGTACGCCAGTGGATGACCTTGACACAGACGCGTGCGCCAGGTACAACGCGTCTGCAACAGCCTCGAACGATGCCGCGTTGTGTCACGTCATTGTCGTAGCAGTACAAAGAATGAAATACGTATCACAGTGTAACGAAAACAACGTTTGAAAGACAACTACATTAATCGATGCTGTTGTGAAACAGTTGTGTTACTGTAAGACGATTGTAAAACACAATAATGAAAACCCAAAGAACGGTGTTACATACACACACACACACACACACACACACATACTTTCGTTGTGTGTTACCGTAGGTTGTGACATGTTTTGACATTTGCCCGCCCGTTACATACAAAAATGATAAACGTAAATGGGTTTGAATTCAATGCATTGTGTTTGAAGGCTGCAAAAGTATTGCAGGCGATTCTTCAAAGTGATTGCAACAAAACACTTAGGATGAAGGACGTGTTCTCAAAATAAATAATAACAATATTAATAATAATAATAATAATAATAATTATTATTATTATAGTCACGGAAATGAAGATATTAAGAAAAATCTTGGGACCAATAAAAAATGGAAAACCCTTACGGACACAATAATCCGTGAAACCTTTACGGACACAGTTTCAAAAACAAAAGTCATGGGAGAAATATCTCAGCCACTCAAAATAAATAAAGGTTTAAGACAGGGTGATGGTTTATCCCCAATTCTTTTTAACTGTGTTTCTTGGAGAAAGTAGTGAGAATTTGGAATGGAAAATTAAAGGAATGGAAATATTAAAATATCACCAATTATGTTGGGAAGAAGGAACAAACGTATTGGAATAAACTATTTTGGCATTCGCAGATGACTTTGCTATACTTTCTGAACATCTTACATCTGCAGTAACACAAGTTAATTTTTAGAGGACATAGCCAGTAGAACAGGCTTAAGAATTTCTGCAGAAAAAAAAACAAATTCTCACACACACATTTCAATGCCAAAATTCCTGGTAACAGATATTGGTCGAATAGAGAGGGTTCGAAAATTTAAGTATCTAGGAGAGATAATTCAAGAGAATTGCTTGGAAAAATCTGCTATAGAAGAAAGGATTCATAAGATGGAAAGGGCATATGGTATATCTAAAGATATTTACAATAAAATTGCATATCTAAAAATGCGAAAATAAGGCATAACAGTACAGTAGTGAAGCCAGAATGCCTATATTCATGTGAATGCCTAGACATTGAATTATAATTTAGACAAACTAGACATATTGGGAAGACAAATGTATTAGGGAAATATTAGGCCAATGAAAAACTTCAGAAGGTTGGAAATTAAGAAGTAATGATGAAATATATCAAAGTACAGAAAATATAACAGAAACAATGAGAAAAAGAAGACTATTATTATTTGGACATTTTTATAGAATGGACGACAATAGGTGGACAAAGCAAATCTTCAAATATCTGAGGGGGAAGAAGTCAACACCAAGTTGGATTAAAGAAGTTCAAAAGGATTAAGAAAAAATTAATATACACGCAGAAGAAGCAATTGAAAGAGAAGTTTTTCTGGCAAAAGTGTTAAAAATAGAGGGAGTCCAGGGTAGGAGAGATAAAAACGCAGGTTCATAGTGGACTGAAGACAGGAAGAAGAGACACAGTGAGAAGATGAAAGAATATTGGAAAAAAAGAAAAGAACAAAGAGTAAAGAATCGAAACTTGCATGTGGTCCTTAGATGGCCGATACAAAAAAAAAAGATGGAAAACAGTACAGAAGACACCGCAGTAATGAGCTGTACAGAAATGTTCAGGGAATCACAGACGTTATTGGAAAAAGAATTACTTTCTACGGACATATTCAAAGAATAAATCCAGGCAGACTAACATGTAAACTTTTTACTCTTTCAGAAAGGTCAAAATGTAGTGGAACTGCAACGCTGTTTTTAAACCAGTCAAACAACTACAGTAACTGTCGACTCAACACACGTGTCGCATTTATGATTTCCTTTTATATAAATATATATAACGGGTAAATCCTGTATGCGGACTGCTTCCATCGTGATAACTTTGTTGCTTGACGTTTCCATCCGTGGAATCTGGTATAGTCCTCAGACGCTGTGAGAGGCGGTTGAAGGATCTAACTGGGTCTTTCAACTACCACTCACAGCATCTGAGGACGATCCTAGATTCCACGGGATTGGAAAAGTCAACTAACAAAGATATCACGATGGAAGCAGTCCGCATACAGGATTTACCCGCAAGAAATCACCAATCGCTTAGAGGTTTTAAAAAACGGATCCTCTTTAACCGGATTTTCGTTAATGTTAATCCGGATACCCTTAGGTCCGGATAATAAAAGACGTTTTACTGTAACTGCTTTTAAATAATCGTATAGATTTAGAATTTAGAACGTTTGATATAGAAGCTTTTGTTTAGAGTACCATACATTTCAGAAGACACACCTTGGCTTAGCAAAGCAGGAGATAGCCTTGATGGAGACAATCAATACGTTGATAGCGTGTATGGCAAAATGATGATGATGATGATGATGATGCTAAATGATGTTCTACTTATATAAACTACAATATAGACGCAACTATAGTACAAATCGCATGACGAGTAAACTTCGCAAAACAAAGCAACAGTAGAAAATATTATTTAACTCGTCGCTGACCGCACACTGCAACTGTTACTCATATCAGTAGCCCCTGAGGATGTCACACGGGTGGGTAGATAAAACGTAGATTCAAGTGGTAAAGAGACAGAGCAATACACAAAGCCAGTCGATGTTTGTATGTGTGTGTGTGCGTGCGTGCATGTGTGTAATCAATGTTTCTCATTTCAACAACACAGAAGATAATACTCAATACTTGACTGCTCCATACTGAAGCCTACTGGAGGCTCTTTTGTCACGATATTAGACCTTAGCAATACGGTCGTGTTACCTCTTTGTACACAATGCAGCTAATCCTTTTCCTTTCCCAATCAGGCTGTGAAACATGAATATTGGACTGAAGCCTACAAACAATGAAAGACAGAGATTGTCGTTACTAAGCTAGATTAACATTGGGAAGCTGGCCAGTTTTGTGAAGAATGACGAAAAGACTTGTGTTTAATTCTTTTGTACACAAATTCTTCAAAACTTAATGCTGGTAATGCACCGATAAAGTTTAAAAAAAAACGAAAATTTCTAATTTAAAATAAAACGGCAGAATTTTCTTGGCTTGTTTGGCGTAAATTAGTTAATGACTAAGATAACAACAATCAGTAAACTATTACTTTTATGAAATTGCTAACTGCTATAATTTTTATTGTTTAGACAAAGCTTTTCGTCATCACTGACATCATCAGGTCTAAAACAACGGGTAGTCAGTATTTCAATATTTCACGGATTAACATGGAGTGTTGTTTTAGACCTGATGATGTCAGTGATGACGAAAAGCTTTGTCTAAACAATAAAAATTATAGCAGTTAGCAATTTCATAAAAGTAATAGTAAGGATGGCTGCTAATTTAAACAATACGAAGAATCAGTAAACTCTTTGGAGAACCACAGCGTTTGCCAGCCATAAAAGAATGTAACGACTTTAAATCAAGGTAACGGTGGATTTGGATTCTCTTGTCGCGGTGTCAACACCCAGCACAGGGGACGTGCAACAGGTTAATTAGTATTTAGTTAAGTGAGGTAGCTGTAAGTACCGCAGGGAGATGAAATTAAATTTGTTGTAGTATTTAGTCCCAAAGAGGGAGCTCTTAGTAAAACACGATAACTTTATAAAAGGGTCGTGAATTTTAGACTGTCAGATTTAAAATGAAGAATCTTATTCTACGATAAAAGTAATCTATTTCTAAGGCTTTCACGGGCGGTGGCATAATTATTGAAATTAAGTCCGGGATATTGGGCCGTGGTCTACTATAGTTACCATGGTGACGGATGTTGTTATCGACGTTTCGGCCACACGTCTGGAGGGCATCTTCAATGAAACGGTTTAAAATACGGTGTTCACACGGTGTTCGTCAGTGAAACCACAGTTCTGTGGTAAAGGCTACTCGGTCCCTAAAGCACCCTAAACCTTTTAGAGTTGCACTTTCAGTGGCATCGTGATAAGCGGTTGATAAGAGGTTGCTGCTGACATAACGTGCTCTTTTCACAAAACTGCTGAATACAAGGTTTGTAATTGGAGTTTTTAATGAACGTAGTTTTAATTATTATTTTTGTTTAGTTTTTGCCTATTCAATTTATGTTCCAACGTTTTAAAAAATGGGCGTACGCCTAATTAAAGGTAAACACTGATTTAGTATTTGTTGTTGTTGTTGTTTGTGTGTCTACAAAAGTTTACTTCATTTTTGTCAAACAAGAGAGTTCATGTTTTTAAATAAAATTTGTTACAACCGTTTTTTTCATGAATTGAAAGAATTTAATTTTTTACAGACTAGTTGAGCTGAAATTACAGACTAACAATTGAAATACTTACTGATGAAATGGAGTGGAAAATGCGATTGATTCTGAAGCCGTAACAAACTGCAATTTGCGGAACAAATTCAGTTGCCGTTTGAAATTAGTGCAGAATACTTACAGAAGCGCGCGAGCACGCGGACGTACACACACACACACACACACAGTTTTCAACAACTGTAGACAATCAAGTGAAGTACTGACTAACAAACGTGCTGTAACATGGAGTGTATGTTCTTTAACGTAAAGAGTACTTCGGTCCAACACGAAACATTAAGATACGACAACTATCAATCTTGCACAAATCAGTAACATTAATGTTACGACAGTGGCACAGGACGTCAAGTTGTTCAGTAGAAACAGAGTAACTGACACCAGATGACGTGAATAATGGCAACTTTAATTACAGGTAATGGTAAGCAGACTAATAGAACAACCAACTAATTTAACAGATCTCTCACTTTAGCTACCTAGGATATGATATATCTTATGAGACCAATAGAGACCATAGACAATAAGCTGCATATGTTTCAAATGATGTGGGGCACCATAAGAGCACTAGAAAACAAGACGCGGAAAGATACTCAGCTCACGGTTAATAAGGTAATGGCTGTCCCTATGCTTCGTTATGGACGTGAGTCATGGATAATGAGGAAGAGAAATAAAAGCTGCATAAAATTTCCAAAATTGGTCAAAGGTTGTTCTAAACAAGATCGATTTTGAAATGAAATGATTTTATACAACTTAAATAGATTTTCACAAAAGAAATTGGAGGACCATTCGGAACGTATGGATGACCGAAGACTACCAAAAGCGGCATGTGATATAAACCAGCTGGAAGAAGAACCGTAGGGAGACAAAAGAAAAGATGAGAATAAATCCTATGAACACGGAACAGGTCACCAAGACCTAATCTTTGTTGGGGAAGAAGAAGAAGAAGAAGAAGAAGAAGAAGAAGAAGAAGAAGAAGAAGAAGAAGAAGAAGAAGAAGAAGAAGAAGAAGAAGAATATAAATTGGACAGTGTAACTTATTGGTAGATCCAGTGCAATTTCATAATTTTAATAATGTAAAAATTGCAAACATCGTGAAATTGTAAAATGTGTTTTATATATTCATATTGTTATGACGGTCTCATGGATTATCGTATTGTACAGTGGAAACAAAAAACAGACACCAAATAAGTCACTAATATCCACGATATTAATTGATGACTCGTTGGGCACTTGGTGAAACATATTAATACAAAGGTTTTGTAAAATATATAAAAACACTTGGTAAGTTTCACAGATTTTATTTAACTCTGACAGCTGTTTCGGCTACCTAAGCCATTGTCAAAGAGAGAATGAATGAAAACCTAAACACATGATGTGAGTGGTGGTGACCATCTGTTTAGGGCGTATCTGGAACATCTGTGAGGGTGATTGAGATGGAGAGGGGGTGCAAGAGACAAGGGAAGGTCAGGTGTCTTTAAAAACTAAATACAATCATGAATGCAAAATACAAAATTAACTAAACTAAATATAATCTGAATGCAAAATATAAAATTTACTGAACTAAATATAATTTGAATGCAAAATATAAAATAAACTAAACTAAATAACAGCTTTTAATAAAGGGAATACACAGAATTCAGTTTGTTCATTTGTTAAATTTTTGTTATTTTTTATTGCTTTTTCAATTTCTAGAATTTCTAATAAATCCATTTTTTTACCTGTTTGTATGTTGTGGAGTAGTGTTATGGTTTTTGTATCTATGAAGTGATTATGTTGTAAGCAATGATCTGCAAAACCTGTATTAACTGTATTGGTTAAAATCGCCTTCTTATGCTCAGAAATGCGATGTTTCAGAGCACGGCCACATTGTCCGATATAAATAGCATCGCATTCTTGACAGTGTATTTCATAAACTCAATTTTTCTCCAGTGTGTTTGATTTTTCTTTACTATTGACTAGTAGAGAAAAATGGAGTTTATAAAATACACTGTGCAGAATGCGATGCTTTTCTCTTTTCTCTATTAGGTAGCCGAAACAGCTGTCAGAGTTAAATAAAATCTGTGAAACTTACCAAGTGTTTTTATATATTTTACAAAACCTTTGTACTAATAATCACCTTTAATTAATCACAAATAAAAACTTGAAATCAACAAGGTACTCTCATACAATAATTCTAGTTAGATTTGTCAACACGCAATAATAATGCCAACTATGAGACACATAATAATATGAGTCTCATAATATGAGACTCATATTATGTATGAGTTACATAATAATTATAACACAATAATCACTTTCCAACAATCACTCGATCCGCACTAAAGAAATCGCTGGCTGTTGCTTATATCGCTTCCGCAGATGTTCCAGAATAATTTTCCATTATTTTGGCAGCAAACCAGCATAATTTGCGTAGTTACACGTACTCGAACAGTCTAGAGAGTACTTTTCTGCGCGGCCTTGACAGAGGCCTTGACAGAGATTACGTAATTTCGTAGCAGTGTAATATCCAATGTTTAATAACCAATAAACTTTAAAAGCAAATACTTATAAGCTGTATTTTGCCCTTAGTCTAGTGATGCATAACACTGTCCAATTGTCCAAGCTAAAAATTTTCGAACACACAGGAAATATAACAAACAATAAATGTCACCTTACGAGGGTCAGTTGAAAAGTTCGCGCAGCGAGATTTGTTGCTTAGCGGTAAGACTAAAAATATTCGTGTGCGGCAAGATTTTTATTTTATGTGAACTCCTGTTAATTTCCAAATCTATCTATCAATTTATTCATTAGTTAGAGGCTGTTTAAAATTGGCGTGTCATGCGTGTTTTGAAAACCGGACAAATCAAACATGGTGGTGCGATTCTTTGTTCAAAATTGTTTAGCGCCAACAGAATTCAGAACAAAGTTGTAAATGCATCAGGAGATGCTGCAACTTTCAAACCAGGGGTTTGTAAACAGGCATTTGTGTGTAAACGTGGTCTTACGAGCAGTGAAGGTGACCCCCCCCCCGCACCGGACGCCGAAAAAATGCGCAACAACTTCAGATGTGGTAGTCATCTTGGACAACGTTTTTTCACACTAAGTTCTTGAGTTAAAGTATGATGCACACGCTCATATGAGATGCCTATGATTTCAGCAACGTCATCCGCTCCTCAATCTGCAGTATTCCAACACCCTATAACATTTTTTAATAATCCCATTTTTTGATACACCTTTAGTACGTCTACTGCCGGGATCGTCTTCAGTGCTTGTACAACCACGTTGAAATTCGAGTGTGCCCCACTCACTGCTGTTTCTGAAGGCGCAGCATCTCCTAACACATTTAGAATTTCGTTTTGATTTTCCATTGGCGCTAACATTTTTAACAGAGAATTCATCACAACACGATGTTTGATTTTGAGCATTTTAAAAATACGCGTAACAGAAAAATTTCAAACAGCTGGTAAGAAGTGAAAAATTGACAGATATATCTGAAAATTAACAGGTGTATCTGCGAGATACACGTCTTGCAGCACACGAAAGATTTTAGTTCTACCACTGAGCTATAGATGTCGCTCCGCGAACTTTTCAACTGACTGTCGTGTTACAGCCTTCTACTAAGCAATACACAATAAACGCTAAACCGCAAGTCACAGCAACAATCACTCCGAAACGTGCTTTAATATCGCAAGTCCCAAACTGAATTTGCCCGGCCGCTGAGGTTAAAGTATAAAGTACCATATTCCAGACAACGCGTCGAAAATAAATTGCATAGTTACAGCCAGTAACTATCTCAAATCAAGCAGCAGCAGCAGTAAATGTCTCAAAGCAAGACGAAGGTTACGGCCTTTGAAGGGAAACTCCCAATCCGTTCCAAAATAGTTGTAGGGGATAAGATTATAGAGCAGGTATCGCACTTTGCTTTTTTTTGGTTGTGACATAAGTTATGAAGTTGATGATGGTAAGAATAAAAAAGTAAATAAGTAACATATGATATGTGGTACAATTAAACGAACAATACTACTAAGAAACAAAAACTGATACTAAAATGGAGTTCTATAAAGTGATGGTGATACCTGTTCTTACATATGCTAGTGAAACATAGACGATAACCTGGGAAAGAAAAGCAACATATACAAACCTCTGAAATGAATTTAGTATTTAGTGTTTTTCATATAATTATGTGAAAATTGTTCACATTAGGAGTAGGTCATCAACAATCTGTCGTCATGCACATGCACGTTAAAACTAAAAAAACTTTAAACGAAAAAAAATGGTTTAATAGTAACACATTTTTAAAAAAATAAAGAACTTACCACAATAACACTATTTACTTTTATAAAGTGCACAGAAATGTAAAATTGAAAAACTCATATTTAAAACATAAATGTAGTGTTAAATACCTTTCCTTAGAAAGACTAACACTATTGTATTAGAAAAATGTAAAGTTTCAAACCTGCAATTTAATGTGAGACTCAGCACTGCATGTGGCTTATTAATTTTGTGGTTATAAATTGGTCACTGATAAAAATTACACATTAATTCGCGGGCGTGCCAAACCTTATAGACGGGCGCAGGGTTTCCGACTGCTGGTCTAAGGGATCGAATGCGCAATGAACATATAAGGGCCGAATTGGGTACCTTCCGCATCAATGATAACATAGAAGAAGGAAAGCAGGAGTCGACGGAGCACGTCTACAGAATGGACCGCCAGAGGCTAGTAAAGCGCGCCGTAGACTGTAAACCAGTTGGCAGCAGATCTGTGGATATGTACTGGAAGAGATGGCTGCAGTGAAGACGGAACAGGGTGTAAGCCTACACCGTGAAGTGACGACGACGATGACGAGTTACAGTCAGTGTAACGCTCCGGAAACTATGTCGGGCCTTGTACAAATTGCGCAATACTATTGGCGGTAGAATAATCTTCAAACGTCTGGAATGCGTGTCTGGAACAACCTTGAACTTTGCGTATTCACAAAAGGTGTGAAATGCCACGTACCTACGCTTTGTTATGTACCACTTGAACGTATCGTTACAACGGTCTCACTGATCGTCGTACGGTACAGTGGAAAACAAAGTACAAGACACCAATTAAGTCACTAATCACCAGCTGTAAGTTATAACAAATAACAGTTTGTAATCAACACGTTATTCAACAAGATTATACTCGTACAATAATTCAAGTTAATTTGTCCACACCAATAATAATGTCAACTAACAGAGTCCCGCACAATTTTTCACTAATAACCACTTGAACGCACTGAGTAATAGCCCGACAGAAACTGAACTGAACTGACCGTCGCTGGACGCTTATGTTTATAGCCCGCTGCGATGCCAGAATAATCTGTCATTTTTTCGATGACGTGTTGAACCGGCGCTCTCGAATCCACTAGAAACAGTGTCACTCTCTGGCCTTGGATACAGTGCCCGACCGCTGTGGTCTGGAATAGCCTCGATTGTTGACGCATGATAAGTGTCACGTAATTGTCTTTCAGCACAAAGCGGCAATATATACGCACAAAAACATTACAGCTGGGCTCTGATGGGGTAGCGAAGAAAGGAGAAGAACAACGCATTCCATTGATGATCGAGAATGTTCCGTTAAGTAATAGTATCAATATCTGGGCCTGTAGTCTATAGCTATTGCACACATCATTCTTATGACAACAATCGCACACACGTGAACACAGAAGACGCGTAGTCAGGAATATTGTAAAAACTACACATTGCTTTTTATAGGCACTGAATGAGTTTTCACAGTTTGATATACTCATTTTTCCTATTATTATTCACTAGGCGTATTTTTTTTTTGTAGACTCTTACATGCAACATTTCTAGATGACGGAAAAGGAATAGCTTTGTAGTCGCGGTTTATAAAATTTAAAGCGCGTTTATTTATTTGTACTCTGCTCGAATACATTTTCTGTTATTTTTATTTAAACAAACATTTCCCTTTAGGCTTTAAAGGTAAATCTCCAGTGAGGACTAACATAGTTATAAACAACAGTACTTTGGAACAAGTGAGCCGTTTCAAATATCTCGGTTGTGCAGTAAGCTATGAATCTGAATATGATATAACAGAGAAGTAAATAAATTTAGGAATATTTGTGGTACGATTCATAGAAATCTCAGAAATAAAACAAGTTACAGCACAAGGATTAAATTTTATAAGAGGATTGCAATACCCGCATTGATTTATGCGAGTGAAGTCTAGTTCATGACAATAAAGGAATGCGGCAAGATTCAGAATACTAAAATGCAGTTTCTTCGAAATACTTTAAATTATACATTGCAAGGTAGAGTAAGGAATGAAGATATCAGAGCAGAACTCGAAGTAAAGGATATAAAGGAAATTATTACAATTTTGCCAACAAAACTTTCGACTAGATAAGCTATTTTAAGGATTTTACGGTAATATCATATTTCCTATGATTGCAATAAATATCCGGACCGAAAAATTAGGAGTTCGTAATAACACTTTGCTGTAAAATCATCGGTCGATGTATAAAAAATAAAACAAGTAAACAGTCAATGTTGAATTTTATGAAACTCTAGAAGTGCTCACGCTTATGTACGGCAGTGAAACCTGGGTTTCAGCAAAAGCACAGGATAGAAAATACAAGCTGAGGAGATGAAGTTTATCAGAGATGTAACCGGGAGATAAAATAAAGAACAAACTAATCAGGTAAGAATGTCAAACACAGAATTTAAACGAAAAATAAAAAAAAAGAATTAAATGAAATTAACATTTAGAAAGTATTGAAGAAAAATTTTTATTTTAAAAGCAATAATGTAAAAGTAAAAAGTAAAAGTAAAAGTAAGAAGAAATGAACACGTCGACTGAGAAAAGATGGGAACCGTAACGGGCAACAGTACTTAAACGTGAAGTAGAAGTAATTATGGTGGTGATAAGCTTTAGTTGTTTACAGTTTATGTATCTTCAATTGCTACACAATGCACAAACAAAGATTCCCTTACGGAACACTGGAGTAAAGAATAATACCTTCGGTAGTGTATGACTGCGATTGTTACAATCGTAGACACTACAGTAGCCAGAACCCCGTTTACTTTATAAATGAGGTTCATATTACAAATTACAGTAATATCGCAGATGAGTTGACAGAGGTTTAAACCACACACGTGTAAAGAAGCACATATTACAACATAATTTGCGTGAGAACTAGGAAAGATATGTTATTAATACCGAAGGAGGACATGCGTTATGTACGAACTGGGCGGCTGTGTATGTATGGTGTAAACATGTCTGCAGAGGCAATTTCGCACCTGTCTTGGAAAGCGAGGAATATGATAAATTCTTTTGTTGTGCGCAGCGGAAAACTAAAGATAATTTTGTATTCCCTGGTTCTTCTGTGTAACGTAATACATTCTACTTTGTACGTATAACCTTTAGCTCCGTTGTGTCTAACACATGGCTGTACTGTCGTTCCAAGTGTTAGATGAGAGAACTGACTAAATGGGATAATTATGACATTATTACAATTGTGAAAATTTCACTTTACCGCTTCGGTACGAAACAGTGTGAATTTTTCTTTTCTATTTTGTTTACGGAAGAAAACGTTACATGTGCCGTATATAGAGCAAACAAAATTATATGTAATACAATGGTAGACAATTGGGACTAAAGTTAAATATGAATAAAACAAAATACATGCCAATAATTGACTTTCAGCATTACTCGCTATTGTTGGAAGACATGGGGAAAGTTTTATGTACGGAGGAATACAAGTATTTAGAGGTACAGATTACAGCAAATAAAAGCAAAACAAAGAAATAAAATCCAGAATTAATTCGGGAAAGATAGCTATATCTACACTCAATGGAATCCTGAGGAATAAACAAATTACTGTAGAAACTAAAACCGAAATACTTAAAACCATTATTAGAAGTATCGTGACTTATGGCTCAGAATTTTCGACTACCAATAAACGCACAAGAGCAAAATTAATCACAGCAGAGATGGACTTTTGAAAAGCCATCGGAAAGAGTATGCAGACGTGAGAAAATTAAAAATGAAGTCATTAAGGACAGAATGAATGTGAAAAATTCAATTTTTTTTTTTATTAAAAAAAAATTACAATGGTATGGACACGCAAAAAGAATTGCACAGGAAAGGTTGTTAAGGAGAGTTATAGTATAGAGACCACTAGGAAAAATGGAATGAGGAAGACCATCTATCACCTGGCTAGAAGAAATTCAGATTACACTGAGGAAAAGTTAAATTGAAGAAGATGGACAACCAGCAGTGAAAAATGATAATTTAATCAATTCTGTAATCTTTGGTTCGGGAAATGTGTAAACATTCTACAGCCGGAATGATAATTCTAACAATGGTAGACGAGATCTGGCCCGAAAGTATTCCATTATTTTGAATACAGTATTACGAGAACCGGCTGTGCAATTGTATTGTAAGTTGGTAGCTAATCAGATGGGAGATTTAGACACAGGCGTGAACTCTGCTGTGTGACCACGTGTTATCTGTGACTGTCATATTCACAAATATTCTCGGCCACAAATTCACTAATCATCTCTAGTTATGAACTTTTTGAGGAAGTCTGGGACACTGTTGACGATATCCAGCAAATCTTGGTCAACTTCAGCATGGAATTCTTTTTGCTCTTGCGACAACAGCCGTGGCACAGATTTTGCTGCCACATGTTTCATTCCAAGATCTTCAGTCAAAATCTTTGAAACACAAGTTTACGGAATCCGCTTATCTTCTTGTAATTCTGGCACACTCAGCCGTCGATTCTGTTTAAAAGCGTGTACACTTATTGAAGATCTTTCCCAAATGTAGATCACATAAGAGATTCCCAGCCACCTTTAAAACGTTTTCATCACAATTTTATCCGTGTTTCATTCATCGAATTCCCTCCAAAATACTTCGTAATTTTTGTGATAGTTTCCCAGGACGAGTTACCAAAGCCACCCGGCGTGCAGGGCAGGAAGGCGGTCTATAATGGCTGCCAATGGTAGACCTTTCCATTTATGAAGGGTTGACGCTTGTCAGTGAAAAATGTGACGTTCTTAGTTAGTAACGGGGCGTATACACTGACTCCTTGGGAGATCGGGAAGCCCCAGGGGTCGGTACGCCAGTCACCTGCTCCGGTCGGGCGTGGGAGGAGGACCAAGAGTGATCCTGGCCTCTTAGCCATGCTTGGTGTTGGACTCAAGGTGGTTGTGGTTTCGGTCTTGTGACATTGCCCTAAAGAGATGTATCCTTTTGTGGACTGTTAATTCCTAGATTGTATGATAATCCGAACCCCAATGAGGGACTAGAGCTGCACGTCTCTTATTCCCAGCAGTAACGAGAATAAAATCTTAAAAGAAGCAGGAAAACCGAGAACAGCTCCTAGAGTTGGCCTGATCAATGGTGGAGTCCAACAAGGGGGTCCACTATCACCTTCTCTTTTTAATTTACATATTGACAATCTCATACGAAATTGGCAGATGTGTCTTCCAGAACATTTTATGATTGGTCACTCTACAATTAACACTTTGTTGCTTGCGGACGATCAGGCTATTCTGTCGGACTCTGAAAACAGATTGCAGATGGGGATAAATTTGTCAAATCGAATCTACAAAGACTCTGGATTCCAGATATCCACACGTAAGACCAAGGTGATGGCTTTTTGCGGAACTGACCTCGTACGGGTAAAAATTGTTATAGATGGTACTGTCCTGGAAGAAGCCAGCTATTTTGAATACCTGGGCTACAGTGTAATAATGCAAACAACGACGTTGTGAATAAGTTGCATAAGTTCAACCTTATGTGGGGGTCCATTAGGCCAATCCTTAAGTCAGCAAGTAAAGGAACACACCTAAAATTCTCTTCCCACACTTCTTTATGGGTCTGAGAATTAGACTTTAACGAAAGGCCAGGCCAGTCGCATCCAAGCGGCTGAAATAAGATTTCTCAGGCACGTGGCAGGGTATACTCTCCGTGATCATAGAAGAAACACAGATGTACGGCAGGAATTGAATATTATGAGTATACTCGGCAGGATCGCCCATGTTGGCTGAATTGGTGGGAATACCTTTGCCGAATGGTTGACTGCCACATTCCCAAACATCTCTGCAACTATAAGCCGAGGGGACGGAGAGGTGTGGGACGTCCGAGCAAGCGCTGGAGTGACCAGCTCTAATCTTTGAGACCGGAACTAACCATCTGGACTTGGTTTAATCTGTGAATATGATGATGATGATGATGATGACGATGACGCCACGTCTATGGGGAAAAAGAATTGTAGATAGCACTTGGGTCCCGGATCTTTCCTTTTAGAACAACACTGTTTACACAACAGAGTCTAAAGAATAACTTGACTTCTGATCCTGTCTTTTTAGTGTCTATTTTTCCGTTATGTAATTCACATTTACTCTGAACGCTTAGTCTTAGCTCTCTCCGTTCTTATAACTGAATGACATTGCAAGGTAATAATGACATTAATGGTAATAATTACCTGAATAACAATGCAACTATTAATATAAAAGTTGTCAGTGTTCATTTTTCTGTAGTTCAATAATTCTTTTCGCTGTTTTAAGTTCCACAAGTTTTTTTGAACGATATCATTAAAAGATGGAAGAAAAATTTAAATGTAGAGTTAAGCTATTTCCGCAATGTACACTTAGTATTATTTTATATGCAGTTGATGTTGTTATTATACAACAGACAGAAAATGACTTGCAAAGTGGAGTATTCATCTTGAGGAATTCATCTTGGTGGTATCTCCACATAAAATATTAGTAATGGCTTTTAGAGTAAAGTATCCACTAAGGGAAAAGATAGAGGCAAATGGAAACATCTTGGAGCAGTATCCAGTTTCAATTATCTTGGAATACAAAATATCTTCAGCAGGTGATTTTGATTTCGAAAATAAACATAATAAATTTAAACATATATGTGGGACAATCCACAGAACCTTAAAATACAAAACTAGGGAAGACACCAAACTTACGTTTTATAAGACTATGACTGTACCGATCGCGCTGTATGGGAGTGAGACATTTTTGCTTTCACAGAGAGACAGAGGGAAAGTTATAAAATCAGGAAAGAAATTTCTCAGATTGGTCAAAGGGTGCACGTTACGAGACAGAATGAGTTATTCACAGATAAGGCGAGAATTAAACATTTTTAAATTACAGAATAGAATTACAGAATACAAGGCCAACTGATGTTTTCCATTTGGGAAGACTGTAGCAAGATCACCTTCCCAAACTTACCTTGAATTATAAACCCACGGAGTATCGTACTGTGTGGCGTCCTAGGACGAGATGGTGTCCGGGCAGGAACAGGCAGTGCAGCCTAATTCGAGAAGTGGGGATTATGATAATGACGATGATGAAATTCCACGAGCCACGCCATCCTTGTGACAGTATGCTTGTTTGTAATCTACAGAGTTTTATTGGAAATTATACGAAGGCTGACCGCAGTTGCGTGGTTAATTAACATTAGACATTTAATCTGAATACCATGATAAGACAAGGCTGCCACAATCGTTGCTGCAGTATTTATTATCGTTTATTATAATTTTACGCTATGTTATGTTATATTATGTGTATTGTTTGTTATATTGAGTATTGGAGAATTGTATAGAACTATTGTCAATTTTTAATAGAAGTAGTGATATAAAAGTTGTCAGTATTGATTTTTCTGACGATCAGTAATTTATTTCGCTGTGTCAAGCTCTACGATCCGTGCCATTCTTGGAACAGTATTATTTTTTGTTATGTACAAAATTCTGTTGGAAATTGTATAAAGGCTGACTTGGAATTGCAAGGTTGATTTAACATTGGACTTTTAATCTGAATACGGTGATAGGACGAGATCGTCACATACACTGCTGCAGTAAGCTCCAAATAGTCAGCAGTTCGTCATATAGTTGATGTTCTGTTTTTCTATACCCGTTAATAAATACGAGCAGTTGACGTATTGCCCACAATCCGATCCTCCGCATTAGACGTTATTAGCATGGCAAGGAAGACTCCGATAACTGTAGTTAATCAGTCCCGTGAAATGAATACTGTGCCTTTGTCTACCTGTTTTCCCCCCTCTTACTACCTCTCTAACTTTCCATGTACCTGTCTCTCTCTCACACTCTATCTATTTATCTCTCTCTCTCTCTCTCTCTCTCTCTCTCTCTCTCTCTCTCTCTCTCTCTCTCTCTCTCTCTCTCTCTCTCTCTCTCTCTCTCTCTCTCACACACACACACACAACAGTTGTGTTTCGTACCAGTAATCTACTCCATCCTGTTTTTATCTATTTACTAGAGGTTTTGTCGAAACATTTATGTTTTCAATGACGTTTTGTAAGACATGTGTATAGACATTGAAAACTTTCATGACAAGTACATAAATAATAAAACGTAATCTTCTTTTATAAACAAGAGTTTCTACGGATGGTTCAGCATATTTATACTTGCGTAACGAAATAAAAACGTAACTTCAGTTGTAGTTTTGTAACAAAGTTATTTTTATAGACATATTTTGTGCTTCCATCAGGTTAGCTTCAATTATTTAAATTATTAATAAAGTTTTATGTAGTACATTTAAAAAGTATATAGTCGCTCTGTTACACATTTTCGAACACTGGCGAAACGTTATTAAACACTATCAAAATATTATTACGACTGTCTACTGATCGTCGTATGGTACAGTGAAAAACAAAATAAAAGACACCAAGTAAGTCACTAATCACCAGCTTTAATCATCACAATTAAACAGTTTGTAATCAGCAAGATAGTCTCTTACAACAAATCAAATAAAAATTGTTCACACGCAATAAAATGTCAACTAATATAAAACAAAATTGTATTACAATTGTCCCGCACGATTATAAAACACATAACACTTCGCCACAATACTACGAATCGCACTCCAGTAAATCGCAACTCAAACTGATACTAAGCGTCGCTGAGTAGGTCTACTTGTATTTATACCCCGCCGGAAATTCAGAAACATCCACACTATGCATCAAGAATGCTATTAGGAAACACCAGAACGTAATTTATTGCGACCATGACACAGTGCGCGAGGACTTCTGTCACAGTCTAGCTAACACGTTGAGAATCACGTACGCACACACATTACAGCCGGATTCCACTGGAACATTCAAGAAATACGTAGATTGTTCTGTAATGTCGTAACAATATTGAGACAATCAACAACTCGTGTTGATGTCAGCAATACTATTACTATTACTATTGCGACGAGTGACCTATTATTCTCAACAATGCTGTTACAGTGAAACGTTATTGTCGACGATATTACTGTTACCGTGACAATGATTTTTGTCAATAATGCCACCGTGATAACAATAATATTGTCACAAATACTGTCACCGTGAGGGTGATATAATTTTTAACAATACTGTTACCGTCATAATGGTGGTTTTTAAACTATAAAGTTTCAATGATGTTATCGTAACAATACTATTATTGTTAACAATACTGTTGCCGTGACAACGATTTTTGTCAATAATGCCACAGTGATAACATTAATATTGTCACAATAATACTGTCACCGTGAAGGTGATATAATTTTTAACAATACTGTTAACGTCAGAATGGTGGTATTTAAACTATGAAAGTTTTAATGTTGTTGTCGTGACAATACTATTATTGTTAACAATACTGTTACCGTGACAATGGTATTATTGTTAACAGGACTCTTACCGTGACAATGCTATCGTTGTTAGCAATACTATTACCGTCATAATGCTATTTTGTTAACAAAACTGTTACCGTGACAACGATTTTTGTCAATAATGCCACCGTGATAACATTAACATTGTCACAAATACTGTCACCTTGAAGGTGATATAATTTTTAACAATACTGTTAACGTCAGAATGGTGGTATTTAAACTATCACAGTTTCAATGTTGTTATCGTGTCAATACTATTATTGTTAATAATACTGTTACCGTGACAATGCTATTATTGTTAACAATACTGTTGCCATCACAATCCTAGTATTGTTAACAATACTGTTACCGTAAAAATGCTGTTATTGTTAACAGGATTCTTACCGTGACAATGCTATTATTGTTAACAATACTATTACCGTCATAATGCTATTTTGTTAACAATACTGTTACCGTCACAATAATAATAATATTAGCAATACTGTTAACAATACTGTTAAAGTGATAATGCTGTTATTCCCGATAATATTATACCAGTATCGCTACTAGTATACTCAACAATATTGTTGCCGTGGTAATACAGTTACAATTACGCAATACATTATATAAGTCTACATTTAATACCGTCACATTGATGAATTATAATTACACTAGTTAGACAGTACTTGTAAATAGTGATAAACTTTGCTTAATGTAGTTGTTTTGAGTGACGTGATATGCTTCCCGTTATACACCTTCAGAGGGATCAAACAGGCTTAGTCAGTATAGCAGTGCAAGTATGACACGAACTTCTCACAAGTACTCCGTTTTTGTCATAATAGCACTCGTTTGCTGACGATTGCTGCATAGAACTCAATAGCACACATTAACAAAATGTGTTAACTTGATCGAATATTATGCATTTTATAATCTTTATCAGTTTATAGAAATATTTATCCTCTGGCACAAGTATAAGTTAATATTTATCCTTCCATCTCTTCACAGAGTAGCCTACAACCGATTGTTTATCTTCTCTACCTTCTCTTTGACAGATCTTTCAAAACAAAACTTACCATGGCAATCCGTTTTGGCCTATCGCACCAAAGTCCGCCCCTCGTAGCTTTTATAGGGTCACATAGTGGGTCGCCTCGTAACCTCTACTGCCTATTCAATCTCGCCAAATGACACAAACTACCATGTTTTCTGAAATTTAAATCTGTCGGTTTCATGTAGTCAGTATAAGAACAGAATCGTAGAACCTGCAGTGAACGTCATATAGAGAAAACCATGGAACCAAATATTACTAGAAATTAGGTACGTGAAGGAAAAGGTAAAGCGAGATGTATAGGAACACCAAGAAAATGGTGGAAATAAAGGAAACATGCAAAGGGAGAGGCTTTTGCAGCTCCATATTTCATCATATCCGGCGACACACTCTTAAGGGTTTCACATTTAGTAAAATGTACACATTTAATTAAAAACCAGCGTTATTAACAGACGGCTGAAGTGTTGTTTAATAATTAGGGATCGGACAGCGTTAGGAGACTGGCAAATCGATATCTCGTTCGATAGTTGTATACCTAGCTGTAACAGTTTATAAATGAGGCACGGCAGAGGATAATAATGGGGCGAGAGTTCGCAGTGCAGATTAATTGTCGGCCATTTGCGGGACGCCGTAATTGTTAAATGGTCCGGCATCATTGTTGTTTGGATAGAGGGCGCAGTGAGTTGTGCCTGAGGTTTGCTGCCCCACTAATCGAGAGTCATCGTTACAGACGTTACTAATCACTGCTGTCATTAAATCTAAACACATTATAAAACAGTTTTACTGGGGAAAAGTCTGTGTTCTACACGATTAACTACAATTCTGGTTGTTCGATTTACACAGGTTTTATTTTCCGGTTAACAGACACCCGATTGAAGAGTGCCTCTCTTTCCTTTCTATGCTTTTAGTATTTATTTTATTTTATTTTATTTCTTTTTTTTTTAATTTCTATCTCCTTGCTTATTAGTTTTGAAAGAGAGGTCACAAGTTACTTAAAACTAGGCTAGAGCCTAGAGAAGCTAAAATTGGGCTGGGTCCAGTATGATGGGACTTGCAAATGAAACACTGAACTTAAGATAACAACAACAATTTATTATTCTCTGGTAGTACAGCACCTGAGCCCCAAAAGGCTAGATAACTAAGTCTTTTCATTGTTGAATATAATTTCCTTAATGTGTGCCTTGCCAAAAGTTGAGCAAGGAATAATAACTATTAACAGCACCAAGTATTGAATGAGTGTTAAGATCTGAATGATCAGTGAATATTAATTCATGGAATGTTACATAAATGTCAATAATACAATTGTAAACTGGCACACAATCTCGACCCGCAAATAATCACATATTATAACAAGACATAAATATATAAACATATACACCTGCAGGATCAATATGACAATGCAACAATTATGTAAAACAACACATACATATAATTAACATCAACCACGTTTGCATATAAATAACCCATCACATGTTCACCCTGGTTATCAGCGCATTTAAGTATCTAGTTCAACACCTATAACCCCCTTATTCTGACCAAGTATCTGGCCCCCTTCTGTTTAATTAATAGGTGACTAAAACCCCCCCAAAACTTCAATTAAAATATCCCAGGAGTGGAGCAGACATGCCCCCAAGTTTTAACAAGATAAGTGTTAACTGAATGTTCCCTGTAAGCCACGCGGCCAGCGCACAAATCCCATGCCGATATTTCATTATCAATTTAAATCCCATCAATTACTATAATGAAGAGTAGCATCACAAGGTTAACATGGATGTCCGGTTGCCTAACTGCATTTTATATTTCCTTTTACTTTCAAAACAGAATATGGAAAAATAGTGGAACGTGACCACCATGAGTATTCATAACTGACATTGATTAATCTTATGTTGTCTAATGGTTAACTAATTGTTATAGTGAGCAATAAAAATTATCGTTACAAAATTTTCTATAGTAAAATACAAACTGTGACAATGGTAAATTTAAAGTGTGCAAATTAGCTAAACAGTGGAACAGAATTTGTAAAACGGAATCTAAGTCATGAAGGTATTAAAGCCAGCTCACAGTGTTCCAAAACTTAACTACCGGCAGGGTCAGGCATCGGACGAGATCTAGCAAGATCTGACACAGACAGACCTGCAGTGGACGTCTCCTACGGGAGTCGACCACGGTTCAAAACCACCCCCAGATTATGAATGAATAATAAAATGCATGTCCACATGGGGCATAATCGTTAACATAACTATCCCAACATGCTTAAAACAAAAATAGATTTAGATTCAACTCTATCTACCGAACTCCCCTCGACCCGGGCGGTGCGTGACCCCGGCCGAGTTTTCACTCTCAGAACGAGATATACATGACAGTAATAGAGGAGGCGTAAGCCTTACAAATTACAATTAATACATGCCACCCATTGTCCGGAAATAACTGTCCAAACTGGAGCGTTTCATGAAAGTCTCACAGAGTTATTCGGCCACAAGATTTAGGTTAATATGGTTAAATTTCACCTGGTTTGAAGGGTGTATGTTGAGGGCTCTGTAGCGTGTGTCCAGTCCATCCTTCCGGCTGACATAGCTGACGAAGGTTTTGAAATTACATCGCCTGAGGCAGTCGTTCGGCCATCCTTCCGGAGCGGGGCAGATTCCCGGCTACATCGGAAACCCTGCACAATTATATCTGGGATTACTCATAAGTTCATGAAACACACACTACCACATTTACCCACTGACATAGCATGGTCTGTCCAGTTTATAAACTCGAAAATTTGCCTAAGTAAAGAATCCCATTGAATGTAGTAAATCGCTTCAAAAAAAATAACTCCATTGAATATGTTAATATAGAATATGTCTAAATATAGTCACTCCCTAATAATGACAATTTTAATTAACAGTTATGCAAAAGTTTTCCTGACGCACTTACAGGAATTGGCAACTTTTAACAAGTCCGTGATATACACAGATATCAGAAAATTACTGACTTACGCCCCATCTTAGTTTAGTTAATTTAGTAGAAGCATTACTAGATTAATATAAAACATAATTATATCCTTAACGCTACAATCAATTAACCAGGGTTGAGATAAAGCATACATAAAACAAATTTTAACCTGAAACTCGCCATGTGCTAAGGATTCACTGCAATATATATCTTAACGCATCCACCTTAATATCAATTAGAACCAATTTGTTGTTATAAATAATTAAAATACATATTTTGATGGACTTACCGGAGGTCACGTAGGCTTCTACTTATTCGTAGAAGAAGCTGGGAGACGAAAACTGTTCAATCTACTCTGCCAGCCGGGGACTAGAATGTGAAGCGCCGATAGTTGTAGTGGAACTGAATAAACCGGCTGTTGAAAAACCCGTACGTAACAGAGATAGGGCGCGCGCGAGTCGGGCGGCCAAGGGGTAATTCACAATTACAAAGTCCAATTGACCGTACCAAAGGACAACTTCTTTCGCGTCGACAAATACGTAATTTCTTTAATAAAGCACAATATAGATATCGGAACATCGCCGCGTTTTCCAAAACGCGGCACAGCACGGTAGAAGAACATACGTTGATGATGATGATTATGATAACAACTTAACTGTTACTAAAAATCATCAACATCGTCACCGCTCCAAGGACTAGTCCTTAGAAATGTTCCGGAACCCATCTCCTCCTCGGTCTACCGAATCTCTCTTCCCAGTAGGGTGATAACCCAAGGCAGCCACAGGTAGACGGATATCAGGCATGCGGCTCAAGTGTTCACATCATCACCTTCTGTGGTCTTCAATCTTATGGTGCAATGATAAAATGTTTAAATCGCGTCTAATAACCTCGTTCCTTCTCCGATCCAAGAGAGAACAACCTTGCGCCCCTCTTAGAAATTTCATTTCGGCTGCCTGAATCCTCTGCACGTCCCTTTTACCAAGAGTCCATGTCACACTAGCATATAGGAATGTGGGGACAGTTTTATAAAATTGTATTCGGGTATCCTTCTGTGTTTTACTTTTCAGGTACCTATGAATCGTTTCACAGATGCGTCTAAATTTTGTTAGCTTACTATCCCAATCAATATCAGTTCTATGAGATATTACAACCCATGTAATGAAAAATTATCTAATATCAAAATTTATCTATTAATAAATGTACTTCGTTCAAAAAATTGTGAGCGAATTATGCAGCTCACGGAGCATACTACTTATAAGTTCCATATAACTTTGCCGGGAAAAGTGCATATTACTTTGGGGCGAATGTTAGGTCTCTGTGTCTAGTTATTTGACTGGCTGCAGCTGAGTACTACAATACTGGGGGAGCATATTGCGTTCAGGTCAAACACACTGACCACAGTACATATAGTCCCTGTAGCCACACTGTTCCCGTAATTAAAGGTTTTGTGTGTGTGTGTGTGTGTGTGTGTGTGTGTGTGTGTGTGTGTGTGTGTGTGTGTGTGTGTGTGTGTGTGTGTGTGTGTGTGTGTGTGTGTGTGTGTGTGTGTGTGTGTGTGTGTGTGTGTGTTTTAACGTTTTAATATTGGTTCTCACACGATTACAATCTGTTCGTCTACTGTTACAAAACGTATCGATAAATATTTTCATGTTTACAATTTTTAATTCAGGGTTATGATAATTACCTACAGCTGTCGGCAGAGGCGTAATTAGGAACTAATCATGGTGGGGGTATGAGATTAACTCTAGGGAGGATAAGACTAACTTGAAGATTGCAGCCTACATTTACTACAATAAAAATATGAAATTCAAAATTCTTCCAATCTAATTTTATTAATACAATATATATTAATCAGATTTATCAGATTCCTTGCATCTGAAAATTGTTTCAAAAACAAACGTAAAGTGTAAGGTGTAAAAAGATATGCAAAAGTGTTGATTCCGAAATATTCTATTTTTAATTTTTCTAATTTAAATATAAAAAATCTCAGCCATTAAGCATCAATGTGAGTCTAAATTTGTATTCTTAATAAACCTGGTAAAAATGAGTTTCTGAAGATGTTTGGAAAATCCCACTTTTGTTACTCTTTCGTACTCGAATTTAAGAATTTTGTTCCATGAATGTTTTAATCAACTTAGAGGTCTTGTTAAAGTACTTTATTTTTTATAAATATAAGGATATCACTACCGACTCGGAACACACAGTTTTTATTGGTAAAAACGTAAACGTTTTACCTTATAGCTGAACCAATTTTCGCTTATTATAAGCTTCGTCAGAGACTGCCACTGAGAGCGCTGTCCGTCTTGTTCTTGGCGACGGCGTCGACTTTTGACGGATCGATGTCGTGTGTGTGGGGTGTGATATGTTCGAACAATACGTGTGATCTGAATTGTGTCTGTTCGTTTAGGATGTCGTTTTTATGTGTGTTTGTGTGTTTATATATTTTCAATTGTTCAGGAGTGTCTAGTTTTCGGCCTTTTGTGTGTACGTGTAGAATATCCATGTAATGTCGATGTTTTTGTATGTGTGGTTTGCTTCAATGAGGTGGTTTGCAAAGGTGGATTCGGTAGTGGAGTGTAGTGCCTTTGTGTGTTCAATGTATCTTTGTTTGGAGCTACGTCCTGTCTGGCCTATGTAGAATTTGTTGCAATCTGAGCAATTTAGTTTATAAACACCAGGTAGATCAAATTTATTTTGTGCTTTGTGTGTGTGTTTTGATAGTGTGTGTTCTGTTTTGTTTGTACTTTTGTATGTGATTCTGTATCCTACTTTTTGAATTTGTGGGGTTTTTGTTCAGTGTGGTTAGTGATGTATGTTAGTGTTATTAATTTGTTGTTTTCTGTCTTTGTCTGTTGTTTGTTGCGTTTGACTATTGTTCTGTTGTATCCGTTGGATTTTGCTAGATATTTTATCGTGTTTAATTTGCTTTTGTAATATTTTTCCTCTAGTGGTATGTTGTTTAGCCAATGTATCATAGTTCTGAAGGCAGCTAGTTTGTGTTGTATTTGGTGATTGGAGGAGTTGTGTATTAGTGTGTCAGTTGTAGTGGGTTTTCTATGTATACTGAATAAATTTATATCTGTGTTCAAATTTTGTGATGGGGAGTTTATGGTCTAGGGAGTTTATGCTATTGTTGTACTCGTATTCAGCAGTGAATGTTATGTTTTTATGTATTTTGTTTATGTGAGTTAGTAGTTTTTCACATTGTCTTTTGTTTTCCCTGTATAGAATTATAATGTTGTCAACGTATCTGTGCCAATATAGTATTTTATGTGAGTTTCTGTCATTGGTTGTGAGGATTCTTGTTTTCTAATTGTCGGAGAAAGACTTCTGCTAATATGCTGGCTATGGGTGAGCCCATGGGTAGACCGTCATTCTGTGTGTAAAATAATTCGAACTGAAGCCATAAAATGCTAGTGTAGATGTTGAAAAGACGACGGTTTAAACCATAGAGGTTGTTGCGTGCTGGAAGCTCTTGAAGTTTCTCGAGTTGTTCCAGGAGACGCTAAATGAAGAGGGCTGGTTTGAAAGTATAACGAAGTGGACTGTATTGAATTTATATAATGTTCATTTATTGACAACTTTATATTTTAGATGTTATTGCTGACACGTGCGGATGTTTTTCTGGCCATAACGCCCGTTAATTAAGTTTTAATAAAAGTCAAACGCCATAATAAATAGACGGAAGTCGCCTGAATTAAATTAGTGCAGGTTGCACATGACGAATAATTGAATAATGAGATCCAGAAGCCGCGGCTGGAAGAGTAATGTTAACGAGTGTACAGCTCGGAGTATCTAAAATAACTGAACAAAAATTGACCACCGGGCGCCCAGCTGCCGGCTGGCGGCGGTAGATAAGCAACGTGACGTCATCCGCTCGTGCCGCAATGCGGTATTTACAACACAGATATAGAAATACAGTACAAGGTTCGAACAGAGGTATTAGACTATAGAAGTAATGACATAGACACCACTATAAGGAAACGTGTGTTTTGGCGAAAAGGATAAAGGTAGATTTTTGTTTGGCACTGCCGTCGACTTGTGGCGTGTGCATAAGTTCTTTAATCCTGAAAAAACGTACGCTACCCATTTTATTTCTAATATTACTTATGAGTTATTTTGACACACGGAATATGCTTAGAAATACTGCTACTACTAATACGAGGGTCAACTGAAAAGTTCGCGGAGCGACATCTATAGCTTAGTGGTAGAACTAAAATTTTTTCGTGTGCTGCAAGACGTACATTTCGCGTAAACAACAGTTAATTTCCAGATATATCTGTCAATTTATTCACTTCTTGCCAGCTGTTTTAAAATTTCCTGCCACGCGTGTTTTTAAAATGCACAAAATCAAACATTGTGCTGTGATGAATTCTCTGTTAAAAACGTTTGAGCCCCAATGGAACAATGGGGGTCAGAAGGTGGCGAAGAGTCGCACAGGATAGAGTGGAGTGGAGGCACGTCATTCTGGAGGTCAGGGCTCTTCATGAGCTGTTGCACCGTGGAGTTGATTAACACACGGAATTTGCTCAGAAATACTGCTACTACTAATACGAGGATCAGTTGAAAAGTTCGCGGAGCGACATCTGTAGCTTAGCGGTAGAACTAAAATTTTTCGTGGCTGCAAGATTTGTATTTTATTGAACTCCTGTTAATTTACAAATCTATCTATCAATAAATTCATTGTTTAGAAGCTGTTTAAAATTGACGTGTCATTCGTGTTTTGAAAAACGGACAAAATAAACACCGTGGTGTAATTTTTTTTAAAAATTGTGTAGCGCCAAGTGAAATTCAAAACGAAATTGTAAATGTGTCAGGAGATGCTGCTGCGACTTCAAAACCAACAGTTTGTAAGTAGGCATTTGAGTTTAAATATGGTCGTACAAGCACTGAAGACTATCGCAGCAGTGGACGTCCAAAAAGTGTAACAAAAAATGGTATTACTGAAGAAATTTCATAGGGTGTTGGAAGACCGCAGATTGAGGAGTGGATGACGTTGGTGAATTTATAGGCAGGCTAATCTCATATGAGCGTGTGCATCATACTATAACTCAAAAACTTGGTGTGGAAAAGCGTTCTGCAAGATGGCTGGCGCATCTGCAGTTATTGCATTTTATGGGCTCGAACGACCATATTTAAACTCAAATGCCTACTTACAAACTGTTGGTTTTGAAGTCGCAGCAGCATCTCCTGACACATTTACAATTTCGTTTTGAATTTCAGTTGGCGCTACACAATTTTTAAAAAAAATTACACCACGATGTTTATTTTGTCCGTTTTTCAAAACACGAATGACACGTCAATTTTAAACAGCTTCTAAACAATGAATTTATTGATAGATAGATTTGTAAATTAACAGGAGTTCAATAAAATACAAATCTTGCAGCACACGAAAAATTTTAGTTTTACCGCTAAGCTACAGATGTCGCTCCGCGAACTTTTCAACTGATCCTCGTATTAGTAGTAGGAGTATTTCTGAGCCAATTCCGTGTGTTAATCAACTCCACGGCGCTACAGCTCATGAAGAGCCCTGACCTCCAGAATGATGTGCCTCCACTCCTCTCTATCCTGTGAGACTCTTCGCCAGCTTCTGACCCCCAGTCTTTTCATGTTTTCATCTACATCGTCCACCCATCTTCTTTTGGCCTCCCTCTTGCTCTTCTTCCTCCTGACCCTCTATTAAATACTTTTTTTTACTTCTGTTCTTTTCCTTGTATAGATCGTACTATTCGGCGTTTGTCCTCATACGCCACATTCGAATATCTAGTATATACCTCCATCGTATATCCTCCTCAGAATCTTTCTTTCCCATCTTGTGATCACATCTTCTTGGGCTGAGGTCACGGTCCAGCCTTCTGAAGCATATGATACTACTGGCCGCAATACAGTTTTATAAATCTGGACTTGAAGGTTCTAGAAACGTTTCTGGACTTTAGGACAGGCAGCAAAGAAAAGTACCACCTATTACCCATGATCAGTTTGTTCTTGAAGGCTTAGAAAAAGGTCTACGTTAAGTAATTATGGAAATTTGCTGTCATGTTAATTAGTTCTTCGATTCCCCCCAATAGGCACATCACGAACGCCATGCAGATACTTTGCCATTCCTTCCTTCCTCCAGTCACTACGCATAGACCAGATACCTCTATTGCTTTGTGCCATTCCTTCCTTCTTCCAGTCACTACGCATAGACCAGATACCTCTGTTGCTTTGTGCCATTCCTTCCTTCTTCCAGTCACTACGCATAGACGTCTTTCTTTCACTCAAAGCTTTGATACGTCTTTTCCACGTTTATTATGATTCCACATTAATTACCACCTTCCGTTGTATTGTCAGTTATGCTCATGTTTTCTTTTTTCCTCTTATTTGAAAGAGCAAAACGAGTTCTCAATTTGAATTCCACCGTTAGTCTGTCTTTCTGTCTGTTTAGGGGACACCTCACGATACCTTTTGTGCGCACCAAACGATTGTCAGAAAACTTGATGTACGTGTCCATTCTTTCAACTCAAAAACCCCTATTGTTTTTATATTAATCCTCCCCCTCCCCCGAAAATAGGTACAAAAATCAGATTAAACAACACAGTTATGTCTCCTCGTCCTACCCCAGCATTTATGTACAAGGTATAAGTTACTTCTTATTGCAGTTTTGGAGCTCACCAAATTCGCTTCTACCAATTTTTTATAGTTTGATGGTATACCCATAATTTGGCGATTATTTAGTATTTCTTTTCTGTCCAGCCTGCCAAAGGCTTGTTTAAAGTCTACATTCTGAATACGTATATGTTGTGAAACCCCCCTTTTATTTTTCTAAGTTTTGTAATTTTTTTGAATTTTTATTTTATTTAATTTTATTTTTATTAAGTTTTTTTGGTAAAGGGGGGAGACATCATATTTAGAACTAGGTGGAAAACCTAGAGGAAGCAAAAGTGTGCAAGGCCCAAATACAATTACAGACATGTCCCCCCAGGTGAATGACAGGACTTGCAAATGAAAAACTCTTTTAACCAACAAGCGTGTGCTTTATTCAACCTGCAAGATGTTACATACATGACAAGTTCTTGATTGTGTGAGCACACCATTAAAGGCAGAATTATATATATATGTATATCAATTAATTCATGATGTCACAAAGTAAGTGAATTTGATATTGACCTAATTGCCAAAATTTCTGTCTGATTATGTATGAGTCAAAGTTAGTAATAATCTCATTCATAAAGCAATACTAATCCATAAGTGTTGTATAATATCAAATAGGCTAGCCTGTTGTCTCAGTAAGCACATTTATGGTTTTTCTCTTTTTTAAATCCGTTACATATTCCCCCAGCAAAATATAGTAAAATTACACACACAAACACATATACGACATGAATAACAAAACATCCCTCATTTCAACACTAACCTCCTCATAAACCCATTCCAACTACAGTAAATGAATGCACCCTAATATGTATAGATATGTACAAATATATTTGGGGTTAGAATATTTTCAGAACCCGCTGACTTGTACATACCTGGAGCTACACTTTATCTAGCCAACCATAGTGATAGCCGAGGAAGTCCAGAACAAACGGTATCCGCCAGTCGAGAGCAGATGACTAGGTTGGAGGACAGAACAGAAATGAGGCCGATTCAATGTGTCGGCCTAGCCAAGTAACCTCTGGATGCAGGAATGTACAGAAACATTGGCGCTGCCAGCTGTATTGCGTAGCTGCACAACATTTGTGTGCCAACAACAATCTACCGTAGCCGTGTGGCCGTGCGTGACGTCAGCGGCGCTCGTTTTTAAAATTCTTATAATACGCCGCCGAACTCAGTACGGCACACCCTCACCCCAAAAGGACAACATGGTTGACCCAAAACAAACAAGTCCTCAAGCACGACGGCTGCGGGAAAACCAGGAAATTTCAGATTCTAAAACCGCTCTTGGTGGGTTCAGTAACACAGGAAAACGAAAAAGCAGAAGGAAGAGGTGTGAGTCAGTGAATGTGTGTCTGAAAGAGAAGGTGTAAGTGTGAGTCCTGCATGCTCGCCGGGCCCTGGTCCGCATGCAGATAGAAGAGACAGGAAAGAACAGGAGAAAGAGAAGAATCGCCGGCCGGCTCTGAGTACTGACCACCAAGGCCTCCCAAATCTAATAACTGAGATCCAGGAACCCAAATAGTGTTCCCCCCCTTTTTATAGGACTAACTGTCATCCCTAACTCATGCCCTATGGCAAAACTTTAGCTTTGAAATATGAGTGGTTACTCTTTCAACATCCCCTCCGGGATCACCCAATTTCACTGTGACGGGCGACACAAACCGAAGAATGCGGTATGGTCCCGACCAACGATAACATAGTTTAGCGGCCCTCCTATCTATGGCTGAGCTGATCGGATGGCTCTGGCAGTAGACCAAGTCGCCAATCTTAAATGGTTTCGGAGTTCGCCCCTGATTGTAGCGACTACGGACGCGTTCGTGCGCACGAAGCAAATTCCTCCGGACCTCCCGCCATCTGTCCACAGTCGTGACCTTCGGATCGTTAGGTAGAAGATCCTCAATGTGCCACAAATTGTCCAACGGCAAACTTGGCGAGAAACCAAACATGACTTCAAAGGGTACGGCCTTGTGACTCTCGTGTAGGGCCGTGTTAAATGCCAATTGCAACCACTTCAAATTAAGGTCCCAACAATCCTGTTGTTCAGCATGGTAGGCGATGAGAGCTGAACGGAGATTCCGGTTAAATCTCTCCGCGTGGGACGGTTGAGGGTAGTACGGGGAAGTGGTCACATGCTTGATGCCGTTAGCGAAACACATTCGCCGGAAATCTTTTGAAATGAACTGTGGTCCATTGTCAGAGACAATGGTGGACGGAAAACCGAAATGCTGAAAGACATGGGACTGTAGCATAAGGATAGTTGAGCGAGTGTTTGCCTGTCGTAAGGGCAGTAGCCAGACAAACTTGGAAAAAGCATCCACACAAACAAGTAGGTAAGCGTTACCCGACTTGCTACGAGGGAAAGGTCCCACGTAGTCTATGAATAACTTCTCCATTGGTTTGCTCGCCACATCAGATGACAATAGACCCAATTTAGTGTTTTGAGCAGGCTTACTCAAGCCACAGAGATGACATGCCTTCACACGAGCCGCGATGTCCCTGTCCATGCCCTTCCAGATGAAATGCCTCCTAATACTGGAAATGGTCTTCGAAATTCCCTTATGGCCACCTATTGGGGAATCATGATAGTAACTGAAGACCATTGGCACGAGTTTGCTAGGCAGCACAACCTTCGGGGCACGTCCTTTTCGTTCTCGGCAGCACAGGACGCCCTTGGACAGAAAATATGGAACCTGCACGTTACCCTCTTTTAGGTGTTGGATGATAGGACCCAACTCTTCATCATTTAACTGATGGGGCAACACATCAGTAAAGGCCAAAGGAAAATCCAGCAGAACGGAACAGGGTTGCTCAGAGTTGGCTTCGCTGGGTTGTGAGAACATACGTGACAAGGCGTCTGCAACAACATTTTGTGTTCCCCGGATGTGTTGCACTTTGAATTTAAAGGATGAGATCTTGACCACCCAACGCCCTATTTTACCCAGCTGCCGGGGATGAGCAAGAAGCCAGGAGAGAGCCTGATTATCGGTCTCCAACAGGAACTCAGCGTGTTCCAAGAAACGCCTGAACTTATCTAGAGCGTACACGACAGCAAGACACTCTAGTTCATACACTGAAGACTTCCTTTCTTGTTGGGTCAAGGTTCGGGATATAAATGCCACCGGCTGCCTAGCACCATCGACTTCCTGGGACAGAACCGCCCCGAGCGCAACAGAACTCGCGTTCGTTTGCAAAATAAATTTTTTTGAAAAATCAGGCATCCTCAACACAGGGGGAGAGACGATCGCCTCCTTGAGGGTATCAAAGGCCCGCTGTTGCCTCTCTCCCCACACAAATTTGGTACCCTTCTTTCTGAGTTCGTTTAAAGGTACAGCAATCTCCGCGGCATTAGGGATAAATCTACGATAAAAATTGACCATGCCAACGAATCTGGCAACACCTTTCGCATCCCTAGGGGGAGGAAAATCTCGGATGCCTTGTGTCCTCTCCGGGTCGACCGTCACACCCCCATATGAGACGAGATGCCCCAAAAACGAAATACTCTTTTGTGCAAATTTGACTTTGTCTGGATTGATAGTGAGGCCAGCACTCCTCAATCGGCACATCACCTCTCTCAGGTGACCCAGATGCTCCTCGAACGTTTTGCTATAGACTAAGAGGTCATCAAGATAATTGAAAATGAATTTAAATTTCACATCATGGAATACGGTGTCGAGTAGTCGCGTGAGGGTTTGAGCCCCCACGGCCAGACCCATGGGTACTCTAGTATATTGATAAAGATTCCATGGCACACAGAATGCCGTATAAGGGCGGCTTTCTTAGACAGAGGAATCTGATGATAAGCGGCATTGAGGTCAAAGATGGTGAAGTACCTGGCCCCACTAAACCAATCGAAAGCGGAATGTAAATCGGGAAGAGGAACTGAATCCACCTCAATATTAGCATTTAGTTTGCGATAGTCTATGACCATACGCTGTTTACCCCCAGGCTTGGGCACCAGAAATGCTGGACTTGCATAACTAGAGTTGGAAGGTTCAATGACCCCTTGTTTAAGCAACTCTTGAACCTTCTCTCTAAGAACATCCATCTTTGGAGGAGCGAATTTGTATGGGTGTGAACGTACTACAGCGGAGTCCGTCAAACGGATCTTATACTCCAAAAGATGTGTGAGCCCCAAGTTGGGAGTTAATACAGTGGGGAACTGCTCACACAAATGATCCAAAGCATGCTTCTGGGACGGAGTGAGATGGTCTCTTTCTGAATCGGGACACACAACCTCTTGGATACCTCCCTTGGCTCCCTGGTACCCAAGGAAAGGAATGACAACCTCCCGATTGAATTTAAAATAACAGTGGTGCCCTTGTATGTCTAAAACGAGACCACTCTTGGAGATGAAATCGGCACCCACAATGCAGTCGACTCCCAGAGCCGGAGAAACCAAAAATCGCCACACCCATGAAAAACACTCGATTTTAATACTTAGGGAAACCACCCGGGAGATGGGCAGAATTTCCCGCGATGCAGTCCAGCATACCACGGAAGACCGATCCGACCCTAATAGTAAGCCCTGTTGTTCAAGGTCCTCCCATACTCTAGATGAAATTATGGATCGGGCTGATCCAGAGTCAACCAAGGCTCTGAGCTGACCCTTTTTCAACTCGATCGACAGGAAGGGGCATACTGAACTGTAGTTGGGGACAGTTCGCAGGACCTTGGAGCCAGATGATCCGGGATTTACTACCCGCCTGGGGTTAAGTGAAACCGGAACCGAACGGCCTAACGGGGAAGACCACTCCCTACTTATCTTCCCCGAGAGCTTACGTTTTTTGGAAAGTTACCATTTCGGGAAGTCCCTTGACGTTGTCTAGCATCGTTACAATAGCGCGCAACGTGACCGGATCTATGACACCTAGAACAGAATAATTCTCGTACCTCACAGCTCTGAACCGGCGCAGGCCGAGGACCCCAAGACCCGGGCTGCCCGACTCGTCGCTCTAAATCAGGGCGATCTGAACGCCTCCTAGCCTCGTGGGCTCTAATATCGTCATTACCCCGTATAGTGGTTGACTCGGCGCACAGCCGGTCCAAATCAATAAAACTTTGGGGACGGACAGCGAATGTCAACCGTGACCGTTCCTCCGGCGTCACGCCCTCCAAAATAGTGTGAATAACTTCAGACTCAGACAACCCCAGCCTCAGGATCCGGGCCGCGTCCTTAACACTGGAAATGAAATGAGCAAGGGACTCTCCGCTTGCTTGAACTCTATAAAAATGTTTATGTCTTAACCGGTCGTGTAACCTTCCCGGTACGAAAGCGTCCAGGACTTCCCGATGGAAATGGTCAATGCCACCGCCATCCCTAAGGGTACTTGTCACGCGCTCAGCCATAGATCCCCGACAGTACGGGTAAATGAGCTCAAGCAAAGTCCGCTCCGACAGTCCAGGGAAATCGGCCAACTCAAAAAATATGCGCAAGAATCTCAAAAGCGCCTCGGGATCCAGACCATCGACAACTGGGAGACGCTGAATGACATCCGACAGCGGGTTAGGGAGCTTGTGATAGCTCGCTGTAGCCATATCCGAAAAGGCAGGAACATGGGCAGGGGGTTCCACCCTGGCTGCCGTCTCAACAGAAGATGAAGAAGAACCGGAATTCGCATCCACGTGGCGACGCTGGCCGAGAGAAAACTCCCGCAATGCCATCGCCACTTGCTCCCTAAGAGTGACAACATTTTTCTCTAATTCCGAGGTGGTAGCCTGTGATTCGGCATTCTGTAAACGGCATAGAACATGTTGTAAACGTTGGCGTACCCTCTGTCTAGCCGTAGAGGTGGGTGCCGCCGACTGCAGGCCTTCGGCCAAATCGCGCAGTTCTGAAAATTTTTCCGAGCACAGCTCCACCTCGGCTGTGACATCCGTAAGTAATACTCTCCCACTCGGTGCCTCACCGGAGGCAAGAGCCTCGCGGAGTTGCTTCCTTAATGAAACAACAGTCTCCTGCGGCTTCCGTCCCCGGAACCGGACCTCCCACTCGAGCTCATCTTTGACAAACAAATCCACATTCACAGAAATGGACATGACCGCGCAATCCACACACACACCACGTAAAAGCAATAGTTAAAGAGAACGACAGGAAGAACTTGATCATACAAGCGGCTCCAGAATACTCTAGCGATACGACGAGATGGGTGTCATAAAAGCAGAGAAACAGCCACACAAAATGCCCAGAAGAGAACACGACACAAAACAACCAAACTAACTCACTACATACCATCCACCAAGTACACATAAAATTCGATATAATCGAAAATATAAACTGTCATATCCATGCCCTTGGTCGGACCATAACCGCATTCAAAAACATGGTACTGCAACGCAACGCCCTCAATAAACAATTACCATATAACGGGGTGCTAGAAAACACGTAGTCTAATCCAGGAGACAAATCACAATCAAAATCGACAAGTACTGACGGGCCTCATCACGTCCAGAATTTGGTTGAGCACCAGGGTATGTGCAAGTGAAATCAACCACCACACATTCATAAAAAAAATCAATCACATTCCTATAACCCCTTTTTCAAAATTCATCTCACACTCAACATCACAAAATAATCACTTAAACACTAACACATATTAAATTATTTTAAACTTCATCAACCCCTTATTCATTTTATAAAATGTGCTATTTTTTTTTTGGTTATTCTTTCTATTAATTCGTTATACTACCATTAAGTTTTCTTGCAACACTTGGATTCTAATTAAAAATAATTTGAAATAATTTGCAAGTCCTAACACCAGCTGACATGTCTGTAGCCACACCAAGTTTCATTTAAGGAAATAAATGCAAGTCCCCAGATTCTAGAATTTCTCAAGTTCCAAAGAAAAGAAAAATAAGGCAGAAATACTACCTACCTAGAATCATAACCACGCTCTGATCTAACATTTGAAACCCCCCTTTTATTTTTCTAAGTTTTGTAATTTTTTTGAATTTTTATTTTATTTAATTTTATTTTTATTAAGTTTTTTTGGTAAAGGGGGGAGACATCATATTTAGAACTAGGTGGAAAACCTAGAGGAAGCAAAAGTGTGCAAGGCCCAAATACAATTACAGACATGTCCCCCCAGGTGAATGACAGGACTTGCAAATGAAAAACTCTTTTAACCAACAAGCGTGTGCTTTATTCAACCTGCAAGATGTTACATACATGACAAGTTCTTGATTGTGTGAGCACACCATTAAAGGCAGAATTATATATATATGTATATCAATTAATTCATGATGTCACAAAGTAAGTGAATTTGATATTGACCTAATTGCCAAAATTTCTGCCTGATTATGTATGAGTCAAAGTTAGTAATAATCTCATTCATAAAGCAATACTAATCCATAAGTGTTGTATAATATCAAATAGGCTAGCCTGTTGTCTCAGTAAGCACATTTATGGTTTTTCTCTTTTTTAAATCCGTTACATATTCCCCCAGCAAAATATAGTAAAATTACACACACAAACACATATACGACATGAATAACAAAACATCCCTCATTTCAACACTAACCTCCTCATAAACCCATTCCAACTACAGTAAATGAATGCACCCTAATATGTATAGATATGTACAAATATATTTGGGGTTAGAATATTTTCAGAACCCGCTGACTTGTACATACCTGGAGCTACACTTTATCTAGCCAACCATAGTGATAGCCGAGGAAGTCCAGAACAAACGGTATCCGCCAGTCGAGAGCAGATGACTAGGTTGGAGGACAGAACAGAAATGAGGCCGATTCAATGTGTCGGCCTAGCCAAGTAACCTCTGGATGCAGGAATGTACAGAAACATTGGCGCTGCCAGCTGTATTGCGTAGCTGCACAACATTTGTGTGCCAACAACAATCTACCGTAGCCGTGTGGCCGTGCGTGACGTCAGCGGCGCTCGTTTTTAAAATTCTTATAATACGCCGCCGAACTCAGTACGGCACAGTTGTACCTATGTGGTTATTTATCATCATTTTCACAACACAGTATAGGCAAGGTCTTGCCTCTTCCCCCTTCAAAAATCCTCCAGCCATCTCTTCCTGGGTCTACCCACACACCTGTTCCCTATAGGTTTGTATTTCACACTTGTTTGGCCAGTTTGGAACCCGAAATTCTTTCTACGTGTTCTTTCCACCGCTGTTTGTAATGTTTTAATTTTAAATTTAAGTTGGAAACTTGTAACTCTGATCTTATGGCCTCATTCCTTATACGGTAAAGTTTATAACAACTTTCAACTCCTCTTAAGAACCCCATTTGCGAGGCCTGTATTTTCCTGTCTTGTTTCTTGGTTGTTGTCTATAATTCACACCCATAGGACAGGATAGTGCGACTGCCATAACTTGTGGCATATGAATATTAAAAAATCATACTATTATTTTTTAAATATTTCGTGTTTTTGACGGTGGTTTAATATTTAAAAGGATGCCTTTGTTGCTGTTTGATATTCGACGCCTCGAGCGGCAGCCATCATCAGAGTAGGGATATTACTTATTACTGGTACTTAGAACATCTGTACCGTTCTGCTAACGATGATGATGACGACGACCGGTAGATCCGCCTGAAGATCAGACAGTAAAGAAGCAATAGTTCTACCATTCGACGACGAACGAAAATCCCAAAACTAGATAATATGACTATCCTGACAGTTTTTTAGGAGATAGTTCTGGACAGCCACAATGGAGGACCTGACAACGAGATTGAAAATGAAAGTGACTCCACGTTTATAGGAATACAGTATATCTACCATGCTTTGAAATGTATTTATCAAGCTTCAGCCTGAGTCATTGAGAGTTTTATGCTTACAAACGCGCATCTCCAGTAGAGACCCTGATTAAACTCCCTTTTAATAAGAAAGTATGAGAGAATTCAATAGAATTTCAATTACTAATCCGTTTGTTCTCTGTATTTGCGCCGTACATAATTTAAATGAAGAGAAAATTTTTTCATAACAATATAATTTCTGATGAGCCTGTGCACAGAATAACAAAGAAAAGTTTAATTCATTTGCATAGTTAGTACACGTTTGGTAATTTATTTTAAGATATCTTACCAAAGAGATTAACGGAAAGAGAAGAGAGAAACAGCATATGTTATGAGAGAACAAGGAGACAGCGCTTCAAAGTGTGGGAAAAAGTTTATTTTCTTGTCAACTTAAAAGTCTGGGACTTAATTCGCCCGCGCAGACGAGACGCTCACAAATTTCACATGTAAAAGTGTACAATCTTTCCGTCTGCGATGTAATGCATCAGTCTGTTACAAGTTTATATTCATTTTTGTCATGACCGATGATATTAAAGTTGTGTAATTTACTATGTTAGTTGAAGTCGTCGAACCGAAACGTGTTGCAAGACTTTTCAATTTTTTGTTATTTAACTTCATTGCAACTAGTTAAAAACTATCTAGGAATTTTATTCTAATGCATAAGCTAACAGTGTGTATGATAAGCTCTAATTAGAGCATTCCTCAGTATAGTTACGTTTTGTTCACGTGCTGAGAATTACTATAAATATTTAGTTCACTAGTTCAAATGGTTTCTGCCTCTTCGATCGCCGGACGGGTCGATCATTATCAAGCAGTTGTAGCACTTCAGTGTTCGTGAAGTCTTCTTTCATATTTACCCGCAACCCGTTTCATCTCGTCAGCAACCGTAGGCTATTTCAGGTCCAGACAGATGTCATCATTTCTTATGTACCATGGTGCATCAACAATACTGCATAGAACTTTATTTTCAAAAGTCTGAATTATTTTAATATTAGATTTCTTAGTACAACCCCAAAGCTGTACACCGTACACACAGACTAGTGTCAAGACTTGTCTGTATAGCAACAACTTGTTCTGCAGCGACAGCTCAGTGTCTTCCTAGCAGCCACTACATTTTCTTCAATTTGAATACAACTTCTTCCCGTTTCTTCTTAACATGTTCTTTCCACTTAAGTTTGGCATTCAGAGTCATCCCCAAATACTTCGCAGAGCTTGAGTATGGAATTCTTTGCTTATCGATTACGATTCGTAAATAATCTGTTTTACGATTTTGCAATGCCACCACATGTAGTTGTTATACCTCTTAGTCAACAGTTTTGTATATGCATTATTAATTTTGTTTAATCTTGTGTCATTTTTATCTATTGCAGCAGTATAGATTTTCAGCAAATCTGCACTAATGGGGAACATCTCTGCAAATAATCCAACACCTTCTTCTTCTATATTTTCATAGAACCTGGTTTGAGCCGGACCTATTCACGATTCTTATATACAAGACTTCTTATCGCCTTTCTTATATCCAAGCTGCCAGCATCTGCGGTCTATCCATGGCCGTGTTACAGTCCTCTATCGTTCATGACGATATTAATTTCCGTGTCGCAACTCTTCCTCAATCTTCATCTTACCCTTCTGTGCGGGATAAACTAACTACCAAATTAATTATTTATACCATATCTCGTCGTACATTCTCTGGTGCAACACACTCCATTCTTTTACATTCTGCGTTTTAAAGTATACTGATATTGATTTCTATCTTCTTCGTCTTCTATCGTTAATCTGTCGTCTTCTATTGGCCATATGATGAAGTTATGATATTTCCTGGTTGTTTCTCTTCTCCTTGGAAGACCTGTACCCCCCTCAATCCTAACTCTACTACCATCTGTTCATTCTTTTTACTTTGTTTTTCTTTGCTAATTCGTCCAATAATTTGCTCCTTTAGTATCTGAACCATCCTGTTATTATTGTTAAATTAAGTATCCTAACCAATGGCGTTTCTTACTGACAATGCTTATCAGTATCCTTTGTCGTACGTTTATCAATCGGAATATGTCGTCACTGCTTCCGTCAGAGATCCTGTACCCGAATCTGACGAAGACCTCTTCTATCACTGTAACATTTTGTCTCTTGACGTTTCGATGATCCCCAGGTCTGGAATTGCCTTCAGTAGCTGTGAATGGCGATTGAAACAACCTGTTGAAAACCTTAACGACTACAAAGCTCTGTTGTTAAGTCTTTCGACCGCTGATCACGCCTTCTAAGGACGATCTCAGATTCTAGCGATTGAAAGGTAAAGAATAAATATATATATATATATATATATATATATATATATATAAGGATGGAGGCGGTTCTACTCGATGTTTATCTGATAGAAATCACCTGCCGCTTAGGAATTTTAAAGAACTCTTATATCATCCTTTGACACCGTGTCTCAAAGATTTCTATTAATTCCTAGCCTCTTTTCCTACAATGACCATGTTTCAGATCCGTACAGAACCGCATTTCTCAGAGAAGATATTTATTGATCTTAACACCGAAGTCCTGGAAATCGTTTTACTTTTTGAATTGTAACGTGTAGTAGAAGATCTAATGGCAAGTCTTTAACAAAGTATACTGTTTACTGTAAACAAAGCTGATTGTATACGGTGCAGACATGTTGTACTTATTGCGGTTTTGTTAAATCCGATTGAAAGTAATCTCTCATCGTTATACTGTTTTCTGCTGTGGATTTAGTTTCACCAAGTTACAGTCGCTGTCCACGCAACTGCACAATAACAGATAATTGCGAGTCATTGTAGAGTGTAATTATGTTTTCTGATCCAGATGTGTAATGTAATAACAACCATAACAATGCATCCTCTTTTACCGCCTAAGCAGACTGGGTGTTAGCCAAACTAGGTTGCCTTATGTGAGTGGCTCGGCATACAAGGAAGGAAGGTAGTGGTGCCCAGCACTACGCTTCGACCGCTCAACATTAGCCCAGAACGTAATAGTAAATACACAGTTCTCCAGGCTGAGTTCCCTTGGGGACAATAAAACGCCCGTTAGTTTTACTGGGTGTTACAGAATCAAACCATAGACCTCATGGTTCGTAATCAGGCACCACACTCACTTTTGTACTAAGCCCCCATGTGTATTGTACGCGTAATATCTCAGATACAACTGAATTATCAATCTCGATTTTTTCTTTACTTCATTGCTTTAGCGGACTAGAGTGTTGATGTTCCAATAGATTAGTACCGGTCTATCGTGTTCATGATCTGTCATTGCCACACCAAGTGGTTTGTAACTAAAAGCGTGTTGGGAATTCTTGCGTCCGTTACTCGTTACAGTCTGCACTTCCAATTCTCTGTAATTTCTTTTTTCACCCACCTTACAATCTCAAGTATTTCACATTTCATCTTAAGGACACTACTTCTGTGATGAAATAAGACTTCTCAGATCTTAAAAATTTTGTTTCATAGGCTTGGGTCTTTAAGAAATCTTAGAGATCATATTTGGCGTAACTCTGGAAAGGGGGGAGTTACTTGGTTACAGTCACCACCGTTAGTTAAGTCGCCAATAGATTCTTTTTTTGCGATTTAATTACGGCTGGCGCAGCCTCTCGCATCCTGGCTTCCACTGGCGCCGGTCTAAATAGTCTTGTTCTGTAAGTCCTCTTGCATTCATTGCATCTTCGACGTCAATTTTCCATTAATGTTTAAGTCTTCATTTTTTTCTTCTAGAGGGTGGAGTACATTCCCATACCTTCCTTGGCCATCTCTCATCCGGCATTCTTTCCAGAATTTTTAGCAATTTGACTTGTTTTCTAAGGATAGAGGAGCTGGCCCTATCCTCAACCCCCGATCTGGAGGACCGGGAACTCTTCTTTTAGAGTTATCATCCCTTAGAGTTAATTAAAGGGCCCTAGAAACTCACCCTTCATCATTTCTCGTGTGCTACATAACATACACCATTGCATGCCTTGTACCCAGGGGCCACGCGACTTAAAGTCTTCGAGGACGTGAGAGTAGGATTTGTTGGCAGAGCTGAGTTCGTTTTCTCAAACTTCTGATTCATTTATCAGAAATCAGTGGGATTTTCTCTTAAATTTATTATTGTATAGGCACCAGCAACCTATACAACCTCAGCAGCGGATTCTTAAAAGGTCAACTCTAAAGGCAGACACTACCAGCACACTAACGGACGTGATGTAACATCGACAGTAGGCTGTTACTTTGCGAATTTCCTTACGTACCAAACAGCTTATCGTCAGTAACCCGTTGGTCTACATCCCATGATGGAAAAATATTGATCAATAACCCCTCCGACGAAGATATCTTGTCTACGCCACTATTTGCTGTCTTACTGTATTAAAGTTGCAACGACGGTAATTTTTATTTTTTAATTATGTAGTTTTAAATTTTACTCTTAGTCTCTAATGTTTTTATTCTTAAAATTTAGTGCAATTATTTAATATTCTGTAAAATTTTAATCGGCTAACAAGTATAATTTTACTTGTTAGTCATAATAATATACCGTAACTTCTGTTTACTATCTCTCGATATCGCTTTCTTATATGAAAATTAGTAGATCATCATCACCGTCTTCACAGCATGCATAGGCAAGGTGCTGCCTGTTCCACCTTCAAAAATCCACCAGCCATCTTCTTTCTGGATCTATCCACACACTGTGTCCTATAGGTTTGTATTTCTAGACTTGTTTGCCCAGTCTGAAATCTGACATTCTTTCAAAGTGTTCTTTCCACCGTTATTTGTAATATCTCAATTTTTTATTCAAGTTAAAATCTTGTAACTCTTTTCTTATGGCCTAATTTATACAATAAAGTTTATAACAACTTTTACTCCTCTTAAGAACGCCATTTCCGGGACCTGTATTTTACAGTCTAGTTTCTTGGTTTTAGTTCATAGTTCACATCCATATGACAGTACAGGGACTGGCACAACTTTGTAGAACTTTAATTTTGTATCTTGACGTATCTTGTTTATAAAAATACGATTGACTGTACCACAGATAATCTGTGAGGTTAGTAGAATAATATTAATTTCGTCCGTCTACAGTGAACATTTTCCGTAGTAATAATAAAAGTTATTATTTGTTGATTTTATCCAAACAAAAAAATTACAATGGTATGCACACGCGAAAAGAATGGCACAGGAAAGATTGCCAACGAGAGTTATGGAATGGACCCCACCAGGAAGAAGGAAAAGAGGAAGACCACCTGTCACCTGGATAGAAGAAATTCAGATTATATTGAGGGAACGAGAAATTGAAGAAGATCCTTTCATGAAAAATCTGCAGTGGAAGATGAGAATTCAATCACTTATGTAATCTATGGTTCCGGAAAATGTGTAAACATTATACAGCCGGAAATAATAATAATAAAAGTTATACTTACAATTCATTACGAAGCGTGATGGGTCGTGGTTAATCAAACAGTCGGTAGATAGCGTCGGTTGTAATGAATGACTACACTGTTTAATTAAGTGGACTTTTGCGCGACAGACAAACGACCCTGTAACAACTCTAATACTACAAAACATGTACACATGAAATGTTTAGATAGAGCGCACCTAACCTTTTCCTTGTTTTTTCCCTGTTCATGTTCATGTTCCTTGTTTTTCTTATTATTATTTTTATTGTTGAACATGTCTTGTTCCTATTCTTATTATTGTTCTTGTAACTATTCTTTTTTCAATCTTACTCATCTTTCTATTTTTACTCTTATGCTTATTCTTATTCAAGGTTTTATTCTTATTTTCATTCTTATTCTTGCTCTAGTTGCTGTTCTTATTCTTGTTCCTGTTCCTATAACTATTCCCGTTTTTGTTACTTTTCGTGTCCTTGTTCTAGTTGCTGTTCTTATTTTTTTCTTATACCTGTGTTTGTTTTTCTTCGTGTACTCGTTCTGGTTCCTGTTCTTCTTATTATTTTTATTCCTATTCTAATTCTAGTTGCTGTACTTATTTTATTCCTGTACCTGTTCTTGTTTTTCTTCGTGTATTCATTCTTGTTCCTGTTCTTATTCTTATTCTTATTATTATTCTAGTTCTTGTTCTTATTTTTGTTTTAATTTTTATTCTTGTTATTGTTACCGTTTTTATACTTATTGTTGTTCCAGTTTCTGTTCTAATTTTGTTATTCCTCTTCCCGTGCCTCTTCCTGTTTTGTTTTCTTTACGTGTACTTGTTTTTCTTGCTCTTTGTATTTTTATTGTTGTCCCTGTTCCTGTTCTTGTTCTTATTATTGTTCTTATTCCTGTTCTTTCTTTTTGTTTCCTTATTCTCACTCTAGTTCTTGTTCTTGTACTTTTTATTGTTGCTTTTCTTATCCTTGTTACTGTTTTTTTCTTGTTCTTATTCTAGTCCTTGTTCCTGTTCTTGTTCATATTCTTGTTGTTGTTCATGTACTTATTGTTGTTGCTCTTTTTATTCTTTAGCTTGTTCCAGTTCCTGTTTTCGTTTATATTCTTGTTTTTCTTTCCGTTCTTGTTTTTATACTCGTTGATCTAATTTTTGTTCCTATTCTTGTTCGTGTTATTGTAGGCCTTAAGTATTCTTATTGTCGTGGTTGTAATAAATTTGTTCTTGTTACTGTCTTTATCCATATATTTATACTTCTTGTTGTTTTTATTCTTGTAGTTGTTCTTATTGGTATATATTCCGTTTCTTTTTTTATCTCTTGCGTAAAGTAATTTTTCTTCATTAACTGAAGTTTTCAGAGTAATATTAACTAGACCTATAAACACCCGTTACTTGTTCATTGGATTTATAGTAAAATTTAAATACTTATTGCAGGTAAATTGTTCGTTGTTCGGTGCATAAGTAAACGTGAATGCAACAAAAACAGACAAAACAGAATACAAAGTATTGTTATCCGTTTGAGACGTTTCCATAATAAACTGCACGCCTGTAGGCTTTCTAAACAGTGTTTGTTTACCGTTGTGTAGTGTAGACTGCATTGTCTTCAGTGGTAGCCATTTGTCATAAAGACAGATGCGCTGTCTGACTTGTCACAGACTCACCTGGTGCTCTCCCCCCCCCCCCCAATTCCTGGTAGACATATTTACTAGCTTTGACAAAGCGCTCGTGTCACTTTGCGTGCTCATCGTGATGCATCAACTCATCTGATTTCCGTTTAAAGGTAAACTACAGGAATTTGAAGAACAATTATGCACCCTTTACGTCTGTGAAGTCGCAATGGGTTTATTTAAAAGAGAACTCTACGCTGAATAAATGTTTTGTATTATTAAGAAAACACATTAAGAATATGATTTTTTTGCCATTACTAATCAATAGATCTTAATAATAAGAAGAAAAATATTCGTTCCTCGTTATAGTATAATGTGTGTTTACTTAAAAGAGTGTACGCGTGAATTAACGTGTACGTCTGAACATAACCAGCAAGGCTTTGGAAACGTATCTATATTTTCTTAGGCGTCAAAGTTACTACTTTACTTTTTATGATTTCCTATGTTGTTCAATAAAATAGTTTATTTTTTACTTCCATGATCCGTAAGGAAATGGAAGTGTGGTGATAGCGAAAAAATCGTGTTCGAGATAAGGGTTGATTTTGATTGTACTACCCTCAAAACATGAAGAAAAGTCACTTTCGTAAAAGTGCCTGTCTGTGTGTGTCTTGTTGTCTATCTGTGTGTCTGTGTGTAGATTGTTTCTATGGCGAACGATAACTGCCACAAATTCAAACAGAATCAAACATTTTTTGCACATGTACCCGAGTTGTAGAGGACTCAAGGCCTGTTGATTTTGGTGAAGATCGGTTAAGGGAAAGGGGTAGTTTACATGCAACGTTTTACGTTTTAACAAGAGTAAATTACTTAATTTTGATAAGTAAAGTATTCTGAACAGATCATAATAATCCACTGTGGAAAGGAGATCAAATATCTATAAATTAAAAGGGTAACTGAAGGGAGAGGGGTAATTCTTTATATATAAAATTGATAGTTGAAGAGGGGAGGGGATAATTTATTATATGTCTACTACGTTATCGGCAACAAAGAAGTTGGTTCTATTGAAATATTTTATTTCAATTTGTCAAACATAAAACTCGATTTACAAGGAACACACCTAACTTGTTAGAAATTATCGATTTCAAGTAAATGATCTTAAATGTAAATCTTACAACATGAAAGTCATGTATGGGTTCTCCAATATTTCAATATTTTTCTTTTCTTTACTATTTGGAACTTCTAAGAAATTTTAATCTAATTAAAATTAAACAAACAACAATTTTGTAGTACATAATACAATATACACAAAATGTTAGACTTTAAATTATATCTACAGTATACTTATCCACAATATTATGTAGGCTTACATTCAGACATTTCTTGCTGTTAGAAGTAAGAGAAGCCGTTGGAAGACCACAAGAAAATCAAGCTATTTAAACTCATCATGCAAAAAGCAAAAAGTTGTTGGTCTCTTAGGCTATCTCCCACGTTAAGGTCGCCAAAACGTGAACTCCTGTAGGTTGAGACAGATGTATGAAGCGTTTACCATAAACAAATCGGTCATTATATTACGGTGGTATTATTATTTTTAATGAAATAATAAATTTAAAATTTTAAAGGATATACACTGACGACATGTTGAGACTATTGAAATATAGAGTGACTTCGGGAATACAGCTTAACAAATCAATTTATATGGGTTCCCTGCTACATGTGGATGACAGTTCTTATTTAAGAAAATGAGGATGATTTACAAAGAGCTATGTTTCAGTTACAAGAAGTGGCAAGAGAATATTCACTGAAAAGTTCAGTAAGAAATACTAAAACCATGGCCTTTAAAGGTAAATATTCATTGAGGCCTAAGATAGTTATAAACAACAGCACTTTATAACAAGTGAAACGTTTAAATATTCCTTTAAACGAATATTCCTTGTGCTATGAATCTGAATATGATATAAGAGAGAAGATAAATATAGGAATATTCGTAGTAATCTTAGAAATCTTAGAAGTAAAACAAGACACAGCACAAGGATTAAATTTGTAAGACAATTCCAAACCCCACATTAATTTATGCGAGTGAAGCGTAGGTCATGACAAAAATGGAATGCGGCAAAATTCAGAGTGCTGAAATGCAGTTTCTTCGAAATACTTTAAATTATACATTGCATGTTAGAATACGGAATGAGGATATCAGAGCAGAACTCGAAGTAAAGGGCATTAATGAAATTATTTCAATATACAGAAGACAATGGAGGGATCATTTGCAAAGGGTGATAACGGATCGATTTCCGAAAGCGGCACTGAACTATAAAGCCATTGGTAGAAGAGACGTGGGTCGTCCGAGGATGAGATGGGTGCCAGAACAGTTTTATATAACCTAGTTTTTGAATAGGGGAAGAAGAAGAAGTAGAAACAAATTTTAAAGATTAAAATAAAAACTGCTTTAAAAATTGTTTCAAATTAAACAAAGTGAACACAATTATTAATATAATTAACAAATGAAGGTTAAGTTCGAAAACGGTAACACACTGTGGACACTGAATTTTCATTCTCTTATTCAATTTAGTGGGTTGTGTACATTTTCGCGTGTTGATGTTACAGTATAATATTAAAGCAATATATTTATTTGTTCAGTATTCTGTTTCGTGACGATAATTCCATATAATTACTCTCTCCCTCACACACTTCAACCGGTTGGTAGTTTTCCTCCATTTTGCAAGAATATTTTATTTTTGTCGCTCCAACTGTTTCCATGGAAACACTCCTGTGATATATTAATTTTAATAATAACAATTTCCATAGTCCTTCGTATTACGCTAATTAGTCTGTTATCTGCTACAGCCGTGGCTCTGATCCCCTCTCCCACTTAAAACAATAATTGCTTCTGCTTTGTCAACATAACTTATTCTCCCCGTAAATATATGTAGTTAATTTTAAGTAGTTTCATTTATTTTCATAATGTGATTTAAATGAGATTAACTTTAAAATGTCCAACGATGAGAATTAAGTCATATTACGTCATTAAATCATAAATTATTTACGTTCCTTATTTCGATTAATTTAATTTTACGTTTTAGTTTTGACTATTGTTTTGTAATTAGAATTTCATATTTAATAACGGTGCTTCACTGAAAGGTACAAATCAGCATAGCTACAAGTTACCGGCATTAACTAAGACCGAATGCCACTAGTTTTAACATTAATACTAACAGTACAGCTGTAATCTATCTAGTTTGTTACCGTGAAGCTTTTGCGGTGTGGTACTGGAAAGGAGGGCCTTGAGAATAACGAGAAAGAGTGATAATGACAAGGATTTGAAGAGAGTGGATGTAAAAGTATTATGATTGATTCCACTGCGAAAATCAGAAGCAGTATTATTAAAACGAATTCCCGGGCTGTTTGGCTGTGGTCCATTGTTTCTTACTAAGTCGTTTCGACAGCACCATCGACTGCCATCATCAGTGTAAAAAGTTCGTACATCAGCAGAGTTGTACTAACGTAGGGTCGTACACCCTACTCTCTAACGTGTAACGCACTACGTTAGTACAGCTCGAACTGTTTACACTGATGATGGCAGTCGATGGTACTGTCGAAACGTCTGTTTCAGTAAGAGAAACAATGGACCACGGCGAAACAGCCCGAGAACGAATTTTAATAACATTGACTCCGGGCGTGTAAGCATACGAAGTATTTTCAGAAATAGTGTGTTTAGTCACCTTGACCGCCATTCAAACTGGTTCACCAAAAGTGGTGAGGGAGGAAAGATCGAGGGAATACTTGACAGGGGTAGTGGGAGGGGAAGGCCCAGACAGGAGTTTAAGTAGGTCGATGATAAAAGTAGGATGATAAGGCCCAGATGGATGACAAAAGTAGGAGGAAGCTATTTGGTGATTAATAGACTCTCTCCGAAATGGAAGAAATTGCAAGCACACCAACCTCTGTGTTGAAAAGGCGGATAAGAAGAAAAAAATAGTTATAATATGGCACTTAAAATTGTAATTATTGGCAGTTATCTATACAGCTTACTTTTCGTTTGTTTTTATAGTTGTTTTTATTCTGGCTGTTTGAACGTATGGTTACGACGATCTACTTGATCGTCGTGGGTACAGTGTAAACAACATACAAGACACCAATTAAGTCACTAATCACCAGCTTTAATTTTCACAGTTAAACAGTTCGTAATTAACAACACAGTCTCTTATAACGAATCAAATAGAAATTGTTCACACGCAAATAAATGTCAACAAATATTAAAACACAACTGTATTACAATATACCGTCCGATTATAAAACACAACACTCAACTAATAATCACTTGAACGCGCACAGTAATATCGCCCGATAATAACTCTCGAACCGCACTGTAAATATATCGCTGCTATACTGAGCTGAACGTCTTTGAGTACTGGTATTTACAGCCAGCCGAAAATCTAGACGATTCCACATACTACGTGTTACCACTAAACTATGACGTAATTGCTTGCGCCCTTGATACAGTGAAAGCGGCGGGCGAATTCTCGCACCGTCTAGCAAATGCGTCGACAAGCACGTACGCCACACGCGTTATATTCCGGATTCCTCTGGAACATTCGATAAACACGTAGATTGTTCTGTGATGTCGTAACACTGCCCCCTCCTTAAGCTTGTTCGTCTCGAACTGGCAAACCGTCTCTGAAGAAATACTTAGCCAGGCGATCTAGGTGGACGACCTTGAACTTTCGCTGTCCTTCCTGTTGAATCCGATAAACAACATCGTTGATTCGTTTTTTCACAGTATAGGGTCCTTCCCAGTTAGTTTGCAACTTAGGTGAGCGACAACGACGACGCTTTGGGTTGAACAACCAGACCTGATCTCCTTCTTGGAAACCCGCACTATTGCTGCGAATGTCATACCGAATTTTCATTTTATCACTGGCAATCTTCAGCCGGCCTCTTATCAAGCGATTCATTTCTCGCAGATGGTTTTCTAATTACGAGGGATAGTTCTGTGGCTCTTGGGACTGAGTCTCAGATGATCCGAACATCAAGTCCCCAGGAAGACGAATCTCCCGCCCAAACACCAATTTTGCTGGAGTCATGCCGGTTGTGTCGTATACTGATGATCCATACGCCACGAGGAATAGTGGTATACGTTGGTCCCTGTCTGTTTGGTTCTCGTCAACAACGTTCGAAAGATGCTGCTCAAGTGTCCTATTGAATCTCTCAACCATCCCGTCCGACTGAGGTTGCAGAGGCGTTGTCCTGGTCTTTCGAATTCCGAGTAGACGGCATAATTCTTTAAACACTCCTGATTCGAAATTTCTCCCTGATCCGTATGGATTTCCATAGGGGATCCATAACGGCAACAGAAGTTGTGAACTAACTACTTTGCCACTGTGGTAACATCTTGATTTGGAATTGCGTAGGCTTCCACCCACTTAGTAAAGTAGTCACTTACAACCATGATGTACCAGTTTCCATCGTCAGTAACTGGGAATAGTCCAGCAATGTCTATGGCAATTCTCTCAAAAGGCAATCCAACGTTGTACTGTCTCATTTTTCCCCTGCTTCTGGTTTATGGGCCCTTGCTTACAGCACATATTTCACACGTCCGAACCCATTCCTCTACGTCGTGGCGAAGATGAAGCGAATAGAATCGCTTCTGTATTTATCAAGGGTTTTGTTAACGCCAAGATGGCCTCCAGATGTTCCATCATGCATCTCCTTCAAAACAGACTGCACTTTACTTCGGGGAACTATCAACTGCATGACCACGTCTCGTCCATCTGCACTTTCCCAAGCCCTTTTCAGCAATCTGTTTTCTAAAGTGAAAGATTCCCATTGTGCGCAGTAGCCCTTCAGCAATTCGGGAAAAAAAGAAAGATTTAATATCGTCAATATCTCTACAGAAATGGGACAAATATTTTAGTAACCTCCTAAGAGAAAGCAGACCAGAATTTCAAAATAACACCGATTATGAATTCGACAACATTAGAACGACTTCCTCACTTGTAAGGTTAACCACGGAAGAGATAAAGGAAATATGTTGACATCTAAAAAATGGTAAAGCCCCCGGACCTGGCAACATCCCAGCGGAACTGCTCAAATATGGCACAACAAAATTATATGAACATCTCACAAAACTATTCCATAGATGCATAAATGATAAACAAATACCGCAAGAATGGAAAACATCTTTTGTATCAACCATTCACAAAAAAGGTAAAACAACTGAATGCGACAATTACCGTGGAATTGCGGTGACGATTTCAATCAGTAGAGTGTATGGAAACTTCTGAAGAAAAAAATTGAACATCAATACTCGGACATGGAAGCAGAGGAACAAGCTGGTTTTCGGCCGGGGAGATCAACCAGTGATCACTTATTTTGCTTGACGCAAATCATAGAAAAGAAAACTGCTGTAAACCAAGAAGTGCACTGCCTATATGTTGACCTTAAGAAAGCGTATGATAGTATTCCGCACACCAAACTTTGGCTGGGACTTCAACGAACAAACATCGCCTCCACTTTAATCGAAGCGGTTAAGACTTTATATAACGGATTGAAAACGCACGTAAAAATTTGAAGTAAAGTCTCAAAAGGATTTAATGTTAGTAAGGGCCTGAAGCAGGGATGTTGTCTCTCACCGACGCTTTTTAAAAACTGACGACCAAGTCGTGGTAGCGTAGGACTATCACGACATGGAATACATGACACGAAAACTTATAGAGGAATATAAGCTATGGGGCCTTGAAGTAAACACAAAGAAAACGGAGTATATGTGCATTGGTGGGGAACAGAAGAATTTATTAATTTTAGAAGACGAACAAAAAATAATAAATCGCAGTAGCTATAAATATCTAGGAACAACAGATACACAAGATGGTAGTCTAGACAAAGCGATAAGAGAAAGAAATAACTTGCGAAGAAAATCAATAGCATTTCTGAACAACATATTGTGGGACCAATAAATATCAAATCAAAATAAACATCGTATATAAAATACAATTGTGAAACCAATTACGTCATACGGGTGTGAAATATGGCCAATAACACAAATAACAGAAAAGTTGTTGAAGCTACTGAAATGGACTATTGGCGAACAGCGGCAGGGAGATCAAAACTGGAAAAAGTAAGAAACGTCATAATCCGGGAGATAACGGGAGTACAGTGCTCTATTGTCGACGACATAAAAACAAAACAGCTAAGATGGTTTGAGCATGTGCAAAGAATGCCGATTAATCGACTCCCCAAGCAAATTTTGAGATGGACACCATATGGTCGTAGGCGAAGAGGAAGACCTAGGTTGAGTTGGAGAGAAGGCATCAATCGGGCAATGAGAGACCGGGAATTGGAAGAAGAATCTTGGTTAGATCGAGACCAATGGAGACTAGGGATCGGAAGACGTAGGATAACGTTATATATAAAACTAGTATTGTAATTAAAATTTTATTTTTTTTATATTAGGGTGAATGACCATATTGTTTCAACTGTATCGTTTTTATAAGTGAACCAAAGTCACAAGTTTTAGAGTTGTGGTTTTCCGATGTTTGTACAATAATCGAAGAGGTTTCAGGAACGTGCGAGCGCATGCCATAGATACCATTGTCTTGGTGTCGACTCAGTGTAACGTGACGAGCATCACGTATGCATAATGTTTACTGAGGTTGTCCGCTACTCTATCATAGTAATTTTATAGAGGGAACATAACGGGATACCCTTGTTTTTGTGTCAATACGTCAATTACAACAAGTAATTGTTTCTTATTAGGTCTATATTACGGAAGTTTAATGGCAATAAATTAGACGCCTGAAATAATAATATGGGGAAAACCAAATATTGAAATGTGATTTGTGAGAGGAAATTTTATTAAATAAAATTGTTGATTTGTCATTTTCCAACCGTGATTCAATTACGGCTACCTACTGTATCACAAAATATAGAGAGCACATAATTTGTAGAAATATTTTTTTAAATTTATAAATAGTGTATTTACTAATGAAACTGGCGACTGAGTTATTTTTTGTTCCATTAGTGTAAGTCAATATAACATGTGTTGAACTAGACAAAGTAAATAAATTGCTTACTCACCAAGTAGAGGGACTTGTTTGGCGTTCTCTCAACGCCGTCGCTTGTCTCGGATTCAATTTGATGGAGTTAAAAACTGACTGACTACGTTAAATCCAGTATTTTCCGGATTTATAGTGAAATAAATTAAGTTCGCCAAGTTAGTATTGAAGTGATTTTTTCGCGTGTTTTTAATTCCGTATTTCTTTTGCATGTAGGCTCTATAATAAGATCAGATGGCAAAATCAATGGAAAAAATAAATTCAAGAATAAGTAGTGGCTGGAGACTTTTCCAAGCACGAAAGACTAAGTTCATTGGTAAGGCAGACATTTCAAAGAAAATTAAGATAACGGTGGTGTAAGTTTTCAAAAAGACGTATGTGCCAGTTCTTACTCATGGGGCTGAAACCTGGGCTCTAACTGACACACATCTAAACTCTCTCCATGCTATGGAGATGAGATACCTCAGGAAGGTTGAAGGAAAACAAGAAGGGATCGAGTCAGAAACACTACTATAAGAGCGAGTCTTAAGACAGTATCTTTGAGAGACCAAATTAAGAAAGCACAGTTGGACACGTTTGTCAGAGGATGGAAGGAGATAGACTTCCGAAACAACTGTATGAGGCAAGCATTCCTGGGAGAAGACCCAGGGGCTCGAGAAAAGTGAGTTGGGAGGACAATGTGAGGTGTTCTGTGCAGGGGCTGGGAGTGCAGTGGAATGAAGCAGAGACAACAGTGGCCATGCAGAGACCACAGTAGCAAGACCTTTGCTCAACCCCTACGCCTTGCGGTAAAAGAAGAAGATATAGTTTGTGCAGTAACACAGCAACATGTTTATGGGAAAACCATGGCGTTAAGGGCATGTTTACGTTGTGGCATTTCAGACGCGTCTATTAAAACAGAGACGAAGTGCCTTCGCCTACGCCATTACCCAGCCTAATGGAAGCCACAAGCCTCGCCAGCTTTCCACGGTGCGGGGGGCTTTCATTCAATGGCTAAGTTACGCTAGTGTACAGAGATATCCCCTGTCCAGGGATACGGAACAAACCCACAACGATTCTGAAGGCGGGGAAAAGAAAATTTTCAGTATGATGGATCCAGCAGAAGTGGCAAGCTTGCCTTTTAGGATCTGCATAGAAAGTTAAGGGTTCTGAAAAACCTGACATAAAAATGATAAATGTCAGGTATCCAAATGATGACTGCCCACTAAAACACGTAATCAATAATAGACCCCAAGGAGAAAGAGGTTACCAGAATATTTTACGATGGTCTAACCGATCGTCGTATGGTACAGTGGAAAACAAAATACAAGACACCAATGAAACCACTAATCGCCACTTTAATTAATCACAAATACAGTTTATAATCAACTTGTACACGTAATCCAAGAAAAATTTGGCCACACGCAAAAATAATGTCAACTAATAGAATCCCGCACAATTATAAAACAATAACACTACGCTAGAACACTTTGAACCTCAGTTGAATAAATCGCTACTTAAACTGACTCTAAGCGGCAGCTGTTATTCTTTAAATATATAGCACAAATTTTACATAATAATCACTAATACGCATCAACACTACTCGAAAACACTAGAGCGTAATTGATTGCGGCCTTGAAGACAGTGCGTGACCGATAGAGTCCGGAGCAGCCCCGACCGTTGACACATATTAAGTAAGTGTCACGTACCCAAACAAACATTACAGCTGGGTTCTGCTGGGATAGCCGAGAAATATGTATAAAATACTGTGATGGCGTAGCAATATGAAAGCAAAACTGATGACAACAGACTGCAAGCCTAGAATCTGAGAGTAGAAGAAGAAGAAGATGAACAACAACGACGACGACGACAACAATAACAAGTAAAAGAAGAAGGAGAAGAAGAAGACGAGAAGAAGATTAGAGACGAATTTACAGCTCGATATGAGGAATTATATCTTAATTTTCAGACGCAATTCACAGCAGTTACGTAACGTATAAAAAACACAATTTATCAGTTTTATCAGTCTCTTCCCGCCCGCTTCCATAAAGGTTACATGAGCACTTACGCAATCTGGAGAGAGCTACACAGAGTAATTCATAAGTGCTCCCCGTCCTTGACAGTGTTCAAGAAGTGAGTCTTCTCGTTTAGATGCAGAAACCATAACAAGAAATGTTAAAGTTTCTTCTTTGTTTTCTTTGTGTTGAACCGGGGGGGGGGGGGCGAGGGTGCGTTGGAAACGAGCCAGCACAGACGTACTTAATAACTTTACTTATTCATGACATGGAACGGCGGAGGCTGCGCTGCTGACAACGTACCTAAGAAGCGCAGGCAGTCGGAACGCAGTATACGTAGTGAACCACAGTTGTGACGTCACTTTATACTGAGGTGTAACTTAACGTATTACGTCTCCGTATGTATAGTCCGCAATATATTATGTATTGTAGCGTTGTACATATCTTCTCCTTATAATTAAATTATAATTACTTCTGCAAGTGGAATTCTCTTATTTTTTGTCGTTTTTACTTTAACGTGGCGCATGTTTTACAGAATATCGTGTAGAGATTTCTAAATCAATTAACAAATAATTGATAGTTTTTGATTCCAATATAAAATGAGAGCAATCTGCTTGCACAAGTAATTATAATACAATAATATCTTTATTACACAGGAATCCTGAATAAAAATTAACGAATTACTCATCATCACCACTCCAAGGATTAGTCCTCAGACCTGTTCCGGATCCCATCTCCTTTTCAGTCTACCGACATACTTCTTCTCAGTAGGGTGATAACCCAAGGTAGCCACAGGTACGGTAAGGGTTAAGTGTTAAGGCATTATCACTTTTGTAATAATATATTAAGGTTATTATCAGGCATGCGATTTAAGTGTTAACACCATCCATTTGCATTTGTTCTTTTGCGTTAGCTTACGTCATTTTGCCGTATTTCCCTTCCGATTTCCGAGCCTCGTATGAGTTCTGTAAGTACATATATTTTTATTTAAGCAGGTTACTGGCCTGCTGTAAAACCCCCAACCTGAAGAACCAGGAACTTTGATTTCGGGCAGCTCTCCCCCTAGAGAGTGGCTTTCTCCTCAGCTGACGACTTCTCTCTCCCCAATCGCAGTAGACTAACTAACTTAGCCCATGTGTGCAGCCGTTGGCCTATTGTAGGCTCCTCCACCTCCATACTAGATGCACACCCTGCTGCCTATGTGCACCATCCTGCCAGGCCAGGACCCAGGATACCTCCAGGCTGCCCTGACAGGACCCCCATATCTCGTTTGCTTAGCGAAGGAATTGGCTACCACAACCTTGTGGTGGATTGCTCGGCGTTAAAGAGCCCACCAACGTGTATGTGAGAGTGGAGTTCGGGTGGAGAGGCTAGTGCATTTCTCTTCAATGAAAGCATATGTTCGCGTCACACCCACTTTCGGACCCCACGAATTATTTAAAAAGAAATAATATACTCTATCTCCCTCTTTCACACACACACACACACACACACACACACACACACACACACACATATGTATATATAATTTATTTAACATTTATAATTTCTTTGCCTCAAGTTGTTTTTCCCTTATTTGGAACATGTTTCGCTACACTTATTGTTACCATCCTCAGCCATCACAGTTTTGGATCTATGTAGTTGCATACTTGTGTTCTGGTTGGTTGTTCCTATGGTTTGCTGTTGATTTTTTATATTTTATTTGGTTTTGTTGTGAGTGGGTGTGGTGTATATATTTATTTTTTGGGTGTTTTCAATCTTAAGTATTTTGAATATTGCGTCGAGATTTGTGTTTACTTGTATATGTTCAGGTATTAGTTTCTTTTGTGTCTTGTGATTGTCTATTTGTACATTTTCCCATATGTTCATTATTGTGCCTTTGTGTGGTATGTGGTTTATCAGTGGCATGTTGGCTAGGTCTGGCTGGGAATTCATATCCAGTGTTTATTGCATGTGTGGCCAAATTAAATTTATATATTTCTGATTTTTTGTATGCATTTAAATGTTTAAAATAACGTTTTTTCAGTTGTTTTTTTGTTTGTCCTATGTAACATCTATTGTAATCTTGGCATTTAATTTTGTATATTTCATTGATCTGTGTTTTGTTGGTTATTTAGTTTTTGTAAATTATTTTTTTAGTTTTGTATGCTATTTTAATGTTTGTGTTTCAAATAGTATTGTTGAGTTTTATATATTCATATTTGGTCACATTATTCTTATATATATTTTTTAATATTAATGATAATTAATAAAACGTTTCTTGCAAGAATTATACTTTTTTAAATGTTACGGTTGCGGTTTAACCTGCTGTCGCCTTGCGTAGCTTGGGTTAACGGCTGTTCACACTTTAAACCATAGGCTGGGTTTAATAAAATATAACACGATAAAAGCGGACTGTATAAAACGGTTTATTACAAAGAACAGATTAAATTATACTTATGTGATTCTGCGAATCCGCGCGTGCCCGTACGACTGCATATCTATTAATTTAGGCTAATTGAAATTAAATTGATTAAATCGCATTGATTAAAACATATTGACGGCCGTAAAGTAAATTTGCGTAACACACGCGCGGAACAGGCTCTTGCCTCTTGTAGCTCCGTAAGCTGACTGATATATTGAAGGGGGAAGAACTGACCTTAGCTCGTCGGGCGATAACGCGATATGCAGCCGACGTCACCGGCGAATCATGGTTTGAACATATTTTAGGTATGAACATACTGCCAGTCAAAAATCGAAGATTTCAATTTTTCCTGAGCTTGATGCAGTGAGCAGTTTACTCATCCATGACGCCAACAGCGGCTACATAAATTGGTTGTAACACATAATTGAATACAATACATAAATTGAATAAAATACATGAATCGCATAAGTCACATAACTTGAATACAATACTTAAACTGAATAGAATACATGAATCGCATAAATCACATAAATTGAATACAATATATAAATTGAATAGAATGCATGGAACGCATAAATCACATAAATTGAATACAATACATAAATTGAATAGAATACATAGATTGAATAAAATACATGAATTGACTGCAATGCATAAATTACACGAATTGGATGAGTATGCAAATTGAATAAAGCCCTCCGCACAAGGCAGCATTACTGAGGACCAGAACAATAACACTCCTTCGCATAGAGTGAAACGCACACGGTTGACGACAATCCTTATTCGTTGGACACAGGTAAAGCGCACAGCTTATGAATAGGTCGCGCAATATACCACGGGTAGTGCGGACGTCAACGACGCGCACCAACTGGTCGTCGCCCATGAAAATCTTAGTGATCACACCCAAACTCCAGTGTAATGGAGGGGCGTTATCCTCTATAATTATGACCACATCACCCTCCACGAGGTTACCCTTGGGTGTCTGCCATTTATTACGTTGTTGAAGCTGGTGCAGGTAGTCCTTGTACCACCTGCTCCACACAGATTGTACAAATTTCTGCAGCAATTGCCAGCGTCGCAGTTGGTTGCATGGAGTGGCTGCAAGATCAGAGTCGGGGAGGGTTATCAAGGCCGAGCTAATTAAGAAGTGTCCGGGTGTAAGGGGCTGCGGATCCCTAACGTCAGATGAGATGGCAGAAAGAGGACGGGATTTCAAACACGCCTCAATTTGTGTAAGGATCGAGTATAATTCCTCAAAGTTAAGAATGGTGGCGCCAATGATGCGGCGCAGATGATGCTTGACGCTTTTTACACCACTTTCCGAAAGGCTGCCGAAGCGAGGTGAAGAGGGTGGAATGAAGGACCACTTGAAACCTTGGGCAAGTGAGAATGAGTGAATACTCGTTTTAAATTCCTCAGAGGTGAATAATTTGTATAACACGCGCAAAGTGGAACTCGCGGCCTTAAAATTAGTGCCGTTGTCAGACATAATTTCCCCGGGAATGCCGCGGCGGGCAATGAATCGTTTAAAGGCGGCAATAAATGCCTCAGCAATCAGGTCAGACACCAAGTCCAAATGAATCGCCTTCGTAGCAAGACAGACAAACAAGCATATGTATGCCTTTGAGGTAGTCTTGGATCGCTGCCCGCCATGACGGATCACGATACGGCCGCCGTAATCCACAGCAGAAGAAGTAAAGGCCTTGGTCAATACCACTCTTGACGAAGGCAACTGACCAATTTGCTGCGTTTGCTTGTGGGTTCTGAATCGAAAGCATTTGATGCACTTACGGATGACAGATCTGACAACAATCTTGCCGTTGACGATCCAATAGCTTTGACGAACAGAACTATGCGTTAACTGAACGCCCGCGTGAAGCAGCCTCGAATGCTCACCCTCTATTATTAATCTAGTGAGGTGGGGTTTTGGGTGCAGAATAATCTGATGCTTAGTATCGTAATGCAAATCGGAATGTTGGAGACGACCTCCAACCCGAAGTAACTCCGAATCGTCGATGAATGGATCAAGAGAGATAATTTTGCTAAATTTGGATAGATTGCCATTCTTTATCTCAATGATCTGCTTGTAAAATTACGTCAATTGAGACTGACGTATAAAGAAATTTCAAGTGTTGTTTAATTCCTCCCTGGACAGTCGCAGGTCATGTCCCGAACCAGGGGAATTTGATCTCAGATTATAGAAAAATCTGAAGCAATAGCTGATAACGCATATCAATCTCTGAAGAGTGGAAAAGTCTTCACTTATACCGGTAGCGACGACGCTAGCCATACATTCAAGAATTGGCGATTGTTTTTGTTCAGATTGGCACTCCCGTATGGTACCCGAATCATTTGTGCTGAATTTAGGGTGGCGAATTGGATCTTGCAAAAGTCATGCCGGACCATGCCACCACAATTGGAAGTTCCGCAATTTGTCTGGATGACAAACACGAGATCGAACATCAGCGGGGTTATCCTGGGACTTCACATGATGCCAGTCAGCGTTATTGGAACCGTGCTGGATTTCAGCCACACGATTGGCGACGAAGGTCTTCTACCTGGAGGGCTCACCGTGTATCCACTGGAGGGCAACCTTGGAGTCGGAGTACAGATGAGTCTCATGAGCATGTATGTTCAATGCACGAATAACCTTTTGAAGCAATCGGACAAGCACAAGACAACCGCATAGATCAAGTCTGGGCAGTGTAATTTGTTTTAGGGGTGCTACCCTGGATTTCGAACACAGTAAATTAGATGAGACATGCTTATTATCATATACAATTCTTGCGTATATGCAACAACCATAACCCTCACAGGAAGCATCCGCGAACCAGTGAATTTGAATCGATCTCGTGTATGGATTAGACTTTATGAAATGGTTCACATTAATCTTATTGACTAGATTTAGTTTACTATACAATTCCCTCCATTTGGGGAGAAGAGACTCTGATAAGACCTCATCCCAATTCGTTTTTGCTTACAAAAGCTGCTGCATGAAATGTTTCTATAGAAAAACTACGGGGCCAAGTAGACTCTACGGGTCATAAATGCCCGCAATTACTGAAAGAACAGTTCTTTTGGTAAACCCCTCATGGCAAGGTTTGAGCGTTGTCTTATAAACAAACATATCGGAACCGTTGTTCCATAGTAGCCCTTAAGTGCTCACATTTTCACCCTTGTTTAGGAGTATGGCAGTGCCGCCTTGGTTTATGATTTCCTGTCTGTTGGAAAACCATTTGTGCAAGGGAAACCCATATTGTCGAAGTAATTCGCATACATCCGACCTCAACCGTTTGACCTCATCTATATCATCGCAGCCGGTAATTAACTCATCGACGTAGAAGTCGTTAGCAATAACTCGGCATGCCAAGGGAAACTGATTGAGGTTGTCATTCGCAACCTGGAATATACACCTGATAGCAAGAAATGAAGCGCTGGCTGTGCCATAAGTCACAGTCCTGAGCACGAAATGTTTCAACTTCAAGTCGGGAGAATCCCGCCAAAGTATTCTTTGGAGGTTACAATCGCTTGAATCAACCAAAATTTGTCTATACATCTTCTCGATGTCGGACGTTAAGCCATAGACGTGGGTCCTAAATCTGAGTATAATAGAAGAAAGTCATGCTGTATTGTCGGCCCCACCAGTAGCGTATCATTAAGTGAACGGCCATTAGCGGAATTTGCGGACGCATCAAATACCACGTGGAGCTTTGTAGTTAGACTCTAGTTCTTGTGAACCGCCTGATGGGGTAAGTAGTACACCTTGAAGCGATGAACCAAATTGTCGCTGGGACTGAGTGGTGACATGTGCTCCAGCAGTTGGTACTCCTTGATGAACTTGGAATAGTCATGCCTCAACCCAGGATTCCTCATGAGTTTACGCTCAAGAGTCTGAAAACGCTGTTTAGCATGGGCCAGCGAATCGCCCAGAATCACGTCACCAGCCCTACGGGGCAACCTAACAACAAATCTACCGTCACGATTTCTCAGCGTGTTATGCACAAAGTGTCCCTCACATGAGTCATCGGCAGCTGAGGGCAAATCAACAGGATACCTGCCTCGACCTGCCAGAATTTCTCAACCATAGAAGTGAGCCATTTATTCTCATTTCTCGCTATAAACGACGAAGCACAATAAGGAGATTTAAATTTGAAAGGAAGATTTCCGGACACAAAGTAACCAAGTCTAGTTTCCTGAAGAATGGGGAAGTTTGCATCCCTGACAAATTTGCCGGGCTTAACCAAACTTAAGAAGAATTGGGCGCCCAGCAGAACGTCAATGCTCGAGGACGTGCTGAAGATTGGGTCCGCTCGGAATATACCCTCGGGCAATCCCAACTGCGCAGGATCAAAGTATTCCGTGAGGAGATTGTCAGTAAGATTAGGCAGAATCGAGTATTGTACGCTAAAACTGAATTTTTCGTATAGCGATTGTAAGGTGATAGTGGTGCTGTGGTGGGATCGACAGGACGCATTGTTGATGCCTGTAATTGCCCTCATTTTTTACAAGGTTCAATTTAAGATTTCCGGCAAAGGCCTGTGTAATGAAATTCGCCTGGCTACCAGATTCCAGTAAAATCCTGCAAAGGCGGGGTTTACCAGAATTGTCTAAGGTTTTGTATAACCAGTAGACAATAGTATGTTCCTATTAGTTTTTAGTTAGAGGGCACAGTAGGTGCCCTGTCCTGTATGTATTAAGGAGTGATGCTTCTTAGAGCAAGTTTTACAAGTGTGCTTATTTTTACATTCATTTACAGAATGGCACACCCGCAAGCAGTTAAAGCAGCATTTAGTTTTAATTAAAAACTCCTTACGTTTGTCAATGGTTAACCTCTCAAATTGTTTACACGTATACAAGTGGTGGTTAGCATTGCACATTGCACATTGAATGTTTTTAGAGTTAGCATGATAGCTGACCACCTTGCCTTGATCTGAATTGTTTATATATTTTATCAGTTGTTTAGGCCTTGCTGAGTTGCCTACCCGACCTCTCTCGGAATCTGCCGCCACGGTTTCCAGAACCGATCTCCTATTGTTTAAAAATTCAATCAACCCTTCAAAATCGGGAAAGTTGATGTTAGAGGGTGACTCCTTCCAACGTTGGGAAGTATTCGGGTCCAATTTCGACGCTAATAGCTGAGTGACAATAAGATCATAAATATTTACGAGTAACGCCATAACCTTGAGCGCGTTTATGGTTGCGCTTATTTTATTAAGAAATTTACATATGCTACCTACCGATTTCTTATCGATAGAATTTATTTTCAGTATATCGTTGACATGGTGGATGGCAATAATTAGCTTATTGTCTAATCTAGTCTTGAGTAACCCTAGGGCTACGCCATAATTCTCACCAGTTATAGGCAGCGATTGTATAACTTGGAGCGCTTCATCCTTTAATGAATTGTGTAAGTAATGCAACTTTTGTATGTTGGTAAGATCCAAGCGAGAATCTACCAAGTCCTTGAATATGTGTATGTAGTGTTGCCACTCCATGACATTTCCGCTAAACTCTGGGATTTTAATGGGCTCCAGTTGCGTGACATGAGCGAATCTTTCCGCTCTACTGTCATTAGCAGTAGTATTAGAATTCTCACTAAGATTAGTCGAACATTTTCTATAAGGTTGTGCAGTTTGCACTCGATTGTACATAAATCATCTTCGACCTGGATTCGATCGCTATCCGCGTCAAAAACAGCGTCCTCGGACACATCGAGTTCGGATTGAGTTGTGTCATATTTTCGCTGAAGCTCCGCCAGCGACCTTTATTTGACATGCAACGCGTGGACGTCATTTTCTGTTATGTCGAAAGCATCCGCGAAAATATTAATTCTTGTTATTGAGGCCTTAATAACGGCCCTTTGCGTTATGAGCTGTTTGCTTTCGGTCATATTGAGCGTATTAAGACGTGGAACGAAAGTAGAACAAGCAACTCAGTTCTCAGCAATATAACTACGTATTAATAGTTAACTAGAAAAATTTCAAATAAATAATACAACATAAAATAATGAGTGAATATTAGTGTCCATGGCAAAAACGTCTTACTTGAATTTCCACTGATTCGAGATAATAAGTTACATACGGTTTTTAGAGATTATCAGCTGATGGCGGATAAGAGTCAACCAGGATGACGTAATTGCCGTTGAGTAGAACGGGTTGTTATCTCTTGAGATAGCGGCAGCTCGTGACGTCGGATTTCTGCAATGCGGTTTGATAAAGATGCATCTCTCTGCCTCTGCGTAGGTGTGTCGTACCTGTCCAATTCTGTCTGCGCTGCATGTAATATATTGTCCGGTAGACACTTGTGAACTTATTGCGAACAGCAATTTTACGTATTTGATTTACAAGCTAAATGATTTTGCTGAACTTACGCATAACAGTTTCAATGCCCGAATAATACTCGGATGCATACAGCTATGCCGCACTAATATCCGAAAACGAGCACGCACTAACTCCCTTACGACGCTTAAAGTCCGTCACTCCGAACTGCTCGTAAGTTTCTTATGCACCTTGAGATCTAAATTAAATCCGGCCCTGGTGGACCATATGTTGCGTTTGAATCTGCTGTCCCCTTGCGTAGCTTGGGGTTAACGGCTGTTCACACTTTAAAACATAGGATGGGTTTAATAAAATATAAAACGATACAAGTGGACTGTATAAAACGGTTTATCATAAAGAACAGGTTAAATTATACTTATGCGATTCTGCGAATCCGCGCGTGCCCGTATGACTGCATATCTATTAATTTAGGCCAATTGAAATTGAATTGATTAAATCGTTAAAATATTGACGGCCGTAAAGTAAATTTGCGTAACACACGCGCGGAACAGGCTCGTGCCTCTTGTAGCTCCGTGAGCTGACTGATAGATTGGAGGGGGGCGCGGACCGACGTTAGCTCGTCGGGCGATAACGCGATAAGCAGCCGACGTCACAGGCGAATCATGGTTTGAACACATTTTAGGTCTGAACTGTTACACTATTTTGATAGTATAAATTATCATAATCAGAAATTACAAATAAATTATTATATATATATATATTATAACACCTTCTCTTTATATATTATATTTGTCAATTTACATATGCCTCTTAATTGCGGCGACAAATTATATAAAGTCCTTTTCTTTCACTATTATACTACTCTGTATAAATAATGATCGAAAAATGTTACTTACCCGTGACTTTTTTATATTACCTGGGCGCCAGAACAAACCCCAGATACAAATGACACGGATTCAGCTTAGCTCAGAGCATAGGATTGTCTCACACTATCTCAGGATTCGTTCAATGAGTGTGGAATTCAAGGGGAATCGTTACAAATAACACTTTAAAATTTGTTGAAGTTTGTTTAATTAACGATTAAATGTTATTTTATTAATGTTCTTTCAAAGCTAAGTTAAGGACTTATTGCTAACCTAACTCTTATTATTAATGAGTGTGCGTGAAAAGTGAAGATTAAAACGTCCAAACGACCAATTGCTCTTATCTGGTTTAATTAGGAAAATTTATATCTCCCAAACCAGTGATAAAGAACGGGTCTGCAATAATTTGCACGTTCAATACTACACCTCACTCTCCATTCAACACTCCTATATTACGTTATTACTAATCTTAATGTTTAAATACAAATTATGAATTTACTTAGTGTCTTGTAAAATTGTTTATTGATTTTATTATTTATTTTGTTACTTATTTCATTGATCAATGAATATATTTGTCTTGTAAAATTGTTTATTGAGTTTATTATTTATTTTGTTACTTATTTCATTGATCAATGAATATATTTCTTACTGATTGATGCGTCGACCGTAGATAGGAATCCGTAGAGATCCTCCTTTTGATGGTTCGGCTCAGAAGAAATGATGTTGACCAATGACCCTGGGCGCTTACAGTTGCTGTAGCTACTCTGGTGCACAGGTCACTTCACAATTAATTAATTATTTAATTAATTAATTTTTTAATTAATTAATGAGTTGTTACACAGCGAGAGTATTATTAATGAACTTTACTAGTTCCTCTGCTACTGCGGACCACTTCTCGAACTGTTATTTAAATAAACTTTGCGTGGTTTGCGAAATCTAGCTCGTATCTAACACACGTCTTGCCTATTTAATGTTCGAACGAAGAGTGCTCGATTCCCCAAGTCTCAGTTGGCGTCTCTTCTGAATACAGCTTTGTGATTGGTTGTTCCAAATAAATCATGCGTTTTCCATTTGAAACAATATCGAACAAATCGACCAAACGCCCCTTAATAGGTTTGAGATAGAGAATTACTGGCTAATTTCATACTTCCTCTGTTTGCAAATCGTTTGATTATGGGTATTTGCAAACGTGATTTCACAGATCTGACCACAGAATATTATTGCTTAGGTCTTTCTCTGTAAGTGTGTGAAAACACCTAATTCGTACCTAGCCTAATTCTCTAGTTATTTCTCTTGGCGTTCTTCTTCTGTATAACTTCTGTAAGTGTTAATTATATTGGTTGATATTTTGGCTACTTATAGAGCTTTAATTGCTAAACACTATGCATGTTTCAGAATTGCTGTATATTTATTAGTTTTGAAGATTTGCAGTTTTAACTAATAAAAATAAATGAATAAAAATTCATGTCTGTGCCGGCAACATTCGTAGCAGTGGCGATGTTAGACAGAGATAGCAGTGATTATACCCTCTCTCTCTTGCTTACGCCTCTATACTCGCACAGTATGACACTTTCATAAAACGATCTGATGGGTCGGCTTTATGAATCGTTATAATATATATATTACAGCGGTACAACGTTATTAAATGTAAGCGTGTCGTGCGACAAAATTATAACAATACAAATAACGTGTATGTGTAATTGGGGTTCAGGTGTAATTATAATAAGAGTATTTGATTTATGAGTATTTAAAAATTCATATTTATTGTAAACTCAATCTTATAAATAATAAACATCATTAATAATCTTCGGTCACGATATTACTCATTATTAAGTGTTTATCTCTTATACTATACGGTGTTACACACATTTAAAACCCTCTTACATCTAGACATGTTAATAATTTGATTCTAGACATGTTAATAATTTGATTTAATAAACAAATAAATTAAAATGTAATTTGAATTGAATTCTTTTAATTCAGATCTGACCTCAACTCGCTCAGTCTATACCAATGTGTAAAATTAAATTTAAATTTATATTAATTACTTTTAGACTGGCATTTCTTTTATATTCAAATTTAAATTATTCTTTTCTATAATGCAAATATCAAATCAATTTAACTATTTACTTTGATATACAAAATCTACTCTCTCAACTTTAAATTCTTTTTTTTTCTTATTTCTTATTATGCGATCGCTCATTCTTACGACTAAACATTTATCTACATTTCTGAGATATTATTATTAATTATAAACTTTTCTTTGTTTTAATTTATTGTCTTTTGATATAGTCCTTATGAGCTCTTTTTTAAAATTATTTATAAATGCATTATGCATGTCACCTCGAGTTCTGATGATCTTACGACTGATTGATGGGGTTCAGCGTTGTCCAGAGTTGGTTTTCCATTCCTCCTGTCCTGGCGTGGTCCTGGATATGTCTAGAGTCCAACGTCGTTCTTCAGCAGTGTGTGGTCCTGGATATGTCTAGAGTCCAGCATCCCTCGTCGCTCTGGTAGCTTCTCCTAGATACTCTTTGTAGACTTAAACTGTACCAGTACTTTACGCTTTCCGAAATATTGTCAACCTAATTGTTGAACGTCTTATTAGTTCGTTAATGAGACTTGAAAAAAAAATAAAACTGTTCTGCCGACGGACAGCATGTCCGACTGCAACTGTCTCTTGGAAAGAAGAGAAGGGTTTTCGGTCGAATCCTTAATTTATACTCTCTCGAGATTCCGCGCCAGTTGGCTCCAAAATCGTTCTGTCGATACCTGCAGATCACATGATAGCCCCCACTCCCGAACCTTTTCATATATTTGCAATTATTAGCAAATAGCAATGTTTTGCACGGAATCGAGATAGCACAAATCATAACTAATTTGATTAAGCACTCACTGTATTAATTTGAGCGTCTTAGGGTAATTTGCGTATTTTTGGCACATTTATTTCGCACTGTCTCCGCGTAATGTGTCCTATTAACGTCATTTTCTCATTGGGGATAACTATAAAATTTACACACACTTTGGTGCCTTTTGTTTGTTTAAAAACTAATTAGTTTTCACACAGTGGAATTAAATAATTATTTTATTAATTACTTGGGGAGGGTAGCTGAGATTCCTGTCCGTACATGCATCACTAACACACACAAGATACACGCGTAACACACATACAATTGAGCAGGTGTTCTTTGCTTGTCGAAACAGGTTAATTTCTCCCCTAATATAACAATGAAATATTTTTACAATCTCAGACCTGTCGAGTGTCAATTTACCCTTAACTTATAATAATTCTACAAATTTTATATTTATTCAAATCAATGCCTAATACAGCATATGGCTGTATCGTTGCAATATATAGCTATATAAGTACTTTTAGTTTGATCATGTCTGTATTTTGTCTAAAATATCAGGTCACGATTTAAATTTTGTTGCAAATTATAACTAGGTTGGTATACGTTACGTTTTTAATAAAGTGTCTCTGTGTGTAGCAGTTGCTGAACACACACGCACGCGCACACACGCACACACACAAGCGCACAAATAAAACGCCGCCGTAATAGGTATTTTGTGTTTATTACATTTTTTGCCGGTAAATAGTTTCCAGCCATCACTACTGTCCAAAAGCTTAACGGAGTTTAGGTGGGGGGTTGCCGCAGTGTTGGGGTCGGCTTGCGGTTTACGGGTGGTTAACGCTCCTACAACCCCCAATTACGTTCAAACCTAGACGTTACAAATATGTGCAGTGTTGCAGAGCAGCCTTGTAATCTGTTACCTTAACAGCATGTACGGCTGATGAACGAAATGACAACGACAGGTCACAAATTTGAGACAATACCAAACGTTGAAATCAAAGACTGGACCACAGAGGTAAGAAGAAATCAACTGAAATGGTAGAGACGTGAAGAGAAAAGCTAGACAAGGCAATACAACAAAAACGAAGTAGGAAGCAGGATACCAAAGGAAATCTGAATAGAAAAAAATATAAAAGGAGATAAAAATGAGGTATTAACAATAGCAGATCAACAAACTGCAGACGAGATAAAGAAAATATTTTAAATAATGAAGGTGAATGGCGAATACAGGGTAGTATGTGGTAAACGAGGAACTGTATCACGAGTCTGAAATATTAACAAAACGTAAACTCAAGGTTAGCTTTTGTAGCGCACGTGTGCAGAATGATAGATGGAAGAATACAAAGAAGGTTTTTTTTGTAAGAACGTCAGAGAAGAGACGCCTAGGGGAGGCGGTGACAAGATTGAAGGCTATTTGAAAGCAATGGAAGAAGGTCGAATGCGGGTTAATCTCTATAAAGTTTGGTGACATCGTATCTTCATCTTTCGGAAACATTTGTTAAACGTAAACTACGGTATGGTACACTAAGTTTTTCATTATTAGGCAGAAGTGTACATACTAACTTTACAGAGCCTGAAATGGCACTTCAAACAGAAGCAGATTTTAAAAATTACTCCCTCTCTAGTCCCGACAAAGATCGTACGTCCTGCTCGGTCTGTGCTGTGCAGTAAAGCACATGTCTTAATTTAGTGGCTGTCGGTCTACGCGCAGACCATTAATGCATCTCCTATATTTTGATTCTATGAAGACGTGGTAGGATAGACGTGCACGTTCACTGTAATACAATATATCCTTTAACAAGTATTTTCTAAAAAAATAGCTTGTTCCATATTATACGATATAACTGGTCTAGGAGAGAAAAAATAAGTAGACAGTAACTACTGTAATAACACTAGGGTCCTTTCCCACGAGCGAGGATAGCTTTGTCATCCTCCACCGCATGTAGTAGGTAATACTCCCTCTCTAGATCTGACAAGGATCGTATGTCCCTCTGAATCTGTGATGTGCAGTGGCGGTTGAATCTGCTGAACCTGGCTTAATTTGGTGGCTGACGGTTCATACGTCTCCTTCTAGACTAGTAATCTCACTCAGCTGCAGGTCTCGTTCACTGTTCTAAACAAAACACATTTGTTATTAGATAAAATTATGTTACGATTTTAAAAAATATTTAAAGCTAAGAATATGTTTTTGTATAATTTTTTAGTTTTAACCGAAAAACATTATGTGGACGTGACCACACACTTTGTTTTTTTATGTTTTTATGATTTACTCTTTATATATACTTAATATACAAAACAAAGACGTTATGAATATATGCTAAATATTAAAGCCAATTACTGTAGTGTATATACAAAACATATATCTTTTATGTTGTTATTATCTACACTCACCTTATAAATGCCCAACAAGGACAGTTAGAATTCTTTCAAAATTTTGACTTTCATTTTGGCCTGCTGTGTGACTAAGGTTAAAAAAACTTTCAGAATAAGAAATACATTCAGATTTGGGATAAAATCGCTTTTAGAATTTTCATCTATTAATTGTGGCATGTATTTTTTTTTTTTTTAATTTTGACATTTATTTGGCCCTGGTGTTCACAAACGTTTACGCTCCCAAAACAGAGCATTATATTCAAATTTTGTTTAAAATTGTCTATGATCTTCTACCTTACATGGATTTTCGTACTTTCTACAAACCTTTACTGACTCAAATTTTTGCCGCCTATCGCGTTGTTCTTTTTTATGGGAGGAGAGAAAATCAGTATATGTGTAGGAAAAGTAATGACACACATGTTACGTTTTACGAAATTTGATTGGTGCGCTCAAATGTATCTTGAGACATACAGATAGACAATACCACACTGTCGAGTTGAAACTGAAAACTCGCTTCGCTCGATCAAATTATTTCATCGTATCACAGACATTATACTGCGTATATGCTGAGTTCGGCATTTCAGCTTTCTCTGTTCACATCCCTATGGTCTGTAGGCTGATATACCTGCTATGGATTACAAGAACCTCAATCCAGAGACCTATGTTCCCTGGTAGAACTTTTTAGTTTATGTGTATTGGTCATAAAACCCTCTTCTTGAAGTAAATATTTCATTAATGGTACTGTTACACGACCGTTTTTCTCCGGCCCTGGACGTACGGTTGGGAAACGTTTTGAATTTAACACACAAGCGGCAATGAAATTGTCACACGCACGTGAAAAAACGCATGGGTCGTCAACTCTGCTGCGTTTTCAAGGTCTCCCGCATCGGAGGTTGGATCGGAGCGCAACCTGCTGCGTTTTAGTGAGTTTTCATAATAGCATTTATTTATTTACTTGTTACTACAGTATTTAATTTTGGTCTCCTTGGTTTTGTTGACATTTTTATAAATAAATATGGAATATAAAAAATTGTCTTAATTAAGGTTTATTTACTACAGATAACCAGTGTTTTATTTAATATAAACACAGACTTTTCTGTGCAGTTGAGTTCTAACCTTTATATACACATTTAACCTTTATAGCCAGAGCTGTAGAGATGCGCGTCCGAGATCCCAACCTCCCGTCTGATTATAAACCGCCTGTGTGACTACACTTCCGTCCGTGCACGTACGAGAGAAAACGCACATGCGTTTTTCCAAACTCCACGCGCGTGTACGGCCGTAAAAAACTCTCGTGTTGCCGTTCCCTAATGTAACTTGTTAAAACGTCCCACACAAGAACACATATGTGAAACAGTTTGTACATGGCATGTGGCATCTACATATACGTGACATCTGTAAGCAACCGCATTGAGGAATTTTAGCGTTGAGGTTGTTTTATGGGTTTTAATAACAAAATGCGCAGACATTGTATATGGCGACTTAAACAGAGCTCCCTATAGTAACGGATAATGTATACTTGACAGTATTGCTGTTGTTATTATATTCTCCGAGTGGGTTGTGAATATATCTGGAGACCTCTGTTATATACGTCATAACGACCAATATTGTCATCCGCTGCAGCGCACTTTTGTGGCATCACGCGTTTGAAGTTTTATTAAAGTGAGAGACGAATTTAACACCTCACAAAGTATATTAAAAAATTTTGTTTTTTTTTACCTAAGTAGGCCTACATTCTACTGTCCCAAGATTACGACGATGTAAATTTTATGACACACAAATATTGTAGACAAAAATGAAACAAGCATGAGTAGACATAAATTTCAATGGAACTGCGACACAGAAAACAACGCACAAAATATATGAGCGTTAAAAATTACAAAAGGGGATACCTACTAGAAAAAACAATTTGAGACAAATTTCAGTGAATGAATGAATGCAATAATAATGATAATTTTATATTAACATATTAATTTTATGTCTACAGTTTACGTAGGCCTACATACGTTGACATACGTTTACGACGCCATTATCAGTGTCGGGAACAATTGGCACGGTGTCCAAAAATTCAGCCCAGTGATGAGGTAGAGACACTGAGACTACTAAGACTGGTGGACACCGTGCCTATTGTTTCCGACAGTGAGGCCGAAACGTCTGTCAACATAACCTGTAGAGCACGATCTAACAGCTCGGCTAATAATGTGTCCAACTTAGCGGGCGCCGGTCGTGAAAGCCTTAGGAACTCTAACATAATTTTAGTTTTGGAAAAAGTAATTCTATGAAAAATATTAAAAGTCGTAGACACAAAGCTATGGTGACAAGTATTACCACATAACGCTACAAGGTATGTGTAATTGAGGGGAACCGAGATAATACTGAAGAGTACTTACTAATAGATTTCTATGCAAAAGATCTTGGCCTGTATGTTGAAAACGTAAGATTATTATTAGGTAAATTGAATTTAAAAATTTAAATGTTTTATTGATTCATGTACTGCTGATTCTTATTGTTAGCCGATAAACACGACGAAGAGCTGATAATTAATCATTTCTTTTAATTTGTTAATTATTTAATAATCGTTTATTGTTTTTTTTTAACTTTTTTTAATGTGATTTTTATGCAAAGAAAGATGTTACAAATAAATGCTTTTATACTAAGCATAAAAGTATACTAATTATATTTTATTTTTAAAATGTATATTTACTTTACCTATAGATGTTATTTTTCCCTTATTTGGAACATGTTTCGGGATTCTTAGTGATCCCATCATCAGCCTTTCTAATTTTGAATCTTGTTACAAGCTATTAATTATTTAAATATATTGTACGAGGTGTGGCAGAAAAGTAATGAGGCTGATTTTTTACTTACCAAAGTTTTTATTTTTTTCAAACATCAATCTTATCCCCTTCAAAGTAGTTCCCTTGGGCAGCTACACACCGATGGAGACGTTGTTCCCACTGTTGGTAGCAGCGCTGGAAGTCTTCAACCGGTATGGTCTGTAGCATGTCCGTTACACTCTTTTTGATGTTTTCTAAAGTCCCTAAATGCCGTCCTTTGAGGACATTTTTCAGTTTAGGAAATAGGAAAAAGTCACAAGGACTGAGGACAGGTGAATAGGGGGGCTGGGGAACCACAGGAATGCCTTTTGAGGTCAAAAATTCTGTGACGGAGAGGGCAGTGTGACATGGGGCGTTGTCATGATGGAGCATCCATTTGTCTGCAATGTCCGGTCTCACGCGAATGACCTTTTTTCTGAGCCTTTCAAGGACGTCTTTATAAAAAACTTGGTTGACAGTTTGTCCTGGAGGAACAAATTCTTTGTGGACGATTCCCCTTCTGTCAAAAAAACAAATCAGCATTGATTTGATCTTCGATTTGCTCATTCGAGCTTTCTTTGGTCGAGGAGAACTCGCAGTGTGCCACTCCTCACTTTGCCTCTTGGTCTCAGTATCGTATTGAAAAATCCATGATTCATCACCTGTGATTACACGACTAAAGAAATCTTGCTCATTGGCGATTCTGTCAAGAAGATCAAGACACTTGTTTTTTCGATTGTCCTTCTGCTCAATTGTGAGGTTTGTCGGCACCATTTTGGCACAGACCTTTCGCATGTGCAAATGTTCAGTCAAAATTTGATGAACGGTAAATCTGTTCAAATTTAATTCTTCACTCAACATTCTTAATGTTAATCCACGGTCTGATCTCACAAGAGTGTTCACACGTTCGATGTTTTCGTCGGTTTTAGAAGTTGAAGGCCTCCCTGAGCGGTGTTCATCTTCAACGTGTTCTCTGCCTTCCAAAAATGATTTATGCCAGCGAAAAACTTGAGCTCGGGATAAAGAATGTTCCCCATACGCTTGTTTTAACTTTTCAAACGTCACACTTGCCGATTCTCCAAGCTTAACACAAAATTTAATGGCACAACGTTGCTCCAAATTACGCTGTTCCATTTTGCGTGACGCACAACCAAAACACAACTTCACTAATAGCAGTCACAACAATCACGTAGTTAACGGAAGGAGTTGAAACTCGCACTGAGAGATGGGAGGGGGCTGATACACGTGCTCTGTCAAGGACAACAGCGCAGCGTTGCCAGATCGCTTGCAGTGTTCCCAGTCTCATTACTTTTCTGCTACACTACGTATACATCGATAAATAGACTGTACCAAAAAGTGTTCGAATAAATTATATTTTACATACACAACAAAAATTGTACAGCATTGAATGCTCTAGTCCAGTCCTCTTATATACATAGTAAAGAGACTTGCAATTTAAAAAAAGAATTGTTTTTGACCATCGGTGGTCCAAAAATTAAAACATTTAAGCTAAAATAAAATTAAAATATTCGTTTGTAATGGCGGGTATGGATTTTTATAATTCTTCCCAAAATGTTAACACATTTAGGATTTATCTTAAACACTATATCCAGTATTTGGTTAAAATTCTGACTGTCCACAGTTTTATTAAAATTTTGATTCTTTTTTCCGGCTTTGACATTGTTACGACTGTCACACAGATCGTCGAGTTGTTAAGTGGACACAGAATAACTGACACCGATGAAGTCAGTAATTACAAATTTTAATTAGACACAAACAGCAGTTAGAAATCAGCAAAGGGCCTCTTCTACGAGAACTAAAGTTAAATCGTCAAGCACACAACAGTAAATGCCATTTTCTACAGTATTGCAAGAATTAACACGATAATCACTTTCCATTGAAATGAAACAATAACTCCGATCCGCACTGAATAAATTGCCACACTGTAACTGAACTATGCCACTCCAAATCCAATATTTATAAATACGCCTCCTTGCAGTGTAGCGAATTAGCGGACGTGGACGCTGGTAGAGTAGTCGAGTAAATGTCTGGAAGGGGCACAGGCGAATGTAGAAGAATCCAGAACGCTATGCATCTCTGCTGCGCAGAATGATCTGTGAACGTCTGGAAGAGTCTCGCGCGCCGTATACCCAAAATGACGTACGCACTCAGCTATGAGGTACTATTTATTTAATCAGCGTAACTATATGAATAATTTGAAGTTGATAACTCAGAATCTGTGTGAGGTTACATTTGATACCTCACACAGATAATTTTTAAATTTTAACCGCTGGCATCATTGCCTCCCACCCCTTTATTCTTTGGGGAATTAATTTCGACACCAATGGGTATCTGTAGGGTAAAAATACAAACACGAAAATTATGTAATTATTAAAACTAAATTACAATACAATTTAGTTTAGGAAAGCGTAGGAAAGTGCAAATGTGTGTCGAGCAGGCCATAAAACTTAAATCCATCCTTTAATATCTATAGATTAGTAATTAGAAGTTTTTGGTGATCTCTGTTGTGTTCGAGAAAGCCTTGTGTCTCTATTGACCAAACTAATGTTTGCTAACCATTTTATTGTTTTTATATTATTACGATTAAAATATAGATATTTTATTATTACTGGGATATGTCGTAGTAAAGTAATTATTTTAAAGATAAGGACTAACGTTTTTTAAAATGCTGTAAACATTTATGGTACTTTCGATATATTCATCGTTATTGTTCGCATAAGAAGGGCCTTTCATTAAATCTTATCACTGTTACTGTGTCTGCTTTGTTGCAAAATACTTTGTTTATTGTATATAAGATGCCTTGAAGTGTTCAGTTAATCTTTGGTAGTGCATCTGCATGGAGCTCTTCTCTAACCTCTTAAATGTCCGATGTTTCACCTTATTATTTTATTACTAATTTACCTGTGTCAGGCATGAGGAATTGTCAAATTTTATATTAGGTTACTGAGTGGTTGCTATATATATCACATTTATATATATTGCTATAAAAATTCTTGAGTACTCGTAATTATTTTAATTTGATATTAAACAGAGAAGCCGCATCAACTTATATGTTGTATATTGAATTAAACTTAAACTTAGCTACCCTCCAATCTCTGGGTCCGTATCTAAAATAAAAGAAGGATATTATAAAGAAGCGTATTGTTGTACAATTTTACAGTGAGAAACAATAAGGGGAAAGATAAATGGTTTGTCTCCAACAATAAATCCTAAAAGCTGGGCTTGAAGTATTACAGGACACGTCACTCCGCCCTTCAAGTGGTTATATATCATAGCGTCTGTGTTACACACCAATCTGAAGCTGAAGTATGGTCACGAGACTTATATACAAACACTTGTCTTTGAAAACTGCATTGACGGTCAACTCGTTTCCTTAAATAACAGTGACTTTGATAAATGTTTATTAACTTAAAATAAAAATTATCTCATTTAATGTCAAATAGATTTAAATAAATAACATTTTATCAAAAAGCAAAGGGAGTTCTCAGTTTTAACTCGACCGATCGTTTGGCATTGTCAGCCTGCCTTTCTGTTTGGTGTTTGTCTCACGATAAGTTTTGCACGGATCAATCGATTTTCGTAAAACTTAATATGCGTGAATTGATGTCTTAAGGATACCCGGAAATGTAATACATAGGGGTTTAAAACTTTTTTCATATTTAAATAAATTTTTGAAATATACCTTACACACAGTATCGAGTGACGTTAAACCAGCTAATGGATTGTGCCCTACTGGTCCCAGCTCATGGTGCAAGTACAACAGGTCAATACAGAATATAGTCACAAACTCAGTATGTCAGCTACAATTATGTCTAAAATTGAACCTATTTTTAGAGATTTATCTAGTGAAAATCTTCTAAACAAATGCCTTCATGGGAAAACTCAAAACATGAATGAGAGCGTGAACCACGTAATTTGGGCACGGATTCCAAAATCAACATTTGTAGGCTTAAAAACACTTCAATTTGGTGTTTTAGATGCAGTGGCATGCTACAATGATGGGAATGCTATTAAATGGTTAGCTTTTGAGAAATTGGGAATTAATCCTCGTACTCGGATGGTTAACGCATTTAAAATGCTTGATGAAGAAAGGACACGCAGTTTGGACAAAGCTATATCAGAGTATGAAAAAAAGCCTATACAGCAAACAAGACTGAAATAAAAGAAACAAGAAGAACTTAGCGATTGCCTAGAGTATAATCCAGGAATGTTCTAAGTTAACTGAAATATAAAGTTATTATAAAGTATGTTTTTTTTGTGTTTCGTGTTTCTCACAGATTCAATTTTTTTCAGGGAAAGGAATATTTTCTCAACAACTATTTTTAACCAATCTTGTTGAAACTTTAACAGGATATTTACTGTACAAAGACACATATTTAAGCGCGCTGTTTTTAAAAAAATAAGCAGTAGAACTAATTTCATTTTATTTAAAATATCAATTTTTTCCTTACATTTAACGTGGATGAGAAAATATTTTTGTTGGGCAAACCAAAACTTCAATTTAAAAATAACGCCGCTAAAATATGTAATAAGGATCCATTAGATAGTAAACAAAATTGATAGAGTTAGTACAAGTAGTTCCTGAGAAAATGTTCCTTATGTTACCATTAACTGGTACAGGGATTCCGGGTACCGTTAAGGTTTCACGGCCCACGTCGTAATCACTGAAACTACTTCCCGGGCAATCAGGCCGTGGTCTTGTGCTGTTTGTTCCGGACGTTTCGACCTCGCCATTGGGGGCCATCTTCAATGTCTTAAGGGCTTAAACTTTTACTAACGGGCACCGTGTCTGTGTGGTCAAAACAAGTACTGGTGTGGTCAATGGAGACATAAGGCCTTTTCGATCACAACAGAGATCACCGCAAACTTCTTGTTACTAATTTATAGATATTAAAGGATGGATTTAAGTTTTATGGTCTGTTCGACACACAGGTGCACTTTCCTAGACTCTCCTTGTTGTTCTTCAAATTGTAAATGTTGGTTTTCTGCACTGACCTGAAAAGCTACGGGGGAATCTTGTAGGTTATTGACAAGCATATTTTTATATTATACTGTTGCTTCCTATACTTAATATATTGGAATTATATTGTTTATTATTAATATTAATTATATTATAATATATTTAATATTTATTATATTTTTAGTGTATTTATTTTTGTTATATTGTTATTACACTATTTGTATTATACTTTTATTTTTATGTAATATCTTCAGATAAATACACTGCAAGTAGTTTTTTTTTTCACCTGACGCACTTTTCACAGAAATTATTCTGTATTTTCAGAGGTTCATTTGAATTGTAATTGAATGTTTCACTTACAATATAGTTAACGGATAATCGATTTCTTCGAATCTATTTCCGATTGTTGTAATGTTTAGATATTATTATGTTCAATGTTATTACATGTTAACATATTGTACGTTTTGTTGCAATTATTGCTGTGACCTGGGCTGTTGGGCCGTGGCCCACAGTTTTCGTTATTCGCAAACGTTTTCGCCCCACCATCGGAGGCCATCATCAGTGTCTAGATTGACACCATGTCCACCAATTCGCCTCAGAGATGAGTTACAGACTATGTGTTTTTCCTGAGAAATCCCACTTTTATAAACTTGTGTACCAGCACGATCTAAGCTGGAACGCAACATCAAGTGTTGTCTGATTGTCTTGGGAGCACAGCATGGACGGAGGCTTTCTCCCCTTCGATTGATCGCGACGGAACCATGAATGAAGACTTCCACGGGCTTCATGTGCAGCCGAGGGTGTCCGAGGACAAGATCTTGGTCTCCTCAAAGAGAAAGTGATGGTCAGTCTTGGAGAGTACATGCTCTGCCACCGCACACTTCTCCGATTGCGTCAAGCAACAACAGCAGCTGTGTTCACCAACGCGGGTGCGGACGCTGCGCTTCGTGCTGCCGATGTACAGTTGTTGCATATTCTACGTTAATTAATATATTTTTTATCAATGTATTAATATTTTTATTGCCAAAAGAACCAGGTTTAAACTTGATTGTCTCCTCTTCTCAGACGATATAAAGTTACTCGACAAGCCTTTAGAGTTAGTCACATAATGCATAAGTTAATACAACTACGTGTGATAAGCTAATCTTAAGAATGCGCACACAACGCATAAAACATCACAGAACGCACAGTAAAAGCATCCAGCTGCGTTAACAATGGGCACTGTGAATTAATTGTAAAACGTCTTATACATTATTTTTAACTTGTAACATCTTAACTAATGAAGAGCTCTCGGAGATATAAAAGTTAAAAAGAAAGAATTTCGACGAAACTGAAACGTCGAAGCATGATAATGTTTTTAGGCTTTTGAAACGTATAATGTTCATAAACTTTAGACTCTCCTGTTCAGCGATGTTCGTACGGATTTCTTAAAAACGACAGAGACCGAAGATTTCTAGACTGTGGAGAATCGAAAGTGTGGAAAAAAATATAGTGTTAACATCACCTGGAGCGTTACATTTTTTGATGACGTTACACATTTTGTGGAAACACCCCCAGCCTAAAAACATTATCATGTTAAAAAAAAACAGACCCAAAACCGTTTACCAGTAAATTTGTCTACATTGCATTCCAGACTAAATCAAGGGTGTGCAACGTGAAATGTTCGACAAAATATCAATGACGATATAAAAAACCGAATGGCTTTCTACGGGACAACTACGGAACAACAAATAATGAACCAGAAATGATAGCAAACAAGATTCTTGCCTTCCAAGAGGAGAACAGGATGACCTCCGTGGTTAAAATATGTTCATCGGGATCTAGATAATGAAGGAATCTAGGAAAAATGTATAAGAAACAGAGGTGTGTCTGGAAGCAAAATTTTAGATCAAGGACTGTCTAAAGAAAAACGAAGAACACAAAGAAAACAATTAGAAAAAATAACAAGGAAAAATGAGTCAGAAAATTAGGAATTCTCGTACAGCAGAAGGAAAGATTACAGACTTCTGTAATTGCGTCCCACTTAGGCTAGGCTTAAATTTGATTGTCTCGTCTTTGCAAACAATACAAAGTTTCTCGCCAAGAATTTTGAAGTATTTAGGTAATATATAAGTCAGTACTACTAAGTCTGATAAACAAATGTTAAGAATGCACACACCACACCCAAACTACCACAAAACGTACAGGGATAAAGCAGCTGCACTACCAAAGGTCAAGCAGACACTGTGAAACATCTTACACACCCTTCGTAGCTAGTAAACATCCTTAGCTAGTGAAGAGCTTTTAGAGACAGAGATATAAAAAAGTAAAAACAAAATTTCTAACGACAACACTGGGACTCAGAAAAGTACCAGTAAATTTGTCTACATTCTATTTCAGACCAAATCAAGAGTTGTATGAAAGTTTTGACAAAATATGAATCACGATAAAAAAGAGACGAATGGATTTCTAAGGACACTTTAGAATAATGTAGACACAAAACAATAGCAAACAAGATTCTTATCTTACAGGAAAAGAGAAAGACGTAAATACCATGGCTATTAAGAATACTGGAACCAAAAATAATGGCAAAAAGATTCTCATCGTCCAGGAGAAGAGAAATGCGCAAGTACCATGGTTAAAAGATGTCCATTAGAGTCTAGAAAAGATACGGTAATCAGGGCAGAAGATACAGGAAACAGACATGTGTTCAGGAATAAAATTGTGGAATCAAGGGCTGTCTAAAAATAAACGAAGGAGAACAAAAAGGTTGTTACTGGAAGAAGAAGAACGGACAAGCGCGAATCAGAGAATGTAGGAATACTGGTAAAGCAGAAAAAAAGTTTAGAATCTAAAAGAAATGATGCAACCTCGTCCTATGATTGGATCAAAAGAATTAAGGCCCAAAGGTAAAAAAATATTATTTAATAATACAAATACTATACTAATAACAAAATACATATTCCATTTCAATAAACAAGTAACCAGACGAGACGTTTGTAAAGTGAAGCCTCAAACACATTAGTACATAACCATGGACGGTTGACCATACGGCCACTCGGTGGCCGGGGACTTCTACACACTCAAGGGTGGACAGTGATAGACAATTATATTATAATTGTTATGAGGTCGCACGGATCGTCGACTTCAAAGCAGCGGAATAAGTGTACACCGGAGAAATCGTCAATTATAACTTCAGTGAGGGTATAACTAAACAAAAAACACGCATGCACAACAATTCTTTAAGTTTACGATTCACTTGACACACGATATTGAAAAAACTAATAATGTCCATTCTATTCCCTCTGGCGCTACAGCCCACGATGAACCTTGGCCTCCCCGACTAGTCGCCTCCAAACACCTCTGACCTCCAATTCCCGATACCTATCTTCCTGAGGTCATCTTATACGTCCTGTAGCCACCTTCTTCTAGGACGTCCTTTCCTTTTTTGCCCATCCGTTGTCCCTGTAAGAATTGCTTAGGCATTATGTCGTTCGCCACGCGCATCACGTGTCCTAACCTCAATAAACATATCTCACAAAATCTCCCAACAAATATGCAATAGATAAAACGAGTCACAACTTACAAAAGTTGCACACATTAATTCAGTAACACACATATATTGTCACTTAACACAAAATTCTAATGTCTGATAATTCACTTTCTATCGCATACAAGTAACTGACTGAACTAATTAGCCCCGTCGGACTAGCACTTTATAGACAGCCTGTGTGACATGATTACAATTTATGTAGCTAGATAAACAGCTTGCCTCTGGAGGGACGTAGAGACTATGAAATTGCGCCGTTAGTAACCTTGTGACCTTGTAAACATCGTTGCCAGAAGTAAAGACGTACACCGCGCAAGTTGCCTCTTTTATAGGCATAAGAATATATAGGAATACAAAAACTAATTTCTCGTCTAGCTTCATCTCAACAAGCACAAAATACAAAATTTACAAAACACTTAGCAGTCCAGTGCTGACATGCTTCAACAACCTGGACAATGACGAAAAATAGCGAGAGACTTCTAGGTTGATGTGAAAGACTGGTTCTGAGAACAATATTTAGAGGAGTACAAGAAAATAGAATGTAGCGTAGGCGCTATATACCATCTTTACAAAGAGTCGGACATTGTCAGGATAATCAAAATATACAGGCTAAGGTGGATTGGAAACGTGGAGAGAATGGAGGAAGGACAGCCTACGAAACATATTTTCTACCAGAAACCAATGGGTAGTAGAAAAAGGGGGAGACCCCGAAGTAGATTCAAAGACCAGATAGAGAAGGACCTCAGAAAGCTGAACATAGGAAACAGGAAAGCCAGGACATCCGACAGGGAAGAAGAGAATAGACTGTTGTAGCAGGTCAAGACCCAACAAGAGTTGTAGAGCCACGGCTGATGATGATGAAGATGAAAACTACTTTCTCGTGCGGAACAATGTTTTGTGGGACACGGGTATAGAATCTTCCCTGTAACGGTTTGACCACTCCAATGACTGCAAATGAAATATCGTCGTTCACAGGAAATTACATAACGCTGTACTTGTTTGAATGAAAGAGAAGTATAGTTAGAGAGGGATAGTGAGCAAGACGTAGGTACAGTAGGTAGACAGAAAGCCATAGAGTATAAAAATTTATATAAAACTGAGAAATAGAGAAATTATTCATGACCCAGTTTATTCAGAAAGAAATGCCTTCTTTAATACAGTCGACTTTAAATGAAACAGCACTCAATACGAGAGACAGACTATAAGCGACATTGCGACACGATGAGATTGCGGCGGAATGACTTTTGCAACATTTAATATTACTTCCACGTTCAGTCCTTTTCAGATATAAAAATTTACTGTAGAGAGTTAAGTCTTTCATTATTATGTCACTGAATAATATAATAATAATGGCTCCCATGTGTACCACCGAAGTAGCTTAGGAGAAGGCAGGGTAGGCTGCCCTATGTGAGCCGTACAACATACAAAGAAGGTAGTGTGGCCAGCACTACGCTTCAGCCGCCCATTATTATCCCCAGGATGTTATCCCAGGTACTCATTTTCAACAGGCTGAGTCGACCTGGGGGCTGAAAAAACGCACCTCGATTTTATGGCGCAGGCCCGGGAATCGAACCCGGGACCTCTAGATTAGTAGCCAGGTGCCATACAAACTGGTTTACTGAGCCGCTAGTTTACTGAGTAATGTAACTTTATAATTATTATAGTTCATTTATTCCTTCTGTGCCGCGGTTTGGAAACCGGGCTTCTATATAAAATAGAATTTATTAAATAAGGGCGAAGTTATTATTTAGTGTCGTTCTGTGTTACCGTATTTTGCCCCACCGCATGCCTGCGCAATCTGTTGGTGAAAACGGTTAGGTTCGCTAATCAGGCTCGCGAACTGCAAGCTTGATTCAGTCTGCGCCCTGCTACAAAAGCGTGCACAACTTCTCTTCCGGCAGCAAAGAGTTTCGATAAATTGTGGTATTTCTATCCTATCATGCTTAAGTAAACGCTCATAGACCTCCGGTAAGTGAATTATATGTACGTATGTATGTCGGTTTATGTGTTATTGAATAATGAATGAAATAATGAATACTATAATTGTTATGGATTTATAATAATATTGTCGATTATGAAATGATGAATAATACTGATACATGAATTAATAAAGGTTATCTTGCTGTTACGAGAGAATATTGATTGAAAGTCCCGTCTCATTGGACCCAGCACACTGTATGCTTCTTCTAGGCCTTCAGCCTAGTCTTAAATATCGAGCAACCCTCTTTAAAAAAAAAATAATAATAATAATAATTTTTTTTTGAATACACACACACAAAATAAAAAGAGGGTTACACTTCAATAAACTGTTACTTATCTTTTTTGGGTAGAATACTTTGAGTATTTTCTTAAATCGTTATCATCATCATCTGCAAGGCTAAAACCAAGGATGGTTTGTTGCGGTCTGAAACAGGCAAAGTCTAGACAAAGTCTAGAGCTGCTCACTCCAGCGCTCGGACCTCCTACACCTCTCCGTCCCTTCGGCTTATAGGTTCCATAGTTGTTTGGGGATGCAGCAGTCATTCATTCGACAAAGATATTCCCACCATTTCAGCTGACACTAGGCAATCCTGTCGAGTATAGTAATAATATTCAGTTTCTGCCGTATATCTGTATTTCTTATACGATCATGGAGATTATACCCTGCCGCGTGCCTGAGAAATCTCATTTCAGCCGCTTGGATACGACTGGCCTTTCGTTAGAGTCTAATTCTCAGACCCGTAAAGAAGTGTGGGAAGGGCCATCACCTTGTAGAATTTTAGGCGTGTTTCTTTACTTGCTGACTTAAGAGTTCGCACGATGGTCGCTCACATCGTTGAACTTATGCAACTTATTCACAACGTCGTGGCTTGTATTATATGATACACTGTAGCCCAGGTATTCAAAATTGACTAGTACCATCTATAACAATTTTTGCCCGTACGGGATCAGTTCCACGAAAAACCATCACCTTGGTCTTAACTGTAGATATTATTTATAATCCAGAGTCTTTGCAGGTCCTACTCAACAAGAGTATACCCATCTGCAACCTGTTTTCCGAGTTCGACAAAATAGCCTGATCGTCCGCAAACAAGAGAATGTCAATTGCAGAGTTGCCAATCATAAAATTCTCGGGAAAACACATCTGCCAATTTTGTATGACATCGTCAATATATAAATTAAATGAGAAGGTAATAATGGACACCCTTGTCGTACTCCTCAATTGATAAGGTTAACTCTAGGAGCTGTTCTCTGTTTCCCTGCTTTGATTAACATTTTATTCTCAGCATAAAAATTGTTATTAGATGTTGTGGGATCCTTTCCTTCCCATTATTGCCCATAGTGTTATTACGTATAGCTTATACATTTTGCCCGTAGCTTTCTTTTATTAAGTATTATTTTTATAACATATTTTGAACACTAAGAAATTGAATTGTTCCTCGAGGAGTAACTGTACAGTCAATCAACTAATCTTTTGTTTGTTTTCTCACATCGACGTTTTTATTTGTGTTCATAGCGAAATATGTGTACTTTGCTTATTTTGCTATACAATGTGTTATTACGTGTTTAGTGTAAGTCAGGTATTTGATTACATCTACATTGAGACAAATATCACGGCTCAGCGAACAGCTGACGTCTGTCCATACCACAATGTGTGACCCCATTACGCTTACAACGTTCTACGCTATTGTTTCAAAAATCAAAGAATACAGCCAAGTATTTTAAAAATACATAATGTTCATAAAAAATTAACTACGTTTATCCGTGCCACTACAATCACCTTTAAAATGACACAAAATCAATCTTTAAAAACCAGAAGAACGCTGCTGGTAATGTGTGCGGAAAGCACAACGCACTTGGCTAGGTAAGATGAAAACAGCTGTTAAAACTAAATAGAAAGATTATAACACAGGTTTTGAAACCAACGGAAATCGGAGAAAATGGATATTAAAATTTGATAAATTGTAAAAACGTATATGCAAGAAAATATAGTGAAGCTAATAAAACCCGAGAGAATAACCTTGCATTACCTTGAGTACTCATGGGAAGAATGCTTAATTTAGGATGATCGTCAACTGGAAACCGACCGAAGAAGAGACCAAAAAGTCGATAGGAGGCAAAAAAACAGGTGTGGAAAGTATAAAATTTTTAAAATGGAAGGAATTAATGTGAAACATGTGTTGTCGTCATCATCATTTTCAGCAAGGATTAAACCAAAAATGGTTTGTTCCTGTCCCAAGAGGATAGAGTACAGCTGGTGACTGCAGCGTTTCTTTAGCCGTCCCACACCTCTCCGTTCTTTTGACTTAAATTCATTAGTTGTTTGGCAATCATCCAGAAAACAATGTGTTATGCACCATAAAACATATGACGGCTTTGAGAACGTGTAAGTGCAAGTATTCAACAAAAAATGGCCAGTTCCCAGCTGCGTTGTGCGAAACACAGTGGATAGAGAATTGCAAAGCACACAATGTATCTTTCACAAATCACAGCAAGCCAAGACGCTGTTTCTACTAACAAAAGTGTTACACAGAACAAAGAAATCGTGAAAATTAAACAACTCTTGCTGTACTTCAAGCAACATAAAAGCAGTTGGTGTCCCGTTACAAACAGAAATAAAACTTAAGAGTTAATGTTTCTTGAAAATTTATGACATAACCTGCTAATGTTTCGTTCTGTTTCTTGACTGTAATAACACTTTTATATTATTTTAGCCATACATTTCTTTAGATTTATAATCTTTTTACGCCGTCAAACAAGACATTGACTTTTTTTATTTTAAACGTGCAAAGTAGAAAGTTTGTCTAACAAATAGTGAGACTGATTGAGAAAATATTAATCAATATCAATAATATGAATTTTAATATACTATTATGTTTTATTAATTAATATAATATAATATTAACATTAATCATTATATTAATTATTATTAATATTATTATTTACACTAAACAGTGTTACCTTCTTTGAAGCAGTTCTATTGGAAAGCTGAACTTATAGTGGACGTTGTACCCATTGAGTGAAAGAATCTGGTATTCTTCAACTGTCAATATCTTTCGTTACTCCTATACAATATCTTGGATATACTCTACAGATCTTTGAAAAAATGAGTGCTACATTGTTGTATTTTGATTTTTTTTAAACAGGGTATAATTAAATAGACTAAGATCGTGGGGTGGAGTGCTGACTTGCCAGAAAATACCAGAGAAATGCTGTTTTTAGACAAAAATATTTGTTAATTGAATGTGCATTGTGACATTTACTGTTATCTTGTTGGACCATTTAAGAGAAAACAGTCACTGGTTGAACTGTAATACCAGGGTTGACTACAGAATACCAGGTTAATACTTGTTAACTTAATACTAGGGCGGGCTGACTAAATGTTTCAATTTCCTTACGAGATGGTCAATATAAATATTAAAAAGAGTAGGTGATATGCTGCACCCTTTTCTAACGCGTTGATTGACAGATATTTGTTAAGATATCCTACTATTCTTTTTGCGTTATAGAGGTTTATAGTTGTTTTAAGCATACAATCTATAACGGTAAACTTCTTATTCTTCTTCTATAGCATCACAGTTCGGAGTCGAACCTTAGCCTCCATAATCATCCGCCTCCATTATTCCCTGTCCTTGGCGATCGATGTCCATCGTTGTATTTTAAGTAAAGTATCAGCATCCCTCATCACTGCGTCAATCCAGCGATGCTTGGGCCTTCCGACAGGCCTTCTACCCTCAGTTTGACTAAACAGTACATAGGTATTCGGTTGTCTTCCATCCTAATGATGTGTCCTGCCCATTGCAATCTATGCAGTCGGATGCTGGTGGCCACATCGTTGTCTTTATATAGCCTGTATAGTTCCTTATTGTGACGCATTCTCGTATCTCATTGACTTGGATTGGTTCTCTTAAAAAGTATCCTTTCAAAAGTGTTGACTATGTTAGCGGCTTGTTTGTTCTCAGTCGAAGTCTCGCTGCCATATGTTATTACCGGTCTAATCGTAACTTTATATAATGTGACTTTAGACTGATGGTGGATATTCCTTGTCTTGAATATAGTTGTCAACAAAGCGTATGCTCTATTTGGGGCCTGTATCCTTTTCCTTATTACGTTTATTCTTCATTATCTTCTGCCATCCCACAACACAAATATTTAAACTGATTAACTATTTCAAGGTTTAATGGTTCGATTTTAAACTGTTGAAGGTTCCTAGTTTTCTTTCGAGTGGTGATCATAACCTTCGTTTGATCTGTATTAACGTGTAATCCTATCTCTTCTGCTTCACCTTTGAGTTAAAGGTAAACTATATTTGCCGAAATGTATAATAATAATAATAATCACTAACTACAACACTTACTTACCTACTTATTTAATCCAAAGCTTTTCTACCTTTCGGTGTAAAGCTATGTTGGAGGTGAGTCCTCTGAGGTCGTCTTTTTCCACATATCCCTCCATTTATTCTATCTCCTGCTAGCATCTTTACAACACTACTACACTCCTTTACAATAATACTACTACACTAACTACAACACTTTAGACTAAATACCGCTGTCAAATAGGATACACTAAATAGTAAGCAAAGCATAAAAATTGTCCGAACGTTATTGATCACCGTTTAAGATTTATTTTAACGACATTTTTATGATACCGGCGCAGCGCCACACAAGGAATGAATCCGCATTCAATGATACCGGCGCAGCCCCACACAAAGGATAATAAGCAGTGACTCCGTATTCAGCGATACCGGCGAAGCGCCACACAAGCATAATAACAAGTGAATCCGTATTCAATGATACCGGCGCAGCGCCACACAAGGATAATAAGCAGTGAATCCGTATTCAATGATACCGGCGAAGCGCCACACAAGGATAATAAGCAGCGAATCCGTATTCAATGATACCGGCGCAACGCCACACAAGGATAATAAGCAGTGAATCCGTATTCAATGATACCGGCGCAGCGCCACACAAGGATAATAAGCAGTGAATCCGTATTCAATGATACCGGCGCAGCGCCACAGAAGGATAATAAGCAGTGAATCCGTATTCAATGATACCGGCGCAGCGCCACACAAGGATAATAAGCAGTGAATCCGTATTCAATGATACCGGCGCAGCGCCACACAAGGATAATAAGCAGTGAATCCGTATTCAATGATACCGGCGAAGCGCCACACAAGGATAATAAGCAATGAATCCGTATTCAATGATACCGGCGCAGCGCCACACAAGGATAATAAGCAGTGAATCCGTATTCAATGATACCGGCGCAACGCCACACAAGGATAATAAGCAGTGAATCCGTATTCAATGATACCGGCGAAGCGCCACACAAGGATAATAAGCAATGAATCCGTATTCAATGATACCGGCGCAGCGCCACACAAGGATAATAAGCAGTGAATCCGTATTCAATGATACCGGCGCAGCGCCACACAAGGATAATAAGCAGTGAAACCGTATTCAATGATACCGGCGCAGCGCCACACAAGGATAATAAGCAGTGAATCCGTATTCAATGATACCGGCGCAGCGCCACACAAGGATAATAAGCAGTGAATCCGTATTCAATGATACCGGCGCAGCGCCACACAAGGATAATAAGCAGTGAATCCGTATTCAATGATACCGGTGAAGCGCCACACAAGGATAATAAGCAGTGAATCCGTATTCAATGATACCGGCGCAACGCCACACAAGGATAATAAGCAGTGAATCCGTATTCAATGATACCGGCGCAGCGCCACACAAGGATAATAAGCAGTGAATCCGTATTCAATGATACCGGCGCAGCGCCACACAAGGATAATAAGCAGTGAATCCGTATTCAATGATACCGGCGCAGCGCCACACAAGGATAATAAGCAGTGAATCCGTATTCAATGATACCGGCGCAGCGCCACACAAGGATAATAAGCAGTGAATCCGTATTCAATGATACCGGCGAAGCGCCACATAAGCATAATAACGAGTGAATCCGTATTCAATGATACCGGCGCAACGCCACACAAGGATAATAAGCAGTGAATCCGTATTCAATGATACCGGCGCAGCGCCACACAAGGATAATAAGCAGTGAATCCGTATTCAATGATATCGGCGAAGCACCACATAAGCATAATAACGAGTGAATCCGTATTCAATGATACCGGCGAAGCGCCACATAAGCATAATAACGAGTGAATCCGTATTCAATGATACCGGCGCAACGCCACACAAGGATAATAAGCAGTGAATCCGTATTCAATGATACCGGCGCAGCGCCACACAAGGATAATAAGCAGTGAATCCGTATTCAATGATATCGGCGAAGCACCACATAAGCATAATAACGAGTGAATCCGCATTCAATGATACCGGCGCAGCGCCACGCAATGATAATAAGCAGTGAATCCGTATTCAATGATACCGGCGCAGCGCCACACAAGGATAATAAGCAGTGAATCCGTATTCAATGATACCGGCGCAGCGCCACACAAGGATAATAAGCAGTGAATCCGTATTCAATGATACCGGCGAAGCGCCACACAAGGATAATAAGCAGTGAATCCGTATTCAATGATACCGGCGCAGCGCCACACAAGGATAATAAGCAGTGAATCCGTATTCAATGATACCGGCGCAGCGCCACACAAGGATAATAAGCAGTGAATCAGTATTCAATGATATCGGCGAAGCACCACATAAGCATAATAACGAGTGAATCCGTATTCAATGATACCGGCGAAGCGCCACATAAGCATAATAACGAGTGAATCCGTATTCAATGATACCGGCGCAGCGCCACACAAGGATAATAAGCAGTGAATCCGTATTCAATGATACCGGCGCAGCCCCACACAAGGATAATAAGCAGTGAATCCGTATTCAATGATATCGGCGAAGCAACACATAAGCATAATAACGAGTGAATCCGCATTCAATGATACCGGCGCAGCGCCACGCAATGATAATAAGCAGTGAATCCGTATTCAATGATACCGGCGCAGCGCCACACAAGGATAATAAGCAGTAATCCGTATTCAATGATACCGGCGAAGCGTCACATAAGCATAATAACGAGTTAATCCGTATTCAATGATACCGGCGCAGCGCCACACAAGGATAATAACCAGTGAATCCGTATTCAATGATACCGGCGCAGCGCCACACAAGGATAATATCGAGTGAATCCGTAGGCCTATTCATTGATACCGGCACAGCGCCACACAAGGATAATAACGAGTGAATCCGTATTCAATGATACCGGCGCAGTGCCACACAAGCCGTATTTATTATTGTTTTTTCGCTTGTTTGTCACGTTTTTTCTGTAAAACACTCCAAACTAACAGCCTATCCTTTCCCGACCAACACTACACCCTTCAACTCTGAGACACTACGTAGATCGGTTATCTCCTCTAGTTAAACTTCTCAGAGTATGCATCCGAACTTGGGATACATTTCCTGTTATGTGGTATCCAGCATAGTGTATTACTCTTTTTACAAATTTTGGTCCACCTTAAGTGTCGTACAATTTTAAGCTTTCCAAAATAAAAAAACACATATGCACGTTTTGTTTATATTATCTTTACTTTCATACACCACAATGAAGTTTACGTATTCTTAATATCGACTCCTTAAACTGTTGACTCCCTCCCCCCCGCTTTTAGTAGGGTCAATTCCAGAAACGATAAGGGTCTTAGAAGTAAACGTATGGACACCAATGAACGGATTACCACTGGGGATACAACAATTCTTCTCTACTCCTCAATAGCAAAGGGCTTATTCTGTATCTAAAGCTTTCACGCTCAACGTCGACAAAGTTGGGAATAACTCCGGGCTCTCTTGGGCCGTAGTTCACTAATGTTGTTAATTACAGACGTTTCGCCCTCACGTCTGTACCCCAGTACTGTGGTTAACTGACGTTTTTATGCACTGAAGATGGCCCCCAGAAGTGAGTTCAAAACCTCTGTGATTAACAACATTAGTGAACTACGATCCAAGAGCCCGGAGTTTATTACCATGTATCTATTAAAGCGCTTTACAATATAAAACATGTAAAGAAATAAAACATAAACGAAATATAATGTGTGTATACATACTGTTGCAAATAGCATTTATTTCTTTGTGCATGTTTTATCAAACCGCCAAGTAATTTCCTGGCAAAACCAACGATATTCCCACTAGCCGTCTCGGCGTCTTTACCTTTAGCGTTGTGGCAAATAAGATAAAAGTGATCTAAATTCTATAATTAACAATCAACAGCTGTAGTTAAAACGTTTCACAGGCAACAGCCAGCACGGGTTGTCGCGCGTTACATGGATCGTAGATAAAATACCCGTTAATATAAAAAATTTATAAAGCCAAATCCAAGCGAAATCCAGTAAAATCAAAACCTTGTTTTAATAAAAATTTAAAACAAAACAAGATATAGATCACCAATACGACAGGTGATTAGAGATTTAACGAAGGAATGGGATATTTCGTATATGAAAAAATACATTTGGCTAAGAGAAAACGGTTCTAAAAGGGACAAATAAATATTGAATCCTACTAATAGCAGCAATCGTCACGAAAATGTCGGAGGATTGAGGACAGAGTAGGGCGGAGAACAGAGGAGGACGGAGGAGGAGAACAGAAGAGATTTTATTAAACTTGTGTTAATGACATTGCACTAACGCGGTGATTAAATTGTCACAGAAAAATTTGTTATACGCGTATACACAAGAGAGTTTGAAAACATGAAATTTAAATAATGATAATGTGACACATTATAATATACACACACACATTTTTTATTTACTAATGGTACCTATAATCTCAATCTTCTATTCTACTGTATTCATTGTTAATAGCCTAAAGATACCATACAATATTATTACATGGTATCTTATCTTTTAAACTATGAACAATTATTAATACACTACACTACAAGAATTAAATTTAAATACGCGTGGCAATAACAAACTTCAAACGGCGCAGCATTATAAAGTTAACAGTTGAGTATCTGAATTGTCTACGCAGCGCCTAGTTAATTATACGAGTTCAATTACGGCACCACTTCACAGGCGGCAAATTGTATTACAGTTGTAGTACAGTTGGCAAAACCAACGATATTCCCACTAGCCGTCTCGGCGTCTTTACCTTTAGCGTTGTGGCAAATAAGATAAAAGTGATCTAAATTCTATAATTAACAATCAACAGCTGTAGTTAAAACGTTTCACAGGCAACAGCCAGCACGGGTTGTCGCGCGTTACATGGATCGTAGATAAAATACCCGTTAATATAAAAAATTTATAAAGCCAAATCCAAGCGAAATCCAGTAAAATCAAAACCTTGTTTTAATAAAAATTTAAAACAAAACAAGATATAGATCACCAATACGACAGGTGATTAGAGATTTAACGAAGGAATGGGATATTTCGTATATGAAAAAATACATTTGGCTAAGAGAAAACGGTTCTAAAAGGGACAAATAAATATTGAATCCTACTAATAGCAGCAATCGTCACGAAAATGTCGGAGGATTGAGGACAGAGTAGGGCGGAGAACAGAGGAGGACGGAGGAGGAGAACAGAAGAGATTTTATTAAACTTGTGTTAATGACATTGCACTAACGCGGTGATTAAATTGTCACAGAAAAATTTGTTATACGCGTATACACAAGAGAGTTTGAAAACATGAAATTTAAATAATGATAATGTGACACATTATAATATACACACACACATTTTTTATTTACTAATGGTACCTATAATCTCAATCTTCTATTCTACTGTATTCATTGTTAATAGCCTAAAGATACCATACAATATTATTACATGGTATCTTATCTTTTAAACTATGAACAATTATTAATACACTACACTACAAGAATTAAATTTAAATACGCGTGGCAATAACAAACTTCAAACGGCGCAGCATTATAAAGTTAACAGTTGAGTATCTGAATTGTCTACGCAGCGCCTAGTTAATTATACGAGTTCAATTACGGCACCACTTCACAGGCGGCAAATTGTATTGAAATAATTGAGGTAATTGACCTGGAAATAACAGTGACGCAGTGTAAATTATTATACCGGGTAATGTCAAAATTTTGTGGCTATACGGAGGTAACAATTCATAGCAGAACAATTCCTGTCATTCGTTACGAAACTGTAGTACCATGAACTGTTGTTTGCGGTCTTTTTCCATTTTTGCTTATGTTTTTAGATAACAAAGTCGGCGTGGTAGTTTTAGTTTCAGATGGGATCTCTGATCGTGTATTATTATATTACAGAGAGGAGTAGTGTTTACGAAATAGCATGTTCTCTAAATCTGGCGCACGTTATTTAGTCAGCTGATTACTCTGCGTTAGATGCACTGTAAACTGCAGACAAAACTATACTGTCATTCATTGTAATGAAAGAAATTGCCTCAATATTCCTTTCCTTTTCCTGGCGTTACAGCCCAGCGTGAGTTTCAGCCTGTTTTATGACTTTCTTCCATTCCGCCCTCTCATTACACATCCGTCTATATCCCCTCACGTTATACATCTCAAATCATGCCCTTCGTCATCCAACCATCTATTCCTCGGTACTTCCTCTGATTCTTCTTCCTACCGGTCTCAAATCTGCAGTTATCTTTGCCATTCTTCTGTCATCCATTCGCCTTACGTGGCCCAGCCACTCAAGCATCCTAATCTTAATTATCCGGACTATATCAGCACCCTGAATCAGTTGGTCCAGTTCATGGTTCATTCGAAATTTAATAGCCATTTTCAGTTTGTAGAAACATTTGGTTTCCGAATAGCTGCCTCCAGAACTAGGTTAAACGAAGTAGTAGAGAGTGCATCTCCTTGTCGCACTCCAGTATCTATACCAAGAGTAGTAGTTAACTCTTCATTAACTCTTACTGCAGCTTTGGAACCAGCCAAAATCGCTTCTATTAGTCTTACATATTTAGCTGGTATTCCCAAGATGTGAAGGTCGTTTAGCACTTCTTTTCTGTTGTCACTATCAAAAGCCTTGTTTGAAGTTTACATATAGTATATGTAAGTCTAGGTTATAATTGTACGCTTTTTCTTTTATTAGTCGTAATGTGAATGTATGATCGGAAGTTGAACGATTACGTGTTAGGTTGCCTCAAAATTGTATTACAGAAAATCTTACGCTAGCGTATGTGTAATTTTAAGAGTATCGGGCTACGTTGAGATGAAAGATAATTATGTAGTGCTCTAGACAATTCGAGATTGTCTTTCCACACGTTTCGCGACTAGTTGGCGCATTGTGTCAAGGTTGTCCACTGACCATGCTTCTATCAGATTCCAGAGAGTTAATTACGGAATTCTCTCTAACCGTCGGCCGGAAACTGGTAGATGACTCTGGACCTCTGCGAAGTCTGTACAAGCGTCGGCGGTCGGCTTAGCTTTTCAGTTACACCTGGCGATTTTACGAGAAATCGATTGGTAATAGGAAGTGATTATGTTAATCAGTGGAAAACTGTAATAAAGTGACATTGTTTGTTGAACAACTTTGTCTAGAATTAATATATAATTGTGCATTTGTTTAGTACTAACTGTTTTTGTTTGTAATTAGCGACTTCATTGGTGTCAGTTATTCTGTTTCCACTGTACCACACGTCGATTCGTGAGACTGTCGTAACAACAGATTGTGAAACGTCTTTACCATTATGCAAAACCGCATTTCCGTCTTTAGTTTTTCAGAAACAAAAGGAATCAGTATTTTATTCTTCTTCTTAGTCCATCCTCTTCTACCCGTCGGTTGTCGAGATTTTGGAGAGAGCTCTCCATCTCGTCCTGTCCAGTGCCTGCCAAAACCCTGGCACGGGCCCAAATTGCTCCTGTGCCTTCTACACTCTTCTTAATGTTATCCTCCCAGTTCGTTCTGGGCCGTCCTCTTCCTCTTCTGTCTTCTAGTTTTGTCTCCCATCTCGGGTAACTTTCCTCATTCATCCTACAAACGTGACAAACCAACGCAATTGTGAGCTTCAATTTTATCATTTAAAGATTTGTCTTCAAATTCGTCAGTAGGGTTAACGTTTCTCACCATATCTCTACGAGTTTTCTTGTCAGTTTTCTTCAGGAATTTCACCTCCATCAGTAATTTTTTTGAGACATTGTTTCACAGTCAGAACGCGGTTATTATTTTAAGCATACGTATTGTGTTGTGGTCTCAAAGTTGCATATATTCGCATCGTGTAGTGGTGTAATTGTATTCACGTGCCACTATGACTTTGTGTTCTGGAATGATGTGCGAGCGAAAGTTTTTATTTGTATTTTATTAAGTTGACGTACTCCATGTGAGTGATTCTTGTTTTTACCAACCTGGTGATGGGACCATGAGTCCCGAAACGCGTAGTTTTTAAAAAACATTGAAGTTTCAAGGAGGAGCACCAGTGTACCCGGATACACGAGGTAATATTAACTATAATTAATTATTTTAAGTGTTTACACGCTTCTTTCCTTGAAGACACTTGAAATTCTGATCATCACGTATACACAAAGCTGCGATAAACTGTACTTAGGTAAACATTGATAACATCGTTGTTGGAAAGTTGGATGCGCTGACCCAGTTTGCAGTACAGTACTGAAGTAATTAATGCTGATGTTTGTTGTGTGAGTGCGCGATCACGAGTTTCCAAGCTCTTAGTTACTTTCTGCTCCTACCTGGACGTATTCAAACGTCAACCGTATACAGATTATGGAATGTGACCAGTCCACCAACTGGAAAAGTCATATAAAATTATCTGTAGCAATTTTATTGGAAATAATAAAGCAGAAAACTATCGTGATATAGTGACTGATCTTATGAATTCAAACAAAGCAATGGAACACAACATGTCTTTAAAAATTCACTTCTTGGACTCTCAACTAAACGTCTTCTCAGAAAATTTTGGGGCTGTCAACGATGGGCACGGTGACTACTCTGAGTTACATAGTTATTAATTTATTAAATATTAAATAAGTATCACAAAAATGTTGTGCGTGATAAAAAATGCCTGAAGGTATATTTGAAATCAAATATTGTTAGACTTCAGTAATTTTGTTCTTGTGAAAGAAAAGAAGTTACTTTTGGCAGAGCAGTGTTTGGAGAAACGGCTAGCAAAACAGATCTTATAGTAAAAAACCCGAAGGATGGACAAAGCAAAATAAAAATGACGAATTGAAGGAACAGCATTTTTTGCAAAAATAAGATGTTTAGAAGAGTAACTGTAAACATTTTAAATGTCGGCAGAGAAGGCTGTAGAAATAATTTTAAAGAGAAAAAGGGGAATTTTTAAAATGAGACGCGTAAAACGACGTACACGTGAATAATTTTAAGGTTGCTTACGTGAGCAGAAACTTTTAATAATATGTAGGAATGTTGTAAGGTAGTAAGTCGCAAGTTGTTGTCTTAATGTAGTTTTTAAACTTAGTTAACAGGGGGAAATTGGATTTTCTTTCACATCTTTTTGTCAACTTCTTCAAGCATAAGTTTAAATATAAACTAATAACAAGAATTTTATAATAAGTGACTTACGACAGCAAGTATAAAACCCGTCTTTAAAACAGCAAATGTCTCAAAAAGTTCCGCCTTTCATTATCATCATGTTCAGACATTTTCCTCTGTAGACATTTTTATAAACGCACTAATTAAATTATAATTAAAAAAATAATAAACCTGGAATATAAACAATAGATTGATATAATTTAAAGACCGTCTAGAAAAGTTGTTAATGTGCAAGAACAGTGCCTTCGCACACATTGCTTGGATAGCATCACGTAGCGTTACTTTTTATCTATTTCTTTACGTGGGCTTCCTCAAGCTTGTTCCTCTACACGTAACAAATTCTGTTGCTTTGTTATTTTATGTTTGCTTCTGGGAACCACTTTTGCAGATCAATTATCACACAACACGCTGTCTTTTGTTTCCACCGTGAAAGGTACTATACCTAATTCAGACATGTAGCTGCACTTGTTATGTTATCTATGTCTTCACCCAGACATTATCTATTGCTACGACAAATAGGTAACGCTCTCCAATACTCGAAAGTGTCGTTGTACGTGTTTCTCGGTTAGATGAACAGGTGAAGCGTATCGGTCAAGGCCGGGCACTCGCGTACGTTCCAGACTGTTCGAGCTCTTGTAACTACACAAATTATGTTGGCATGCCGCCAAATATGGCATTCGCCGTACGAATATGGAAAATTATTCTGAAACACCTGCTGGCTCTATATAAGCAACAGTGGCCGGCTTATTTAGTTACACCTGGCAATATTGTAGAGTGCGGATCAAGTGATTGCTGCGGATTAGTGGAAATTGATTATTGTGTAATAATTAGTGTAGAACTCTATTAGATGACTTTTTTATTGCGTGTAGACAAATTTAACTTGAATTATTGTTTGAAAATACCTTGTTGATCTTAGATTGTTATTTGTGACTAATTAAAGCTGATAATTAGTGACATTTTTGGTGCCTGTAACTTTTTTCCACTGTACAATACGACGATCTGTGAGACTGTCGTAACAGTAGTATTTTAGTACGTCACAAATATTTTTAAACTGTTGAGATTGAATATAAACAAAGTATTTTTGAGAACTAATTACGTAGTCTTGAGCAAGTGCGACACCGACTAGTTGCTATCTGATACACAAAGGCAATTGGTGGAGAACATGTATGTCTACAGTACACGGCAGAAGAGAGACAAGCAAGTGTGTGTGTGTGTGTGTGTGTGTGTTCAAACCGTTTATTTGCTTTTCATTTTAATGTTGTGTGTCCTTGTAACAAATAGTATTCCAAATGTTGAATACTGTCTTCCGGTAGACTCCTGACACGAAGACTTTGCGTGTTCAACACGACGAGAACTGTTTCCATTCATTAAGATTTTACAGGAAGTCTCACGCCTGTTTCCACCCTGCCCTATACGTAGAACTGCGGTACTTACCGCACCACGCAGCACACACACACACACACAAAACCGCTTTTTTCTGTTTATCATCCCCTGGTTTCCCTTTTTCTTCCTGTTTTGTTATTTCTGTTTTTTCTCAACATTGCGCTTACATATTTATTTTCTCAACATTGCGCTTACATATTTATTTTCCAGTGAAGTCTCTCTGCAAACTACATTACGTTTGTTGTACTCTCAATTGTTTTCTACTCTTTGCAAACACTATTTTCATTTCTTATTTCAAAAGTGTGCTTTATCTACTATTGTTCTTTCTCTCAGTCCCTATTTTGAAGCGCTTTTTATATACACAACTACTGCAAACATTATTTTCATATTTAAATTAATTTTTTTCTAGAAGATTTGCCAAAACAATATCCTCTCAGAAGACGATAAGCTTCTTTGTTTCACATCTCAAACTTTCTCTCTCTTTCTCTGTCTATCTGTACGTCTCACTCACTCTCTTTCTCTCTCTTTCTCTATCTATCTATCTATCTATCTGCCTCTCTCTTCCTATGTTTTAAAGGCAAACAAAGGGTTAGATTTCCTCAGCATTCTTACTACCGTTGCAAGCTGTACTTGAAGTGTTTTATATTCTTTTTAACTTAACGATCTCTACTTTCGTACGCATGCTACATACACAGTTTATCGTATTCCACCTTTACACAGTGATAACACTACTTGCCTATTTCAATCTTTAACAATTTTCTTGCCATTATATATTTAATCTATAGCTACGGCTTTCGCTGCCGGCGTCAACTGTGTTAGAACGTGACTGAGTTATCTCCGGGCTGTTAGGCCGTAGTCCACTCCTGCCGCTACAAACAGACGTTTCGGCCTCTCCTCTGGAGGCCATGTTTGGTGTGATAACAATTCGGTAACTGGCACGAGTATTTGCCAGTTAACCACACTACTGTGACAAAAGAACTGTGGCAAGAGAAAGGTTCTTTTGCCACAGTACTGTGGTTAGTTAACTGGCGAAGACATTTGCCAGTTATCGAATCGTTCTTACACTGAAGATGGCTCCAAACGAGAGGCCGAAACCTCTATTTCCAGAAACGCGGTTTAATGGCCCGGAGACAAGTCAGTTACACTCTAACATATTATATATTTATTTGCATCGACTCCGCAATTATTTAAACACTTTTTACGTCAGTTTACCTCCATAAAGTTTGACTGATTAAACGTCTGCTGCTTCTCCTCAGCCACGTATATTCTGTATCTGTTTCCCAAGGCGCGCTCTTTGTCATTATATAGAATTTTTAATGATTGTTTTGTCTTCTAACACAACGTTAGTATCTTATAGACGGTGTACCTTACTTCTTCGTTGAATTTTGATAGAAAATTAAATTTCTTTTTTCTACATTCCAAATATATACAAAACATTCTCATTGACGATACTATAAATAGTATAAGAAAAGGTAAGTGTCACTGAGTTTGAACTGATTTATTAATTAAACAATTGGAAATTTATGTACATATATTAGGCTAAAAATAAACTAAGTACAAGAACAAGAAATGGATTTAAAATGTATTCAGCTCGCTCTCTCAGCGTGAGAGTAAATTTACTTTTATAATAAATACAATTATTTTTAATATTCTCACTACTCTTGTAATAGTATTTAAAAATTTATAACACACTTACATTCTTTGAAATATTATGTTTGCTTACAGTACACTACTTGTGGAAGTGGGGACATTTTGGGGTAACTGTGTGGGAAAAATGTTAAATTAACCTGGCAAAATTTTTTGCGTTTTTTTAATTTTGTTTTACTTTTTGTTACATGTTTCTTTACACGTTGAGTCAGTTTACTGCCCCAGGAGCACGTGGTGTACAGGAATGAGCCGGGCACCATAGTGCCGTATATGAAGTTCTCACTTTAATAATTTAGTTTCCCTATAACTCCGATTTGTTCCCACTCCAATTTATCAAACGTTGGTATAAACATTTTAAGTCCAGCTTATTTACCACCGCTGCACAATTTCCCGTCTTCGTCATTGATCTTCTTTTCAATATTTTCCCACCATATACGCTTATGATTCTCCCTTGTCACCCAAACCATGATGTCAACAGCCAGCACTCCTGCGTTATGGCAGAGATGTATTATTTGTTTGGTGGTAACGATGTGAATTGCTGAGTAGTCTTTTTGCTAAACAAGATCGTTATGGTTTTTAACTTTTGAGCGCTAAACATAGTACAAACTATTGCTACTGATACCGGAAGATAGAAACTCAAAGGATAACGGAGATGTTCCAAGCCTCTCTGTATACCATCGCTGGGTCTCCATCGAACTAGAGGTCTATTGTTCTGAACGCTGACCAGGAGCCTGACGATGCTAAGGTTAGTAGCCTTGGATCTGAGACGTTCAGCTCTAATCCTCTGCGGGTTACGGAATATCGACTATCTACAATTTATCAGCAGATAGTAGCAACCTGCTCCATCGCACAAGGCGGACACAGAGCCGGAGCCCCACAGCCGAAACCACAGGCCAAACTCGAGTCCTACTCAATACATCAGGAATGAACACAAGTCAGACTCAGGGAGTACCCTGTTTGCGGAGCCCCCCGGCCTCCGAGTAGATGATTTAGCAAGGCCAACACAAACCCTGACCCGCCTCCAATCAACCACGGGTCGACGTGGGGGACTTAGCAAAGGCGGCATAAGCCACCATTTCCGGTCTGTACACCCGGGGGTTTGGTTGGTCTGATATCTGCAGTGGTTTATGGAGACCACTAACCCCACCTTCCCCTATCCCATATTTCTCTACTTCTAAGCTACATTAGGCTCTTGTCTTTCACAAATATATGGTGGGAGACACTATATGCACAACATAATTAGTGGGTAGATGCATTTCAAAACTAAAGAGTAAACACACATTATCGATTAGAAGGAGAAAGAATGCGTCATCTCAGATCCAAGACGTGAGAAAAAGCAAATTTTACAGTTTAAATTAAAATGACTAACTTTATTCAAAACTTACGCTGTTGCCTGCTAACTGAAGTGTTTGCGCAAAGTTAAAAACCGGAAAGCGAGCGCTACAGTTTTGTTTCGCAACACAAAGCATGATATACAAAAGGCTCATAGTTACACACGCAGCCTGGCAGTTTGCTGCTTCCCTGACTTCTTTGCTTTTAACAACACCCAGCAGACAGCAGCACCAGTCCACGGATGATACCGCCTACAAACATCTGCTGCTAACTAATCATAAACGCTTGCCTTTTATGTTACTTCTTTAGTAAGTAATGGCTAATGACACGTTTCACTCTATAACACGTGTATATAAATATAAAATTCAAACACATTTTTGGCTACGGTCTGTTTCTTGATGTATATAATATATTTAATACTAGCAAAATACCCGTGCTTCGCTACGGAGTTTCACGTTGTACGTAATTGTACAATTATTGCTCGCTTAATAGTAGAGCATTAGATAGATTGTACAAATTCTCAACTCTTAGTTTGTTTATTTACATTTATAGCAACAGCTATTTATTATTTATTTCGAGAAAATCGTTAGAGCCGTTTCCGGGAAAAAAAGGACATACATTTATTAATTAATTGAACTTTGAAATTTTCTCGACTGTAAGAACCTGCAAACAACGAAGTTTTTCAATTTAAAACGATGATTAAAAACTCAGAACTAAATGTATTCGGGGTTTCCAATAAACTGAGATGTCAACCACTTCATTTACAAAGTATGCAATTTCCGCGATAAATTTCATTATTTGGTTTTTTGCCCCTTAGGAGTGAAAGTTTTTAAAACCGTTTCTTACTGAGCACCTAAGACATATGATGAAGCTACGTGCAAAGTTTCATTGATATCCATTCAGTGGTTTCAGAGATATCGTGATCAGTGAGTCAGTCAGTGGTATTTGGCTTACATAGATATCTATATCTAGCCGATTTACCCAGCGTTGCTCGGGTTCATAATTTATTCATAGGCTCATAGGCACCTATTCTTGTTCCAACGTTATATTACTTGTATATTGTATAATCTTCCTTATATTGTTACGTTCGCATTCTCACTGGAGGAATACTCTGTAGCGCACCTGTTTAAGAACATGTCATAAACTGTATTCTTATATCTGGAGAAGAATTCTGTTGCGCGTGATGCTCCTGCTCGATTTCTAACTCTGGGAGAGGGCGAACAGCTAAATTAGTTTTCAATAAAATGTCTACAGTACTTGCACGCGCTGCGTATTTACTGTCTTTTATAATTCATTGTGTTAATGTTGAAATAAGGCATTTGTTAAATTAATGTCTCCTAAACTTATTCTAACAATACAATACCTCTATAGATTTCAGCTTATCAATTTTTAAATTCAAACTGAAGCAAGTGCATTTATATTGTCTGAACACTATGATCTGAATACATTTGCTATCAAAACTTTGTTTTTTATACTCGCTTATAACTTACTTCGATCTTAACTTATCCACTTTTAAATTCAAACTGAAACAACTCTGAATTCACACACTATTAAGAAGTTTCTTAAGATGCATACACCACCTTTGATATCATAACCTATATCTTTATTTATAAGAACCGTGGACTCTGGCCCCGCCGTCTTTCGCGGGATCCGACCTAAGACTCCCCGGGTTCCGTGGATGAACTCCGGGGAAGACCCGTCGGACGACTCCCGCGCTATTTCCTACGCGGGAGACTTCCACCGATGCTATGGTAACCAGAATCTATTCTATTGGGTTGCCATAGTAACCAGATCTAATAGTTTTTAAGACCCAAAGGACCCCCCAAAGGATCGTATCGAAAAAACACTTGTCCTATGTTGGTTCTCCCGTTGCGTAAAATATTTGTGCCAAGTTTGGTTGAAATTGGTCCAGTGGTTTAGGAGGAGATGTGGAAGACCCCAAACGATCCCCCGAACAATCGTATCGAAAAAACACCTACCCTATGTTGGTTCTCCCGTTGAGTAAAATATTTGTGCAAAGTTTGGTTGAAATCGGTCCAGTGGTTTAAGAGGAGATGTGGAAGACCCCAAAGGACCCCATCGAAGAAAACACCTATCCTATGTTGGTTCTCCCGTTGCGTAAAATATTTGTGCCAAGTTTGGTTGAAATCGGTCCAGTGGTTTAGGAGGAGATGTGGAAACTCCAAAGAACCCCCCAAAGGACCCCATCGAAAAAAACACATATCCTATGTTGGTTCTCCCGTCGCGTAAAATATTTTTGCCAAGTTTGGTTGAAATCGGTCCAGTGGTTTAGGAGGAGATGTGGAAGACCCCAAAGAACCCCAAAGGACCCCATCGAAAAAACACCTATCCTATGTTGGTTCTCCCGTTGCGTAAAACATTTGTGCCAAGTTTGGTTGAAATCGGTCCAGTGGTTTAGGAGGAGATGTGGAAGACCCCAAAGAACCCCCCAAAGGACCCCATCGAAAAAACACCTATCCTATGTTGGTTCTCCCGTCGCGTAAAATATTTTTGCCAAGTTTGGTTGAAATCGGTCCAGTGGTTTAGGAGGAGATGTGGAACATACATACATAGATACATACATACAATAGGGGGGGGTTTGCCCCTTAGGAGTGAAAGTTTTTAAAACCGTTTCTTAGAGAGCACTTAAGACCTATGATAAAGCTATGTTCAAAGTTTCATTGATATCCATTCAGTAGTTTTTGCTCTACGTTGATTCTATTTCAGTTAGTCAGGCAAAATTCCCCCCTCTTTTTCACCCTTTAAAGGTCGAATTTCCAAAAATCCCTTCTTAGCGGATACCTACATCACATAAGAACCTACATGCCAAATTTCAAGTTTCTAGGTGTTATAGTTTCGGAGATTTCGTGATGAATCAATGAGTCAGTGAGTCAGTGGTATTTCTCTTTTATATATATAGATTTGTAATGACTTTACCTCAAGATGTTTTTCTCCTTATTTGGGACATGTTTCGAGAAGCCTTGTGTTCAAATCTTTAGCCTTCCTGTTTTTCAGTCTTGTGTAGTAATTGTGTGTTGGTTGGTTGTTGTTGTGGTTTCCTGTTGGCCTCTGGTATTTTAAATTGGTATTGGTATTATTGTGTGTGTGATTGTGGTGTATGTATAATGTTACACTATATATATATATATAAAAACTACAAGTACAAGTACAAGTATTATAAAAAATTACACTAATACAATACCATGTACTCAAAGCAACTATGAAGTGTATCTCACCGGTCAGGTCGCAGGATTTTTTTATTCTCGTTGCGTCAAGTATATGTAGTTGCACAATAACAAAATAATTTTCAAAGAGGAGTGAGATGTTGATGACATGAAACAATTAATTAAAACCGTTTCAAAATAATCATTCTATGATTTATTAATATTAATACAAAATATGCAAATATTAAAATTTCGTATTATAAAATAAAAAATATTCTCTTTTATAAGTTTGCAAAAATACAATATAAACTTCTATGGTGTTTATGACATATAAAAATAAACAACCATATAATCTTACTAGCTAAACAGACATGTTAAACAAATTCTAAACACTTTTTATTTCAGTGTGTCTGACTTTGACTCAAATTTTAAATAATAATAGCAACTCATTTACTAACAAAAATAATATTAAATCTCAAGGATAAAACTAATTGTTGCTATAAAAAAAATTAAAAAAATAACATTTACTTCCAACCAATTATTTATTTCTACTTACTTACTTACTTACTTACTAGCCAACGCCCACCCTTGGCTGTTGGGCCATTAGGCGGCGCGCTGACCAGTAGAGACGTGAGAGCCTTGCCGTACCATCTTCGTCTTGGACTTCCGTGTCTGAGATCAAGGCTGGACATGCAATTAGGTGATCCGCATTCATGGAAGCGTATCCACAGAGAACACATTCAGGAGACGACAACACGCCAATGCGGTGCAGGTGGGAGGCCAGGTAGTCATGACCGGTTGTAGTTCTAAAAAGAGCAACACTAGTTGCTCGGGGTAGAGTTCTGTTGATGGGGCCGTCCGTAACCAATGTTGCCCATCTTTTTCCCACACAGGCTCTTAATTGTTTTTCTTTTAGCCATAGGCTTATTGAGGAATTTATTCGTGCTTTCGCAGATGCATATGAGCTGGGGGTCTCCGGCTGAGGTAGTGCTGCGCCCATTTTGGCGAGGATGTCGGCTTTTTCATTTCCCATGATGTTGACATGGCTGGGTACCCATTGCAGTTCAATCTGCCAGCCTAATTGTACAAGGTTCTGCAGTTCTCGCCTACACTCAATTGTCAGGGAGCAGTTTGTATCACCATTTGAGGTCACGTTTTGAATCGCTGCAGTCGAATCTATGAGGAAGACGGCTTTGTTAGGTGGTGAGATCTTGGCAAGCTCAATAGATGCTGCCTTTATGGCTGCTACCTCTCCGTCATAGTTGCTTAGCCGGCCTCCTACAGCGAGGTGGCCTTCAAATAGAGAGCTGTAGAACCCAGCCCCTGTTGCCCCTGTAGATGGTATAGAGGATCCATCTGTGTAGATTCGTATCCACTGCTCAGCGGGAAAATGTTTTTGTACAGTGTGTAAGGCTGCTTGACGAAGCTCGGCTTCATTCGACTCAGTTTTGGTCTTATTATGGTCGAAGAGTTTCAAGTTAGCATTTGGGAGTTGGCTAAAGAATTCACGGTGATGTATAAATGGTGCTGCCTCATTTGGTTCTATGTCATATTTGCGTTGGAGTTCTTCATACATCGCAATCGGGCATTTCTGAGTTTTCAGCCTTTCTGTCGCTGTTTTATAGTTATTCCACCGTTGTTGGTAGGCTCTTTTACATCTCTCCCAGGATATGAGGCACAGCTTTTCCCGTCTTACTTGGATAGGTTCGACTTGCAGTTGTGACTCCATGGCAAGTATAGGAGTTGATTTTGGCGCACCAGTTATCGTTCTAAGGGCTGCATTTTGGACCAAGTGAAGTTTCTGGCATGCTGCATTGGAGGCAGTAATAGTTGCTTCTGCGCCATATTCCAATAGCGGCCGAATGTAGCTCTTATATGCAGTTGTCAGAACATCTTGATTTGCTCCCCATGTAGTCGCAGTGAGTCGTTTAAGTAGCCGGCAGCGCCTGGACGCACTGTTCGCGGACTGTTCTATATGGTGCTTCCACGTCATTCTGGTGTCTATATTAACACCCAGGTATTTAGACATGTTCACCTCTTCGAGTTCCGATCCACAATAGCGCAGATTGACCGTAGGCCGCCTTGTTGATAGAGAGAAAAGTTGGTATGTCGTCTTGGTGGTATTTACCGTCATGGCATTTAGTTTGGCCCACTCTTCTAGTTTAACAAGTGCACTATTAATAGTTGCTTCAAGACCCATGATATGGCTGCTAGTTGCCCAGATGATAAGGTCATCGGCATACAGGAGCGCTTGTACTCCCGGCACACACCGAACAGCCACCAGAATGTCATTGACCATAAGGTTAAATAGGCTGCAGCTGATAACGGCACCTTGGGGTAGCCCTTGGCGTTGAATTCGGTACTCTGAAAGGCAATCATTATAGCGGACACGAATTTGTCTTTGACTCAGGAAGGACGCTATCCAGTTAAAAAGGTTACCTGCGACGCCACTCAAAGCAAGTTTGTGAAGCAACATGGGTCTCCAGACTGTGTCGTACGCGTTTTTTAGGTCAACCATTACTGCCAGGGAGGACATTTTCTTGTGGTACCCATCCTTAACACTTTGTGCAAAGTAGACGACTTGGTCCATGGTGCATCGGTGCGCTCGGAAACCTGCTTGGCATTCATCAATAACCGCATTCATTTCAAAGAACTGGTTCAGACGCCGCACAACCATTCTTTCGGCAACCTTGCAGCAAGCACTTGTTAATGTGATGGGGCGGTAGCCCTCAGGTGTATCACTTGGCTTTCCTTTCTTGGTAATAGGTATAATCTCCCCTTTCCTCCATTGCTGGGGGACGCGTGTTTTCCACGTTAGATTAATGAGATTGAGCAAGGCTAGTTTCGCTGTGTTACCAAGATTTTTTAGGAGTTCTGGGTAGATTGCGTCGGCTCCTGCTGCCTTCTTGCCCTTTGTGTTTAATAGTGCAAATTCAAGTTCGGAGAGGCTAAAATCGCTTAGGCAAATTTTTTGTTCGGTTTTGTTGAGGCACTGCATTAGAGGTTTTTTATTCAGGTGTCTGTGTTCGTTTCTTGTCTTTCGGGTTCGGCTTATATTTGCGTAGTACTTGCAAAAGGTGTTAGCTATTTTTTTGGGATCTGTGATAAGATTGAGTCCGTTTTTGAAAGGTTGTTGTCCTCTGGCTTCAGTGTCATTATTTAGCCTTGAGACAAAACGGTGTGCTTTTGCTCCATCGCGCCGGAAATCCAGCTCCGATAAGAAGGTTTTGAAGGCCGATCTTTTAGATTGTTTAATTTCTTTACGTAGTATGGCCTGGGATTTTCGGAGTTGGATACAGTCAGATAGTTCTTTAGATTTCTCTGCTTTCCTTCTCAGAGAGTCTCTTGTTTTCTTGAGGGATGAAAGTCTTTCATTCCAGAACGGTCGAAAACCCTTTACTTGACCCCTTGGTACACATAATAGAGCAGATTTCAGTATAGCATCGTTCAGGGACTCTATAGCTGTTTCAGGTGATTTCCAATTTATTTCGTGTGGTATAATATCATTTGTTATCCTGCCGTATTCGCTCCAGTCGGCTTTTCTAAAGTTCCACCGGGGGGCACGTTTGTTAATGTATGTGGCTTTTCCTGTCGCACATTTGATGAGAATGGAGCGGTGTCCACAGTCTCCTGCGTCATCCATCAAGTGAACTTTTGTCCTCTGTGCGATGTTAGGGTGCGCAAGGACGAGATCTGGTCGGGAAGTCTGTCCAGCAAATGACAGGAAGGTTGGTGGCGTGTCTTTCAGGTCAAGAAAATTTTCGTTGATGAAAAGTTCTATGCGTCTTCCTGCGGGTGTTAACCTGTCATATCCCCATCTCGGTGATTGGCTGTTAAAATCACCTATGATTATGCTATTTGCTTGGATCATTGATTCAATTGCATCAAGGGATGGAATATTGCCAGGAGGGTTGTATAATCCTATGACTGTGAAATGTTTGTTATTTTTCCATATATGGGCTAGAATTATTTCCACTTTGTCATCGTCTTGCATCTCATGGATTATCTCAAATTTAGAGCAGAGATTATTTTTAATTCCAACAATTATCCCCGAGGCGACTTGTCGTGATCGAGGTAAAATATGGCTGCAGTATCCGGTAGTTTGGTAAAATTCAGAGAATTCAGTCGCAGCGCCTGCTTCTACTATAACATATAGATCCACATCAATTTGGCAGATGCTTCGTTTAAATTGTAAAAATTTATCGTTGCTAAGACCTCCGGCATTCCAATACAGGATACTTAGGTCCGTGTCAAGGCCCTGAAAAGGGCCGTTGGTGTTTTTGGCAAGGTTCTTTTGTATCATTTTGGTCAGCGTGCTTTAGGCGAACCTTTGTTGATCGTTTAGTTTATGCAGGGGGCACCACGTGCAGGCGATCAACTTCACCCCCCAATTTATGGACCATCACACACCAATTTATTTCTACTGACACACACAAATTTTAACATAAGTACAATAGATCAGTATTTTTAAAATTTCTTGTTAAATTAAATTATTTTCTTTAATTACTATTTAAATTTATGTACAGTGATTATACTTAAAACTTTAAGTCTTTACTGTTCATATATGAGTTTCTTTTTAAGAGTTCTTTTCACAAACAAAAAATATAATTGTTTATTCATCACCTTTGTACTGCCGACGTTACAGTTGCTTGCGCGCGCGCGCGCGCGCGCGTGTGTGTGTGTGTGTCCTGTATCCTGAGAATTTGATGATGATGATTATGCTGATGCTGTGTTATCTGTCTCTACGGTTGTTTGTGATGGTCCAGAGTTCCTCCATAAGTCTTGGTGTGTGTGGTATCAGATGTTCGATCGGTCGGCAGACCAGCAGCGTGACGTTGTGTGAAGATATCTTAAGTCTGAGATCGCCCCAAAATTCCCGTTGGTATTTATACTGGACGGCGATCTGACAAGTCCAGGACTGTTTTCAACCTGTTAGATATTGTTACTTCGTGCAAAGCGTCCTTTTAATTACAAATCACTTTTTGGTTCGTTTTCGCGATTTCGTAAATATACTTGTAGCACGAGCGATATCATCGTTTGAGTAATTTTTTCTGATCACTCACATATAACACACTTATTAATTACTATTTAATTACACTAGTAATTAACATTAAATTACCTAGCGTCTTTATTATTGCACATTTTTGCAATAATTTTTCTTCACCATATTCGTTAAAAATTCCTTAATATAATGGTGTCTTTATAATTGGGGTAAGTCTTTGTTCACAGGTTTAAAACGTATTCATTAGTTTATTTTTATCCTGTTAAAACCTGATTACAGACAAACCACTAATTCGTACGCATTATTCTATCTTTGCATGTCCGAGCTGGCTTCACTCACACAAACACACAAGCGCTGTATTTACTCGCGGGGCAGGTGTACGCTTTCTGACAATTCTTAGCCAGCATAATAATGTTAAAAACTGTTCATCATATATTTTCTGTGCTAAATATTTACAAACACACCGCCCTGGGCAAATATGCAAATATATATATATATATATATTGTTGCTATATATATTGCGACGATACAAATCAATACTTTCGCATAGGATACTGCGTGTATATAAATTACGAACAAGACTATATTGGAAGTGTAGAAAAATTATTTATTAGCACACAAGAAATGATTGTCTATACGATATATTTTAAATTACACAATGTCATGAATAGTATTATATTTGTTGTAAAAGAGTTTATATAGTTCAATTTAGATGGGTTTTACTTGGTAGTCGAAATCTTATTACTCGGCGTGACGTCCTCGCTCCGCTGCTGTTGCTGTTGCTGCTGCTGCTGCTGCTGCTGGTGCTGCTGCAATTTCCCTGGGCGTCTCGCCTCACACTCTCTCCTTTTCGCTTTCAATGATGGGTTCGTCGAGCACTGATAACATAAAGCAGATTCCACATATACAAATTGTCACTCTCGGAATGGTTAGCGTTATCTCACGAAATAAGTTATTAATTATTAAAACGTTATTAATTATTTACTCTGAGGGTGATAATGAGTAATATTTATACTAGCGGTGTATCAGGCTTACACCTTCCGGCAACTCTTGAAGTGTTCCGCGAATTTACAGATTTACCGCGGTCAGTAAATCTTTCTATGAGGAAATCTTCTACTCACGCGAATAGCACTTTAATAATATAATAATAATAGTTGTTCCCCCAGCTTGGTTCTTGTCGATTAACTCGAAAAGAATTCCAAGTCTTAGCGTTACTTTAGATTTATACCAGTTCATACAAGAAAAACTCTTGCAGAGGAACACACGTTCACTAGGCAAAGGCTTTCGATGAACTGCCCGAAGTAAGCCAGACAACAGACGAATCTGACTGAAATTAGGGGCTTCTGAGTGGTCAATCAGCTGTCCACGTGGTTGATAGAACAAAAGATAGACGGGTTGCAAGCGAATCTTTGTATAAAGTTGGCGAGAGTCTGCATAGATTGTATCTCGAAATTTTATTACTCTTCCATAGATAAGAGAGAGAAAAGTTGAGGTTTTAATTATTAAAAAACCACATTTATAAAACAGCTGAGAACAACAGAGTATATAGAAAATGCAGCTACTTCCATAAATAATTCACTGTCCAAGTTTCAAGCTGATGGATTAATTAACACGGAAGGTAAAGCGAATAATGTTTATCACACGCGAACGCGCGCACATATTCACACACAAAGGACATGACATAAAAGAACAAAACTTTACAAATAATTTGATATAACATAATTCCTTATCCATCACTAAATACAAAACTTATAGCTAATTGACAAAAAATTGTATAAATCCATTTAAAACCTGTTAATGTCCGTCATACATGCTCTGCTATACTTAATATAGATCATCATCCTGTGTTCCGTTGCAATACGTATAGCAACAAATCCTGTGTTTGTGATGATCCTGTGTTTTGTTGCTATATATATTGCAACGGAACACAGGATGATCAACTATGTTGTTTGTATCAGAGCACATGGATGACGAGCATTTTCATGTTTAAATTGGTTTTATGTAACACTTTGTCTTTTAGCCATAAGTATTGTATTTAAAAATGCATAAGCATGTAGGGAATACTAAATTCTTCATAAAAATGTGTTCTTTATTGTCATGTATTTTTTGAGTGAATTTGTGCGCGTGTGCGGGTGTGATAACGTGTGATCGCTATATCTTCCGCGGTAATTAACCGATCGACGTGAAAATTTGACAAATAATTATTTATGTAAATAGCTTTAATTTGTGTATTCTCTATGGTTCATAACTATTTTAGAAGTACGGTTTTTTTAGTAGGAAAAACTCAATTTGAGACACTTATCATTAATAGGGTCATAAAAATTTGTAGATAATTTAATGCAAGTTAGTGCATATTTATACAAACTCTTTCTGGAAAAGTTTATATCTGTTGAAAGCACCAATCATGTGACTTGGGTTTAGCCAATCGGAAAACACTAAATTCATTAACACTCATTCTCTGTAGAGTAAAGATCGACACAGTCTGTCTGTTGCAGTTGCAAGGTGAAGCTGTGCTCGTGCGTGACAGAGTTGTTCTCGATCGAACATAGAAAAGTATAACTTAACATAATCCTTGATATTCTGTATGATTTTCTGCGTACAGAGCCGAGTGGGTCAATTATTTATTTAGAATTATAATATAGTATTGTGCTTTCGTGTAAGTTTAAGATATCCGCTTAGGGAATATAAAGACACTTTAAGATTGCATGGAAGGTGTACGACTAATACACTTATTAAATTGATACCCATATTCACCCTGAGATTGATAAAATTTACATATCAATTAATAATAAACTATTCTAGGGAAAATAATAAGCATTGCGTACTTAACATATTTGAGAAGAGGACGACAAGACGAAGAGGACGCCGGACGAGGAGGACGCCATGACGAAGAGGACGCCAGGAAGGAGTGACGCTGCAGAAGAGGACGCCAGGACGAAAGCGGCGGTAGGAAGCGGAGGATTGCACGTACTGAAGTCGTAGCCTCAATCAAGTAAAACCGCTGTATTATCGAACATTATAAACTATAAACAATGTAAGCGAAGTCTAGGCTTTCTGTTAGAGCTTTTCATTACATATTTTGTGCTGAGTCAAAAGATTCAGCGCTAGTTCAGTCATTTTATTGGCAGTTTTGACGTTATTGGCAGTACGAAATTTAAGGCAGTAATTAGTGCTGCGCTCTACCCGTGGATAGGAAAAATTAATAGTTTAGACAACGGCGGTCGGGGGGCGGCACTTGCCGACTCTCAGTGGTATGAACGTTCCTAGTGCTGCGTCCTGGCGAGATTTTCCTTACACAAACGGTGACGAAGCTGAGATACAAGTTAAGGTCTGTCTGGCTACATACCGCGTGGGTGACGATCGACATTATATTCCTTCGGTGGAGAGTAGAATTAATTCCATCTTCTACTTCTAACAACTATGGAAAGATAGTTTCTTAAACGACTGCGGTGAGTTTTGATTGCATTATTTTAATTATATATTAAATTTCACGGGAGAAAACGTTTTTTTTAGTAAGCTTGAGTAAGCGTACCCACTTGTTGAATCATGCATTGTGAGATACGTAATTGTTCGTAAAGTTTTTATAAACCGATAAAACTAGATTATTGGAGTGTCTGAATCTCGGCCCTAAAACCTAAAGTACATTAACAACAAAATAATTAAGTTTGAGCTTTCATTAACACCTATGTAACGAGATTGTGTTGGGCACTTAACCTATTGCACCATGCGTCGTCATTAAGTGGTATAAAGTTTTGCTACAATGACAGTAAAACTTTATACATATATATGGGAACTTACTCAGGCACGTTAAATGTAAATCATGTCACATTCAAATTAATGGTGTTCTCAAATTATATGTAGTAAGAAAACTATGTGTTTTAAATAAATTCTGCACCACGTGGTAACCACAATTTCACTCTAAGTTATAAGTTCATAAGATGTTACAGAGCTAAGATAAATTATTATATTGCAAAAAGCAACTCACATTCGGTGAGGTTCAGTTTATAAAGAATCATTGTTAGAGAGTTTTTTTTAAGTAAGGCATGTTGGCCAAAATAATTTTACCAAGTTTCATTATGTAGCCCATAACTAGGTGTTGCCTTTATATAAGTATTTTGGAGGGTGTCCAAACAGTGGGGGCATTTGTGTGTGGTCTCTCACTAAAAATATAATGTGTGATCAGGGTTCGCCGATCAGAGACAGAGTCCGGCTACATGACTGAACAAATTCCATCTTAAAAGCTCCACACTCGCCACCGAAGAGAATTAGCTCACCACAACAACAACACCAAATGCCAATCATGAGATCGCCACATATTCATAAAAGAGAATATCCTTCTGGACCCATAAGCAGGTAAAAAACAACCATTTATAATTAACACGTAGAATCAACATGGCACCACCAGTTATACATAACCATCAGTTTCTACCGTTCAAGTAAACATTCATTTGGATCCCCAATTGATGGGACAGTTTAGTGTGTACACTAAGAAAAAGAATTAATTTTAAAATTTCAATTCATTGATGGTGACATAGCGATTATTTTCTTGGATTCAGTTAATATTTTTCAGGTGGCCTTGTTGAGAGGGTATACTTCTTTATTTAACCATTTAAAGGGGAATTATAAATCACTGTTGTTTTTTTTTATTATTGTTGTTATGAGATAGAATAATAAAATGGGATTGTTAATTATTTAATTCTTGCGTTTTCATTGGAAGTCCCGTCATACTGGACCCGGCACAATTTTTTGCTTCTCTAGGCCTTAGCCTAGTTTTAATTAACTTGTGGCCCCTCTTTACAAAAAGAAATATTCTTTTTGTTTTAACTACTCAAGATGAAGTAGGGGTTACATTTGGTAGCAGAGCGCGCTTACGATGAGGGTCAACCCGTGGGTCCTGTGGGTGTGACGGGGCTTGCAAACTTAGGGAATATTTTGGAACTTTCACAATGTTAAGTTCAAATAGAACTTAGAAAAATTTTAAAGGCCCTATATCCCAAAGTTGAAAATATTTTGTTAGTTTTAAGGTTTGAAATATATGTATATGTACTTGCCCGCCTTGCATAGTGAATAGTGCCACGTGGTAGGAAATATTAGAAGGGGAAATCCCTGGGCAAGACTTATCGCAGTCGGTGCTTGGTTAGTTTGAGTTTACCTTGCCCATGTTTGGGGAGGTGTTGTTTTTTTGTGATTATGCGGTATGGCCCGATCGGCAGTCGGTTTCTTCCGATAGATGGTAGCCGGAGGTAACCTAAGAAATGTTAAAATAAATTTTCGTTGGTCGGTATTTTGTTTTCGTGTTGTGTGTGTTGTGTGTGTCGCGTTCCTTTTGTCTGGTGTAATCGAGTGTGAGCTGTTCAGGTAGTGGGCTAGTTCTCGCATCGGTAGGTGGACCCGCAGTCTACTCTTTGGAAGAACAGTACTTGGGTTTTTCAGATTCTGGTTTTATTTAAAATAAGTTTTAAAGTTTATGTTAAGTGTGCCGACCACGAAGTGAGGATGACTTCAATGAATCCTGAGTTGTTTTTAAGGGAGGAAATTGAGTTCGAGCTCCGGGCCCGGGGTAAAGAAACCCGAGGCAATGTCCAAACCTTACGGCGGCTGCTCTGTGAAGCGGGTGATGCGCTCTCCAGGGTCACTATCACTGACCCCGAGAGTGAGTGGGAACGGTGTACGGAAAAATGGGGTGAGCTGCAGGAGTTGGCTCAATCCGTCGAAAGTTTGGAGAAGGGACCGGGATGCTCTCTCGTTGTCCGGCGGATCCGGCAACGTATGCAGCACTTGATTCATCGGCTGCAGAATTTACTGGCACAAGTCAGTGAACCGCCATATATAATACCGCCACCATATAATATAACAGACATAATACAGGAGATTACCTCGACCCTCCAAGGGTCACCACCGGTAAGAGCATCCACCCCAATTCCGGTTGTGGAGGAGTCCGTGGTCTCAGCGGTGAACACTTCTTCATACAGAGAAGTAGAGCCTGTACTGACTGGTTCGGGGGTGGCAACGTACATCCGCCTGCCCAACCCACTTGCCCATATAATACAACAACTTCCAGTCGTGGACGGACTGGAAGCAGACAAACTATTACCTTTTTTCAAAATAGTCTTTGAATTGAAGGACTATCCGGGTATGCTGGAGCGAACGGTGCTCGAACTCATCTTCCCCTACTGTCGCGGTACCATGGCTGACAGGGTGGCGGAGGTAATGCGACGCAAGGAAGGTGTGGATGTGTTCCACCGGGTGGTGCTGAGGGCGTTCGTACCCAGTAGACTGATGGAGCAATTGCGCCATCGTCATTTTTATAAAGTTCAGGCACGGGGCGAAACATTGGCCCAGTACGTGCTGCGAATGCGCCAGGTAGCTCGTATTCTGGGGATGGGCATGTCGGAGGAAGAGGTAGTGCAACACATTCTCGACGGCGTCTCTGCCGACGACCGTCTGCGACTAGTTTTTGCACAGCGGCCGCAGTGGTTTACCGACCTGGAGCGACTCTGCGTTATGACGGAAACCATGCAGATGACCGACCAGGCGAGCGGAAACAGTAGACGAGCCGAACCAAGACCTCAGACATCGGAAGGGACCAGAGAGCCTACCTTCCCCCGACAGGCCCAGCCAGCTCGATATCGTCAGCAAACAAATTCAAATTCAGTGATTTGTTATAATTGTAACCGCCCGGGACACGTGGCGAGAAATTGTACGCGAGGGCGCGCGCGACCAGCACCACCTATGTCTAGACCAGCGCCAAAAAACTAAGTAGACAGGGGAAGATATTTCGGAGGATGTCTTCCCCCCGCTTCAATTCTGTTCAACTTCCGCCGACCTCCAGGCAGTCGTTAAAAGACCAATCTTCTAATATCAAGGTCCAGTCCGCTACCTCGCAACAACTTTCTGCTGTCGCTCGAGGTAAAGGGGGGTCAGCTCAGAGCCTTAGTTGACTCCGGTTCAGCCCGATCCATCATTTCATCTCGGGTACATGCGGACCTTGAACGACAGGGTTTAATTAAAAGGTCAGACAAGTCATCTGCAATATGCTGGACGGCATCCCGGGAAATCTTGCCTATCTCCCGGGTTACTTCCTTTAAGATCAAAATCGATGGGTTTTCTTGGGTGTGGTCTTTTCTGGTTTCTCCTGCTCTGGGAGTGGATTGTATCATTGGTGCCGATTTCATCGCAAAAAGTGGTCTCGTGCTGGACATCCAAGCGCACCAATGTTTTTTTAAATTTAATCGGGAGGTTTTAATTCCGTTCCTTGGGTACCAGGGCGCTAAGCCGGGTATCCAAGAAGTAGCTTGTCCCGATTCTGCACGAGACCATCTCACTCCATCCCAGCAGACGGCCTTAGATCATTTGTGTGAGGAATTTCCCGAGGTGTTAACTCCTACTTTGGGACTCACACACCTGCTGGAATACAAAATCAGCCTTACAGATTCAAAAATAGTGAGGTCACACCCTTACAAGTTTGCCCCTCCAAAGATGACCATTCTGCGAGAGAAGGTTCAAGAATTATTGGACCAAGGGGTGATTGAACCTTCTCATTCCAGCTATGCCAGTCCAGCATTTTTAGTGCCAAAGCCTGGTGGCAAACAAAGAATGGTTATTGATTACAGGAAGTTGAACGCCAATATCGAGGTGGATTCTGTTCCCCTCCCGGATTTACATTCGGCCTTTGATTGGTTCAGTGGGGCCAGATTTTATACCATTATCGATCTGAACGCGGCCTATCATCAGATACCTCTTGCCCAAGAAAGTAAACCATATACGGCTTTTTGTGTACCCTGGAATTTGTACCAGTACACAAGGGTTCCCATGGGTTTGGCTGTGGGGGCCCAGACACTTACTCGCCTTCTCGACACTGTCTTTCACGACATCAAATTCCGTTTCGTCTATAATTATCTTGACGATCTTTTGGTATATAGCGAGACCTTCGAGGATCATCTGCGGCATTTAAGAGAGGTGTTGGGTCGTTTAAGAGAGGCTGGCCTCACTGTCAATCCCGAAAAGGTTCGTTTCGCCCAAGAGAGTATTTCTTTCTTGGGGCATTTAATTTCATACAAGGGCGTGACGGTAGACCCAGAGAGGACACAAGGCATCCGTGACTTTCCTCCGCCAAGGGATGCGAAAGGCATAGCGAGATTCGTCGGTATGATAAATTTTTATCGGCGTTTCATACCGAATATCGCTGAAATTGCCGCTCCCTTGAATGAACTGAGGAAGAAGGGGGCAAAGTTTACATGGGGGGAAAACCAACAGAAGGCTTTCGCTACCTTAAAGGAAGCCATCATTTCCCCACCGGTGTTGCGGATGCCCGACTTTTCAAAGCCGTTCATTTTGCAGACGGACGCGAGTTCGGTTGCGCTCGGAGCGGTCCTTTCCCAAGTTATTGACGACGCTAGGCAGCCTGTGGCTTTTATCTCACGCACGTTGACCCAGCAAGAACGTAAATCATCCGTTTATGAGCTAGAGTGTTTAGCTGTTGTGTACGCTCTAGATAATTTCAGGCGTTTCCTGGAACATGCTGAGTTCCTGCTCGAGACCGACAATCAGGCTCTCTCATGGCTTCTAGCTCATCCCCGGCAACTGGGTAAAATTGGTAGATGGGTGGTGAAAATCTCATCCTTTAAGTTCACCGTGCAACACATCAGGGGATCCCAGAATGTGGTTGCAGATGCGTATGTTTTCCCAACCCAGTGATGCCCAAGCTGAGCAACCCTGTTCCGTTCTTCTTGATTTTCCATTAGCCTTCACTGATGTGTTACCCCATCAGTTAAACGACGAAGTGCTGGGTCAGGTCATCCAAACTATTAAGCAGGGTAACGTACAGGCCCCTTATTTCTTGTCCAAGGGAGTCCTTTGTTGTCGAGAAAGAAAAGGACGAGCACCTAAAATCGTGCTGCCTAGCAAATTAGTGCCCATGGTCTTCAGCTATTACCATGATTCCCCAATCGGAGGCCACAAGGGAATTTCGAAGACCATTTCCAGTATTAGGAAACATTTTATCTGGAAGGGCATGGATAGAGACATCGCGACGAGAGTAAAAAACTGTCATCTGTGTGGCTTGAGCAAGCCTGCCCAGAACACGAAATTAGGGTTGTTATCTTCTGAGGTGGCGAGCAGACCAATGGAAAAGTTATTTATTGACTACGTGGGGCCGTTCCCCCGTAGCAAGTCAGGTAATGCTTACCTGCTTGTTTGTGTAGATGCTTTTTCAAAGTTTGCCTGGCTACTGCCCTTACGACAGGCAACCGCTCGTTTGGCACTTTTCAACTTGTTTGTCGAGACTTTGTCGAGACTTGTTTGTTGAAACAAGCCGAAAGTTGAATGAACATGTCCGTCTCTGACCTAAGTGTATTTTTTATAAGGTGCTAATATTGTGCAATTTTTCTCTTTTCATTAACTGGCCCTATTTAAGTATATATAAATTCTTTATACTAATTCTGATAACTGGGGGGCGTTAATTATTTTAAACAATTTTTATTTCTCACCCTAATTAAGTATTTTAGCACTTAGCCACTTAGGCACTTACCTTTGAATTTTTATTAGGTCCTGGGAACATTTGTATGCGATACATTCTCTTATACACATGACGTGCAATTAACCCACACCATGTGGGTACTATTATAAATGTAAATTTCTTATCCTAATTCGGATTATTATAAACGGAAAAGTTAGAATTTATATACACCAGAAGGGTAATATAAAAAAGGGCGTGGCAAGAGACCTTTATGTATTTTATGTACACTGTTGTATAATGTATTTTTGTCCTGTGGAACATGTTATGTCTGTATATTTCTGTGTACATTTTGGGGGATATATATATATATAAATATTATGCATTACTGTACTTTTGGTGGGAACTTGGGATATAGGGATTTATTATTCAGGGTCTTTTACAACAGAAAGTTAACACATGTAGGCATGTGGATATATCCTTTTTAGTTTGTTTTTTTTTAATGGAGGTATTCTATCTCAATAATCGTGGCTGATCATTTCTTTAAATAAATTATTTATTTTATTTAACAGTATAACAAGTATAGGAAGTGTCACCTTTAAAGTTCATTTAATTGGTTGAGTAATTATTTTAATTATTAATAGTAACTGGGAATGAAATCATTTATCTTCATTAATTTATATACTGCATTTTAAAAGGAACACATAATATAAATTTTATATTTTATTAAATAGTTTAATGGGAGCTTTATTTTGAGGTTAATGATTATTTTAAAATTTCAATTCATTGATGGTGACATAGCGATTATTTTCTTGGATTCAGTTAATATTTTTCAGGTGGCCTTGTTGAGAGGGTATACTTCTTTATTTAACCATTTAAAGGGGAATTATAAATCACGGTTGTTTTTTTTTTATTATTGTTGTTATGAGATAGAATAATAAAATGGGATTGTTAATTATTTAATTCTTGCGTTTTCATTGGAAGTCCCGTCATACTGGACCCGGCACAATTTTTTGCTTCTCTAGGCCTTAGCCTAGTTTTAATTAACTTGTGCCCTCTTTACAAAAAGAAATATTCTTTTTGTTTTAACTACTCAAGATGAAGTAGGGGTTACAATTTGTTATATTCTCCTTACTTTATGACATGCAAAATAAACATTTTTTGGAAGGCACTTTTGACATTTTCCCTTCGGTTACATCTTGCTTGTATCAGTTTGGTAATTAATACGTCTCCTGAATATGTTACTTGCATACCACAGGGTAATGTGATAGTGGGGTTGCCACCTTCGGGCGTAATGACAAGCCCGATTTTCTGTCTGGGTTGTCTCCCCTAAACTGACTACCTTATCAGACTACAGAGACCATGTTTTTCTGTACACAGTAAAACAACCGTTTCAATCAAAGAATTCACACTTAAGTTAACAGCTATACCAGCAAAACCTACTTCCTCGTCCACGGAACGTGATTCTTGAACAAACGCAAGGTGTGCAATCAATGGACTGTACGTTGTGCAGCGGACGTGGGAGGTGATTTTCCAAACTGAAACATAACAGCTACGTTACGGCAACCCCGACAGAGACTACTTGGTCACGTAAGCCGGGAGTAATGCGGAAGGACGGCAACATGCCCACAGAAAATTTTAGAAACTCAAGCGCTTCACAAGGAATCTCGCAATGTACGGTCCACTGAGGGACCTGTGAGGTGCGAGATCTGTGGAAGACCTGTGATAACCTCGTAAAGCCGGAACATGCAGACTTGAATAATATCGGAAGGTAAGAAAGGATTTCATTATAAAAAGAACACTTCAGAATCCTTTCCGTGTATATTTCTGTTGCGGTCCGGCTGACTGGAAGTGACGTGACACAAGAAAAGTTGTGAACGCAACTCTCAGTAGACGTGAGCCTGTGCTCAGCAGATTAAATTACATACTTCAAGCAATATGACACCTGCCCACTAATGAAGAATGCGCTTAGGCAACACCGGCGGCTTGATAAGTCTTTGGTGGTCTATATGTAGATAAGTTTATCAGTTTTTGCTGGGACAACAGAACAAGAAATACAATAATGACGCATAGAACTCAGCCGAGTTATACTGACTGGTTGTCAGGGAAGTAATACTGGTAACGAGATATGAGAATAGCCCGCTTTTTGCGGGTGAAAGAGGGGAGTGACGTCACACGTAATGTGCACTGTCTGTTCCGAGAATATTGGCTGTAGAATTTTCGACTCTGGTCTGCATTAAGTTTTTTACTATCTTTGTATCTTATGTACTTTGCCCAGATAACTATATTGAAATGGTTATGTCACGGTTATATTATATTCTTACTTTATAACATAAAGTACCACAAAGATTATAAGCTATTAATGAAATGGTTATATTGAATTGTGTATGTTAACAAAAGAAACATTAAACGATGTAGTCGTTTACTGATGAAACGGCTCAAAATTTGTTGCTGCCTTAAAAAGTAAAACAATACGAACAGAAAATTCTACTAACCTGTTACGAAGAAACGCCATTAAAAAAAGAAAGAATATGCGTGTTATTACACGAAATAAAATAGTTCCAGTAGGCCTAGGTGTAAGGGAATAATTGTATAGTTTTTACTTAGAGCTTAAGAAAAAAACACTTTCACTCAATTGTCTTTAAAAGAACTCACGATTTTACTCCAGTGGCCGCGCTAAATCACTATCACTGACAGATTCGTCACTTCCATCACTGCTCAGATCGGTGTCATCTTCATCACAACCTCCAACACTTACAATGATACGATCAATCGCGTCTTCCAGTATTCCATTTTTTTGCCAATATTCACTTTCTATGTTAATTACATGCCTAATGTAACTAGACCAGTCTTCTGGTGTTATAGCAGCTAATCCTTCAGAAAGTATTTGTTGTAGTCTCGTTAAAGAAAAGTCCCCAGCTGTATTATGTGACCTTATAAAATATTTAAGTTTTGACCACGCCAGCTCTATAGCACTCAGATCACACATGTATGGTGGAGTTCTCAGCACCTCATGGCCGTTAAGTTGAAGTAACGTATCGACCGCATAAATTTTATTTTTTGGTCTCACTTTTTCTATTTTTTCGTGGAGATCAGATTTCCTCATAGATGCATCGCATTCAATGCCTTGCTTCCGTAACCAAGTTAACATGTCACTTTTCAACGAGTACTGAGATGGTGGTTTATCTTCTTGCCGGCAATGATACGGTGCATTGTCCAATATAACAACCGAATTCGCTGGGAGATTAGGGATGACCTTTTCACATACCCACTTCTCAAAGTTTGTACTATTCATTTGGCCATGATAGTCACCTGTCGAATTACCTGCCTTAAAAATTAATTCCGCATTATTTAAAAATCCGTTTTCTGATCCTAAATGCGCTACTATTAAACGGTTTGATGCACTTATTGTCGTCATTGTACCGTCAACTTCTTGGTGTTGCCAGCACTTGTGAAACGTTAAATTGGCATCAACCCACGTTTCGTCTAAATAAAATATACATCTTCCTTGTTCCCTGTATTTCTTTAATTTTTGCAGGTAATTACATCGTCAATTGATAATGTCAAGCCTCTCAATGAGAATTTTTCTCTTGGACATGCATCTCTTCCACACAAACCCCATCTCTTTCATAATTTTTCTTAAAGTCCATTCACTCTACTGAAAGTTAATCCTTTCTTTTAAGATCGGGAGCAAGTTTTTACAAGTTGGTACGGTTTTTTTATTTACATAAAAGTCGTGTATTATATTCAAAATGACACGACGGTCAAACTTATCGACCGAAGCTGTCCGTTTCTCCGCACAACGTTTCTTACCAGGTGTTCCTAGTGTTTCAATTGGACGAGCTTTTCCTTCTTTTCTTATATTTTTTATTGTACAAACTGACACGTTACAGTATAATGCAGCTCTTTTAGTAGCTTTGTTTATTGGGATTGTTAACGATTTTGCGTCTGTCTCACGGTCACACTGTTTTATAACATTCCTAATCACTTGTCTTTCTTTGCTTCGAATTGTTTCACCTCGTTTACGTTCAACACTCATGATAAAATCAGTCTAAGATAAAAAAAATGGAATTGTTACTATAGACTATTTATACACACGCACACGATTAACAAAAAAAAGATCACGGTACGAAAAAAGAAGCAATTTAAAACATATATAACAAAATATTTACAACTCACGGCAATACACATTACAGGAGCACGTACGTGCTGCATAAAAGAAACAACTATGAGTAACTGTGCTGCGTGCGGGCTGCGGGTTGATATATTTCAGACAGCGTAGTTATTCACTTTGCAAGCAGTGACCTTCACATTCTTTACACAGTAGACAGGATTGCGGGTCTATTCATATGTCTCGTAGACAGTACTGACAACATTCGATACAAATAAATTCTTGGATTTTATTGTCCATGACGTGTCCGTTGATATGCAGATATATGCATAACACTAACATACATCAATACCACAATGGAAAAATAGCCCACAAATTAAAAAAGCAGAATACAGAATCGCGTCCAAACTACAAACAAAACAGAACACACACTATCAAAAAAAAACACACAAAGAACAAAACAAATTTGATTTACCTGGTGTTTACAAACTAAACTGTTCAGACTGTAACAACTTCTACATAGGCCAGACAGGACACATTCAAACAGAGATACATTGAACACACAAAGACACTACACTTCACCACCGAATCCACCTTAGCAAACGACCTCATTGAAGCAAACCACACATACACAAACATCGACAGCAACATGAGTATTCTACACATACACACAAAAGGCCGAAAACTAGACACTCTTGAACAACTAGAAATATACTGTGCCGTCGTAATTAAATTGAATTACTCGGCGAGCGTTAAGTTCAGTAGTGCCGTCCGTATTTCGCGCCAGCTGTCGGCTGATAGCGATGTGCCTACTGAATTTTCGTCGCGCGGGAGCTAGGAGCAGTGTGCGGCTGTATTATCGTTCGCTGCTGACGTGATCGAGTCAGCGCTGCACAGCTGTTTCGCTTGTCTCCTCGTGGTTGCGAGCGGAGGTTTTTTCAGGACGCTTTTTTCAGCGCATTTGCCCATCAGGACGCTTCTCTTTCACATCTCCACCGGCGGCGACCTCATTGTTTGATTGGCAAGATTGTACCCTACTATGAGTCAGTAATTCAGCAGAGCATCTCTGGTAAGCTTATTTATATATTTTGATTGCTTGTTAATAATTGTATGTGTGTCAATATGTAATTATTCGCTGATGCAAGCTGATTAAGGAATGTGCGTGTGACCATTTTCTCGTTGCTGCCTGAATCCAAGCCACGTGGTAATTTTGATTAAGAGGGTTAAATAGTGTGAATTACTAATTAAAAATGTATAAAAAGAATTGCAGTAAGAAGATGTACGCTTAAAGTCAGTAGAAGTATCAATTTGTTAACCTAATACAAGCCACGTGGCCACCTATGTTAATTGTATTAGTTGTATAAATTCACACAGATTCGAATAGCACTCAAGAGAGTACAATGTTTAATAGCACTACAGCAAATAAAATAGTATAAATAGAATGTAGCAACATTATGATATTTTTCAATACTACTAACTTTACTGTTCAAGTTTGTGTAGCGTAGGGTTATTGTATATCAAGTATAGTCAGTTCATAAATTGGATTGTGTGTGTGTGTGGGGTCACAGTTGAGTCAAGGGAGTTTGTGCTATTATAGTGTGACGGCATACTACAGACAAAAACTGTTTTAGGGTTTCCCGAAACGCCAGGAATCGGGATGGAACTGCTGGCGATACCGTCATCCTTCGCCAACAGCCAAGCCTTGCTGAGAATAGCCTCCCATCGCCGTCGGAAGGAGGAAGGCCCAGAATAAGAGGGAAACCCCAGTCAGAAATTTATCAATTGCTACTATCCTGGACTCCAGCACCATCATTGGTAGACACCCAACAACAGGTGAAACACATCCATTTATTTTTTCAACTTGAGCTACACAAACAGCATTTCTGCGCCATAAACATAGTCATGATAATAATTGAAAGTGTTGTTTTTAACAAGTTCAGGATCATATCTGTACATACACTCTCAGAATTTCAGAAATTTTAAGTATCTAAGTGCTATTGGTGTTTCAATTACTTTTCTTAAAAATCATTAAGACAGTTTGTAAAGGACGTAACATTTATACATAAATTGTATTCTTTAATAATAATAATAATAATAATAATAATAATAGTAATTGAAAGTTTGTTTTCTACCAAGTTCAGGATCAGATCTGTACATGCATTTGCATGATGTCAGGAATTTTAAGCATATAGTGCTACTGCTGTTTTAATTATTTTCTTAACATCACTATGGCTGTTTTGTAAGGGAGACAATATTCATGCATAGATTGTGTTTTTCTTGAATAACCAACGTCGACTCATAAGTGTAATATGACTTAGTTTTATTTAATAGTGTGTTTTTTATAACTATTGCAAACTTTTACACACGTAAAATAGTTTGGCCCGTTCCTGCAAATGTGTACCTAGGCTCTAATATTGCTCACTTCTAGAGTCCGTTCATACTCTGTGTTATTTTGAAATTTATAAAATCAATAAACATGTTACCTCAGTGACGAATAAAAAAAAGTGTGGAACTCGTAGGGAAATGTTAACAACTCTTATTCGTATGAGGATTTACGGCGGAATACATAGAACTCAGCCGAGTTATACAGACTAGCTTGTAGGGAAGTGGCACTGGCTATAGGCCTAAATAAATTGTACTCAGTGACAATTTTTCTTTACTATTCACTGATTACGGTCTTCAATTTGCATGTATTTTAAGGATTACGAAATATGTAAAAAAGGGCATTTTACAAAAACAATCCCTTGGACTACATGATATCTTTCAAATCCAATCTGTCGTTTGATACAGTGATACGTAAACCAACAACATACTGATTCAAACAAGAGGACTTTCACAGATGCATACAGTCAACGATACGAAATCTTACTGAATGGCAGTAGTTCCATACCTTTTGACATCCGCAGCTGTATTGACCTACTGATAGTATTCCGGGTATGTCCTCACGGTAATAACTATTGTATAGGCCTAAACTCTGATTGCTGTATTTACCTTTGGGTAGGGTAGGGCACTGGTTCATCTAGAAGTAATATAGATTTTAGATAGAAAAATAAAATAAAATAACAGTAAATTTACTGTACGGTCCCTGAGCTGCAGAACTCACTCACTATGTTGAACGAAGTACATTTATTATTAGATGCATTTTGATATTAAATCATTTTTCCATTATGAGAACAATTACAAAAATCGCGATTTCTTTAACTTAGTAATATAACAACTGTAGAGCACACAATCGTACACTAAACTCTACAAATTGAAACATTCGGATTTGGATTACAAATAATTCATTTTATACATTCAAAGAATTCGCAGAACTAATGAATGAAATTAATCAAATTGAAAATAAAATTAAGTTTAAAGAGGAAATAGGTGGTGTACAAATAAATTACCTAGATCTAAATATAAAGATAGAGTGTGGCGTTTTTAAATTTGATGTATTTAGAAAAGAAACGTATACAGACTTAATTATACCTCAGGAATCATACCATCCCGTAAGTCACAAGATGGCTGCACTACACTCATTTTGTTATAGAGCAATAAAGTACTTAGAAGATGATTCATGTAAAACAGAAGAGTTAAAAAGAATAGAAGAAATAGCGAAAAATAATAATTATAAACCGGGGATAGTAGAGAAAATTGTAAAAAGAATAGAAGGAAATAGTAGACAAGAAGAGAAGAAAGAAAAGAAATACATAGGATCAATAACGTATCTGGGATTTCAAACGAGGAACATAATCAAGTGCTTTGAAAAACACAATATAGATGTAGCGTTAAAAAAGACAAAGACAGTTTTTGATTATATAAAGAATAGTAGTACTGAAATAACGCCTGAATTACAGAAAAGCGGTGTTTATAAGTTGAACTGTAAACAGTGTGATAAGGTTTACCTGGGTGAAACGGGACGTAAGTTCGAAATTAGATTGAGAGAGCATGCGAGAGGAGAAGGAGACAGAACTACGAATTCGCTCTACGCGAGACATTTTAATAAAACAGGGCATAGGTTTTTAGACCCAACAGAGAACGTCGAAATAGTAAGGTTAGAGAATAACATAAGTAAACGCAAATTGTATGAAGAATTAGAAATATTAAAAGTAAGGAAAAAGAATAGTAATGCGCTGATGAACATAAAGACTGAATTTAGTAATGAGGATGTATTTTACTATATTTTGAAAGAGTAGTGTATAAAAGGTGTAATGCGGTTACAGGATAGGTTCAAAAGGTAGAAAGCTGTAGGAGATTTCTAGAGGATAATGTATATGACGAGGTCAGGTTGACTGAGTAAGGGGCGGGGCTAACAAGGACTGGACGGTAAGTACTTGCCTCCTATTGGTTGAATGTAACCGGTGATGCGTGGGAGGGCTAGTATATATATAAGGGAAGTAGGTATTTTAATGTTGTTGTAGGAAGAACTTGATAATGGTTGCGAAACCGAAAGGCCTCGTTCAAGGAAAAAGTGTATATAGCAGGGAAGCAACAAAATTTGATAAAGTTGTTATGAAGACTGCTAACATAGAGAAAATAACTGATAATTCATTTCAGTCTGACACCCTGCCGGATTTTAACAATGTTTTTGAAATATTCTATCTTTTTGGTCTCTGATGTCGTAAAATTTTGTAATTTCCAAAACGTAACACATTCAGATTATAGTTAAAAGTTATTTTAATCTGATACCCTACAGATTGCGAATTTTTCACAGTTTTTTTGGCCTTCTCAAATTTTTGCCTTCCGCCATTATTTTTTTTGGGGGGGTATCAATCTAAAAACACTAGGGTTCTGTACGGTAAAAGGATGGATATGCCAAGTTTTACGAAAATTTGTTGATGTGTTCGAAAGTTACCTGGCGACATACCCCAAAAGACAGACAAATACCAAACGATCGAATTAGAACTGAAAACTCGCTTCGTTCGTTCAATAAACGAGATAATGCAGGGAAATCTATAGCATATTTATACTTAACAATGGCTACATACATCGATTTCCATTTCCTTTCCACAATTCTTCACGTATGCAATTACCATTTCATCTGCACAGAAATAAACATAAATTTCTGTATTAAAATTGTATCTTATTTTCAATCTTTTTTTTAACACAGAGCATAGTTTATATTAGTACACACTTTCATATTTTCAGTTTCAATCTTCTAATGTATAGGATGAGGCTGTTTGTCCTTAATTGTAGCCTAGTACTTCAGTTACGCTACATTTACGGTAACTATTGCAATCATAGTACAGTAATTATAGTACTGTTTATCGTGTGTAATATTATCTTGCCGTGTTTTAGATAGTGCAGTACGCACTTTTTTTATGGTGAGCAAATTTACTTCATATTTTTAATATTAATTTACTGGGGCTCCATAGTAAGAAATGTAAGATGCTAATAAATCTTATCAAAGATTAAAGCAATTTTACTGTTGTTGAAGCAACAGTATTAATACTGACCCGTAAAGACGGGTAGTGTTATGTACATATGTACGAATAAAATATTAAGCACAGGCGGGTCTCCTAACCACTGCGTTCTAATCACTTCTACCACTGTGTAGGCACATGTCAGTATCCTGCGCGGTGCCGTTGATAAAGATTTGCGGCGCCCCCCGGGAGCCGCGGCGCACACTTTGGGAACCCCTGCTATATGGTAACCTATAATTTGTGATGAAATGCTGAGTGACGATAGCTTCTGATATAGAAAATACGTCGGAAGGAAAACTATCCCTTTGTCGGGTCTACAACAAGGAGCGTACTAGACGAAATTGTCAAAAAAAACGTCAGTAAGAAACAAAGAAGAAATAATATGGTCCAGTGGAGGCGAAAGCTCGTCGTGGGTGCACAGTCGGGGTGGGGGAATGGTATATGCGTATGATAGCTGGTAGAATGCAATAAGCGTCACAGGAATCTTCGTAAACAAATTATAATATAATCCAGTTTTCAGCTGGAGCCCGCGTAGTCTCATGAGTTATTCACAGACGTTACACCGAATTCAGCTTCATGTAAAATCGTTAAAAATGTATTTGGTCAACGTGTGGTAATCAACGTTAAAACATACTGACAAACCGTAACGACTGATTTCCTCTTTTCGCAGAATTGAAACGCTAGAGTATATTTTTGAGAGCAAATAATGTCGCTCGAAATAGACTATATACACGGGTGTACTTATTTACTGTTCAATAAAACGGTAGAACAATTTGAACACTAACGAATTATGACAGATACCGCGGAATTTACTGTGATAATATTATAGTTTTTCAAAATTACAAACAATCAACAAATGTTTTCGTGGAAAAGCACTCGCCAGAAGACTGGTGGCGTAATATTTTGTGTTAAGTTTGCCAAAACACGAAAGAAAAACCAGTGCTGATGTGACAACTCTATAATGTGAAATATAAAATATTATATATATGAATGTTAAAGAAAAGGAAACTCGAATTAAAAAAATGTGTGTGTCTGTACGTTTCAACGAAGATTCCAGCTATTCTAAGCTTTTCGGTGAAAGTAAATGTCAAAATATAAAACTTGACAATGCCTGTAAGTTTTATCCAAATGTTTCGGTCCCAGTTTATACAAATTTGTGGTGTCGAAATGTTTGCTCCCAAAGTCGACTCGTCCACGTAATTTCACTTTATTTTGTTTAACAAAGTTTGCTTGTTTAACTATTACCAATGTAACGCAAAAATTGAGCAATCGCAAATTTTACGAAATCAAACTATGCTGAACGCAAAGAAATGTGTATGTTTTAGAAAGCGGGTTGGTAGTGAAACGCCTGTACCGTAATTAACTTGTAAAAGCTGTAGAGTATAGCGGTAGGTTAGCAACGCCGGCCTTGGGTCTGACGTCTATAAGGAAGGTAATATTAGGCTAAGTCACGTTTTGGGACATAACTATCATAAAATGTATTATTCGCTAGGATATTAGGGGTGTTTGCCAATGTTGTAAACTTTAAGTGCATGTAACAATAGATACCGTTATGTGAGAGAGAGCGATGTAAGAGTGAGATAGATAGTGACGCTGGTTTTTTTAAGCACGTGAGACGCGGAAAACGTTCGGCAAATCAGAGGAAGCATCATGTATTGCGCGGGAGGTTTTCGTTAAGGAGATTGGGCGATTTTGTATTTAGCGCTAGTCTAAACCTATGGGATTGTTTTTCTATCGAGACTTGGTAAGGGACATTCAAAGCTAGTATAAAATATGAATTTGGAGAGAAATCAGTTAGTCTTCTTTATATCGGCGAAACTACACTGAAGAGACTCGCGTGCGCTGTTTTGCGTTAACTATATAGATATATATATTTTATTAGTAATTTAAAGAATAAAGTAAATTCGCAGCAGTAAACAGAAGTACGGGAACGCGATAATTGCTAACGCTAAATTTATAAAGTTTAGTATACAGTAATAAGTTAATGAGTGAATGTTCGGAGTAGTAACGAACAATGAAAAGTAAATACTACATATAAATTTTCATCAATACGATATGTTGTGGTGAAATCACTGAAGAAAGCGAATTACAGTAGTTCGGGTTAAATTCACGACGGTATGAGATAATCGAGACGCACGCGACGCGAACTTTGTTATATGCACTTAATGTAAATTCAAGAATACGTTGTAAACCAGAGTGTATAATTATACGACATAATTGTATGTATCACCAATATGTCAAGTGTAGTGTACATCTGTGATAAAGTGAATTAGTGCATTCATAACCAGGATTAACACGCAACAAACAGCTGCTGACGACTCACCGGCCTGCAACACCTTAAGGACTACGCACATCGGAAGGATTCTCCACGCAAGTAACAAATAAATGAACATTTGATTCAATATTGTTTTATAAATATATATATATATATATATATATATATATTTGTAATCAAATATAGTGACTCAATTTGTCTAAAAAGAACTCATTGCCACGAAATAATATTCAAATTGTAAGGCAAAACTATTCAAGTCATGTTAAAGAAATTTGTAGTATATAAATGCAAATGAATCATTAAAAGTTAATTGATATATTTTAATTTGTGTTTATTATTACTGGCGCCCTGAGGTACAATAAAGAGTCGGTACACTGGAGTAAGTGTTATAGTCTATTGAGTAGAAATATTAATATTATCAGTGATTAAAGTAGTTTGTTAACGTTACTTCTTACATGCTCATAGGCCAACATAATATGCAAATCAACAATTTAGCTCTTTCGTAAAGGCCTATCAAGTAGTGTATTACACCAATTATCATAATCTAATACACCCTCGGTCAAAAGGATAAAAGTCGTCATCAGTGGTAATTAATTTATCAGTTTACTTACATTGTTGTCATGTTACTATACATCATTAAACAACGACTATACTGACAGAAAAATGACAACGACACGATGGGTCGATTCACTTTAAGCTGCGATACATTAATATAGCCTAATACTAATACTATAGTGACCACACAGCGTCAACATGGACTCAAAACGGTAATATTATCTCACTAAATGTCTAATCTCATTAGTGCACAGATATAGCCTAGTGTCAGAAAGTGTTGCGTTAATTAAAAACACCTTATTACATCAGAAGCTTCCGATTGTCGTCCTTCTGCTCAATCCAGTATTATAGACACATCTACTGAATACATAGTATTGATGTTGAAAAGTACTCAAACTCATTTTAAAAAATCCCCTCACGTGTTGTTGTTTTAAAGGAATTAAATACAAAATCCTAGCGAATGCTTTTAACTTGATTATAAATAGAATGAAATCAATGATTAATGACAATGAACCTATAAATTATATAAAACATTTTGATTATTTAGCCTACTTACCATCTAGCAATACCAATTCTAAAAAGCTTCATTATTTGTGCTAAGAATTATGTTTCTCCTTTAATAGTGATACATTGAGAACGGGACTGGATTACTACCTAATTTGACCTGAATTTTAAGTTTTAAAATATGAGTTTTCGTTATGTAAAGAGGTGTCAGTGAACGCATGAAAATAAATTCTTGTGAATCAACAGCACTTTTAATCTTAATTTAAATTAGAACTTTGTAAATGTAATTTAGAACATTACAAAATCCAATCGAAATTAAGTATCTTTTTTAACAGCTGAATAAGTTAAACAAATTTCTTTCAATGTTACAGTATTCTATACAATATGTTTCCCACAATAAGCAAAGTCTAAAAAACGTAGTATCTATAAAATATCCACGATTGAAGTCTTCAACATCAGATGTATCGAAATCTCGTTAGTTTGTATTTGTGCATGCGCGCGCGCGCGTGTCTGTGTATTTACGCGTTTACGTCAGTTCATAAACGTATAATAATGTATTTAATAATGTGTTTAATATTAATAACTAGGCCTATAGCTAAAGTAAAGCGTAGGCTATAAGTGCTGACAAATATTTTCTAAAGAATATTAATTCTCTAAAAGTGTCCTGACTTTTGGTTCAGCTAGTTTGGTCGTATTATTCAAGAAGCCTAATTAAGAAGGTTTTAAATCTTAATAAAAATTGTTCTACTGGTTGAAATAACCTTTACTGTCAAATTTGAGGTTTCGTGGTTTTGTGCTTTTCTGTACCAGGCGTCAATCCTTCAAGGCATAAAATTCGTGTTGGTGAAGCCTGTCTTCTGATATGGCTTCATTGTTTTAGATTTTCATAAGTTACAAATAATAGAACAAAATAATAACAACATATTCTGAAATGAGACTTAAAATGAGATCTATAAAGACGAAAATTTGAAAATAAAGTTGATTAATATTTCTTCTCTTTATAAAAAAATTTGTGGAAGGAAGATCTCTAGTCTCACTGCAGACAGTTACTCGAAGTAAAACGAAGCCTGTAAGGAAACTCTGCTCAAATTAATTGTTATGCTAAGAATATTAACCAACTCCATGTTTCCAGTATTTAGATAAATATTAACACTAAATTTATATAATTACGGAATTCACTTAGAATGAAACGTCGATTACTTGGCGAGCTGATATTACCAGATTTCCTTATTAATAAGAAACTAATTCTTTTTTTAGGAAAATAACTATTCCTCCATTACATCCAGTTAACTAGTCCTGTGGTCGATTCACGGTCGGATAATCGGTTAGTTCGAATTGCTTACCACAATATTGTCATGTGTACAAGTTCTCGTACTGATGACTACAAATTGTTTCAAGAAGGTATGTAGCAATATTGTCGTCAGATGTTGTATTATCAAGGAGAACTATTTAATAACATACACCAGCTGTGTATACAATTGAAAACATACTATTCAATGCTGTTCTAGCTTCCACTTAATAAACAAACACGTTTTCATTCAGTGTGTGATCTTGAATACGTAGTCATATCTGTTTAGTGGTGATTTATACACTAATCAGGTTGATGAACGAAAGAACTTGTGCTTTACATCCGCGTAAAAACGAGTGATGGTTTAAAATAATAATGTACATTTTAGATAATTCATTACGTTTGCTGATAAACCTAATTTTTATCAGTATATAATACGTAACTGTCTAACAAGTATTTACATTAGTACTCCGACTTTATTACATATTTACACAAATACTCCAGAAATATTTCAGTGTTCACGTACATTTTATAAGAACAAAATTAATGGTCTCTTAATTTAGTGTTTATTAGTTTAATCTGCTTACAGCTTTGGCATTCAAATGACAACAATTATAAATTAAAAAGGAAATTACTTCTTAATTGAATGTAAAGTCCCTATTTCTCAATTGTGCTCTTTAATAGTTGCAATGTAGCATTAATGTACAGAATTTATAATTTAAAGAGAAAATGGGTAAAACTAAATAAACAAAAACAGGCTATAATAAAACGAACAGACTACGATAAATTGAACTATTTGTGCATTGATTTTTATAAAAGATCATGACTTATGAAACGTTTTGAAAGACAAATTGTAATGACACCAGTTAATAATATGGTAAAAAATGTTACACCTAAATAACGCTCGCAAAAAGTTAGTAAATTAGTATTATTTTTCTTATTTAATTAGCTTAATTGAGTTACTTCAGTTAACGATTACAACCTACTACAGACTATTCAACGTATCATTGCCAGTATACTGGTAATCAACTCCTTAAAAAAAAGAATGTCTGCAAATTCAAGCTAGGACTATGAATTTGCACGGGCCAATTTTTTGGAGTTGTGGAATATAATAATAAGTCGTGGAAAGTTACAATAATAACAAATGTTTTTTAATCATGATCGACTTCTATGATCATCTCTAAGGCATAATATAAATATCTTTTGTACACATAAATAAGACATTTTGGATTCGGAATAGTTTAATGTAACAAACGTTTAATTATTATAATCTTTTTAAAATAAAATTAACCACATTAAACAGAATTAGCGAGGTTAAACAGAAACGTCACTACACATGTATTTCAGTATTTGTCAAGCAAATAGCTTAAGGAATACGATTCTAGATACAAAAAATTCATTAATTTTGTCGTATTCCATAATTTTTCAACTAGTTGTTAATTATAATTAGTGCATTAATTTGAGTCTGTGACTTCACGTTTGTTTCTTCATGTACTTAATATTATGTACTGGAAAGAATTCTCAGTATTAGCCTATATAGGAGCGGTGCTTAAGTGATTATTTTAGATAATACACTTAACTCTATATTTATACAAAATACATTTATTCCTATTTACATAGAAATTATGAACGTCATTAAATATTAAATACACTTATATTAAATGAACGAAAAATAATACGTAAACAAAATCAAGGGAAAACCACTTCAAGCCAAGAAGAAACAACTGAATAAAACAGATGACTCAATGTGTATGTCCCTCACACGTTACTGAATGACGTCAGCGCAGTACCAAAACCAGACATAGGTGGCACTCCGATCAGTGTGGAGGGTACAATATAACTACGTAAAACGTTAGCGCCTAGACGGACTGGACGGCTAAGCGTAACCTTGGACGCCTCATAGTGACGCGTCCTCCACAATGAGCAAAGTTTTTACACAGTCCCCACCCTTTCGTTCGTAGCGATACCTATAATGTTAAACTAAATATATATAATGTGTGGTTTGCCAAATGTTACATAGGACAAACAAAAACAACTGAAAAAACGTTATTTTGAACACCTAAAGGCATACAAAAAACAGAAATGTACAAATCTAATTTAACCACACATGCAATAAACACTGGACATGAATTCACAGACATAACCAACATGACACTAACAAAACACGTTCTTCACAAAGGCACCATAATAAACATTTGGGAAAATTTACAAATATACAAACATAAAACACAAAACAAACTAGTACCTGAACAAATACAAATCAGTACAAAACACGACACAATTTTGAAAGTACTCAACATCGAAAATATAAAAAACACTAATATATACACCCCAATCACAGACAATAATACCAATTTAAATTACCAGAGACCAACAGGAAAATACAACAACAAAACACAAGTACTACACAAGACACAAAATCAGGAAGGCTGAAGATGGGAACACAAGGCTTCCCGAAATATGTTCCAAGTAAGGAGAAAACATTTTGTGGTAAAGTCTTTATAAATATTAAGTATAAAGTATAAAATTATATTTGTGCCTATACGGGTTATAATGCATAATGCATAATGATTATTACAAGGCTAAATTTACGCTCTAGGAGGAAGATTGTGGGATATTTTTTTAATAACGCTGTAACTACTTTATAATAAAGGAAATAAACCAGTACGCCAAGTGTTAGCGTTTGTAAGTTGGAAGTCGTCTACAGCTGTTTGCTGAAACATCACCTTGGAAACTTCAGTGTACTTTAGAGAATAGGCTCCGGATAATTGTATTCCCCCCCCCCCAAAAAAAAAATTGGTAGTTCTTGGTAAGCCGAAAGACGATTTTTATGTTTCAAGTTATAAGTTACTTATTAAAAACTTTTATTTCTATTTTCAACATATTATTGCGTAATTTACTGCCGGAAACTTGTGTTATTAAATTATTATAAACACCATAATAAAGTAAAGCCAATGTAACATTTAGTCTACTAACGTGGGGTCATGAAATGAAAATGTCTTCTGCAGCTGCCATATCCATTCAGCTTATACAAATCACTAAAGTATGGCGGCTGAAGCATAGGGATTTCTTGTATTTGATAACCTCCATTTTATACACTATTTCGTTGGAGCAGGAAAGAGTTATTATTATTTTTTATTATTATTAATTCAAACACGTGCTGCTATAATTTTGCTTCCATGTTTCGTAAGGAAATTGAAGTATGGTGATCGCAAAAAAAACGCGTTCTAGATAAGGGCTGATTCTGATTGTACTACCCTCAAAACATGAAGAAATGTCACTTTCCGAAAAGCGTCTGTCTGTATGTAGAATGTTTTTTTTTACTAACGATAACTGCAGCAAATGCAAACAGAATCAAATAATTTTTTGTATATGTGCCCGAGGTGTAGAGGACTCAAGGTCTATTGATTTTGGTGAAGATCGGTGAAGGGGGAGGGGTAGTTTACCTGCAACGTTTTACTTTTTATCAAGAGTAAAGTACTTAAAAATTCATTTAAACTTTTTCAAATAATGGTAATTGTTAAAAATAAAATAAGTTATAATAAGAGGGAGGGACAGTTTATCTGCATTGTTTTTTATTTTAACAAGATTAAAATACTTAATTTTAATAAATAATTCCCCCGAAAATAAAGTCATATTAATCCACTTTAAAATGGTAAATGAGATAATTATAAATGAAGACGGTAGTTGAAGGGGGAGGGGGTGATTTTTGAAAATTCCTTTGCTGAAATCAAGTAAAGTACGAATATTTAATTTTAAAGGATAAGATACCTTAGATATTATATATGATAAAAATGTTACTCTATGAAAGTGTGAATATCATAATGTTGGCGATTGGTTGAGCAGGAGGAATGATTATCTGCGTAGTTCAGTTTCTTTATAAGAATAAAGTACCTAATTTATATAGAAAAAGTGACTCGTAAATAACATTATATTAAACATTAAAAAACTAACCCATAATAAACAAATTTCTAAAAATAGTGAAAATAGTTTGAAGGTAGGCGATATTTTTTTGGAAATTATAAAACCGAATTCAAGTAAACGATTTTAAGTATAAATCTTAGAACATGGAAGTCATGTATGGTTCTCCACACCGATATTTGTACTTGTTATGTGAATTACTTATAGTACACCGATATACGATCAACACGTTTCTTCCTTCCGTAGAACATGTTTCGAGCAACAAGCAGAACGGGTTTTATACTAGCCATGCACCTATCTACCGGTTGCTGGCTACTGTTAACTTTTGGTTGATTTTTGTTGATCAATTTATGGGCGTTACTGTGATCAGTTGCGATCTATAAATTGTTTCCAATTTCTTTATTGTTTTAAAGTAAATTTGGTGTTTTCTATTCATTTGTATTGGAATGATTAATTCATTAACCATAAATATTCTAGTATTAGTCTATATGTATTATATATATATATATATATATATATATATATATATATCATTTTCTATATAAGTAACTCGAAGTTTCTTGCAGTAATTATATAAATTTGTGATGTTATTCAATTTCTTTCTTCTGCAAGTAGTATAATTCGTATATTCTTAAAAAAAAGAATATACGAATTATACTACTTGCAGACGAAAGAAATTGAATAACATCACACAGAAAAATGTATGTATGTACATTTTTGAAATATTCATTATAATGTCTTTCTGTGATATATGTCTTGTTAGTGTCATGTTACTGATGTCTGGGGATTAGTGTATTGTATTTATTGTACGTATGGCTAAATTGGAGTTATACTGTTTGGTTCTTTGTATGCATTAAACTTCTTAAATATGACGCTTTTTAAAAATTATTTTCTGTCCAGCCTTTTAAAATTTACAGCAGTAGTTGCATTCTATTTTGTATGCCCTACGCTCAATATATCATTCTTGTTGCATGAGTTCTTTGGTACATGTATGTTGTTTTTGTTTCATTTGTAGACTCTTTTTATTTGTACGTACTGTACGTTTTCACGACACTGTTCAAGTGCGCAAATAAAGCTTATTTTATGTATTATATCGTTACGACATTACAGAACAATCTACGTGTTTATCGAATGTTCTGGAGGCTGAGTGTTGTGGCCTACGTGATTCTCAGCGCATTTGCCAGAATTCGCGCGGCCAAACGCACTGTGTCAAGGCCGCAATGAATTACGTTCTAGTGTTTTCTACTAGACGCCTATTAGCGAATATTCTGGAACCTCACCGGGGTATAAATACAGGTACGTAGGGACGCTCAGTTCAGTTATTTGTCGGGCGATACTGTGTGCGTTCAAGTGATTATTAGTGAAGTGCTGTGTTTTATAATCGGGAGGTATAAGATTGTAATACAGTTGTGTTTTATATTAGTTGACATTTTATTGCGTGTGAACAATTTTTTTATTTGTTTTGTTGTAAGAGACTGTGTTGTTAATTACGAACTGTTTAACTATGAAAATTAAAGCTGGTGATTAGCGACTTAATTGGTGTCTGGTATTTTGTTTTCCACTGTACCTACGAAAATCAAGTAGACCGTCGTAACAATATTTTTGTAATTTTTTATAAATAGCTCTTAAATTTGCTGACTTTATGTATGCTATGTTATTACATATATGTTATATGACTTTATGTATATTTTGTTGTATGCTATTTTCCATTTACGTTGTTTTTACTGTGACCATTTTTTTTAACAATTTAGAATACTTGTTTTTTTTTTTTTTTTTTTTTTTTTGTGTGTGTTTAGGGATATTTTATACAGTGCACTGAAGAGTGATGGGAAAGCTAGAGTTTTGTGTTGAGGTGTGTAGTTTGAATTGTGTAATTCATATATTTTATGCAGTGTATTGCATAATGTAATTAGTTGTTTTTATAAATAGTTAAATCTAAGCAATTTCTTTTGTTACTTTGTTTTAATTTCTTTGAAAATTATATTTGAATGTATGTTTAATATTTCATTTACATCTATGCATCTATTATCACACATGATTTAAAAACATGTTTCTCTTTGCATCTATATGATTCTTAAGTTTCTCTTTGCTTGTCCAAAATAAGTTCAGCGCAATAAAACAACTCGCCTTGCAGGTAGACCTAATAATTGTCTTATGTACTTTCTGAAAACTGTTTAATGATTAATTGTTTTAATAATTGATATTGATACGATTATAAAAATAGATTATAATTATAAAAATAGATTATAGATTATAAGGCGGCTCAGTAGACAAGTGGGTATGACACCTGGCTACTAAACTAGAGGTCCCGGTGTCAATTCCCGGGCCCGCACCATAAAATCAAAGTGCGTTTTTCAGCCCCCAGGTCGACTCAGCCTGTTGAAAATGAGTACCTGGGATAACATCCTGGAGATAATAATGGGCGGCTGAAGCGTAGTGCTGGCCACACTGCCTTCCTTGTATGCCGTATGGCTTACATTAGGCAACCTACCCTGCCTAATCCTAAACTACTTCGGTGGTATACATGGGAGCCATTATTATTTATTATAAAAATAGACAATTGCAGTAATATTAAAAAAACACGTCTAGTTTCATGATTATGATTTGATTGACAACAGTGTCACCAGACTGTGAGGTGGAGAGAGAGAGTGTGAGAGAGAGAGAGAGAGAGAGAGAGAGAGAGAGAGAGAGTGAGTGCCAGGCAGACAAAGAGGCGGACGTAGACGCAGAGATGATATCGGGAACGTTTCAGATTCAGCAGTGACTCTGCATAATAAGCTTCGTTAAAATTACATTTGCTGCAACTTATATCTGTGTGAATGATAGACCCAAGGTATGCAGAATCACGTAGAGAAGGGAAACTAACTACATTATAAATGTCCTACCTTAACGCTGTGATTCGAATTTTAATTTTATATTCCTTTTCTTGTAACAATTCATTCTCGTCCGTTCAATTTTCATCTTTGCTTTCGGCTACGGCCGTTTGGGACGTGACACGCCAAACTTCACTGCCTCTACATTCTCTTTATCCGTTTTAATAAATCGATTCACATTGCTCTCAATTCAGTCAGACAGTGTATTTATTTATTACGATGTAACCGAAACATTGGTGTCTCAGATTCGACGTAGACAGAATATTACTTGATGACTGTTACATGCTCTGACAAAGTATCACTAAAAGCAATATTGCGGATAATCATTGATTAATTAATATTGCCGGGACAGACATACGAATAAATCTTATCTTATCTTATCTCCACTTCACGGATTAGTCTGCACTTCCTGTTCCGGAAACCATCTCATCCTTAGACGCCCCACCATTTGATACCCTCTGGATTTATAATTCAAGCCGCCAAGTTCGGGAAGTCGATCTTGCAGCATTCTTCCCAAATGCTTACACCAGTTGGCCTTGTATTCCGTAATTTAAATCCTGTAATTTAAAAATTTGTAATTCTCGGCTTATCTGTAAATTAATTATTCTGTCTTGTAACGTGCAACCATTATTCTTGAATTAATTGCCGCATTGATTTTACCATCTGAATTTATTGTAGAACATAAATATTTAAACTCTTGGACTTGTTCCAGTTGCTTCCCTTAGATAGTAATCCGGTGTTGAGCTGGCTCTCTGGTAACAACATTGTCTTCGTCTTTGCCAAACTTACTTTCGTTCATCTTCTTTCCAGCTCCTCCACCCAAACGTCAAGGTCCCTTTAGATTCCCTCTTCTCTACCGGAGAGTAAGGCTACATCATCATCTGCAAACGCAACTGCTCCAGCTCGATTCGGTTAAAGCGTCAAATTTCCAAGATAGAATCCTTTAATTCTAGCCTTGCAGCTTTTTATTACATCATCCATGAGTATTATGAAAAGTAGTGGACTAAGAACATCACCTCGACGTAATCCTGCCCAAGTTGAAAACACCTGTGACTTTAAATTGGACTTCCAAAAGAACTGTACGAGGCAAGACTTGCTGGGGAGGACCCAGGAGCCGGAGAAGAATGAATTGGGAGGACAATGTGAGGCGCTCTCTGCAGGGGCTGGGAGTGCAGAGGAATGAAGCTAACACCCTGACCATACAAGGACCACGGTGGTGAGACCTTTGCTCAACCTCTACACCTTGCGGTAGAATAGGTTTTAAATGAGAAGAAGATATTTATAGTATATGAGATAGGCTACGCCTTTTGTGAGGCAGAAACGTTAATGGAGACAATCAAGCACAGGAATCCTTTGATGAATCCTACCCATCAGTCTATAGGAGTTTTAATTAAAAGTCAGTCGGTAATTACTCTCCGGTTGTACAAAGGGAGGGAGCCAAATAAAATTATCTACTTGTGTGCGTAAAAGGAAAACTTGGATTATGATTTTCCTATCATTCTTATGATTTAAAAAAACATTGAATTTGTACGTGTCGTTAACTAAGCGTTACGAGAACTCGTTTGCGTCTCAATAACAAAATTATTTTACATTAAAAGATTTTGGTGATTGATTTCTTGTAACCAGGTAACCGTCTTTAGACTAAAACTAATTCTGCCAATCTTTAATTTCAATCGTCCTTTTTCTCTCACTATTCATTTTAACTTGACGGCGGTTGTTTAAATTGATTGTGTTTGTAAATGTGAGTTCTTATATTGCCTATTGTCTTCAGTTGAAGACAATCGACGTATTGAATTCAGTTACAGATCGGTTCTTCAGTGAGTACGCAAACAATTTTTGTTTACTGGATATTCATACAAAATAAAAAAGAATAAAATGTATAATCGGTAAGAAAGTAAGGCTACATCATAAACTTCGACTCTAACAAAATGTTTTAAAACAGAATTTTTAACCCGGTTAAAACATCCTTGTCTATTGTGCATGTATACCGTGTTGATAAACGCTTCTTTATAGTCTGCAAAGTATAGCTTATCGTTACGACGCTCATAAAGTTCAATGCACCGACTGATAACACATAGAGCAGTTACCGAAGCCATTAAATGCGTCGCGGGCACAATGGCCAGCCACGCCGTGCACTACATGTCTGGTAGACGTAAGTTTATTGCAATGCAAGATCTTTCTGAAAGTAACATTTCATGCCGTCAAACTACCGTGTCCTTGCGTGTAACATGTTTTCTATTTAGTAACAGCACAACCGACTTTGTTACGTCAGTCAAAATGCATTTATGGGATCATGGACCTGTATCCCCTACACATGAAAGTGCTAGGCTCATCATTAAAGACATTTTTCACAAAGTTAGTGTACTGACTTTGGGGACTCCTAAAACTCAATAAAACAAAACGTTATTGAAGGATAGAACAGGAGTTTTGAAAGACATTTTAGTGAAGTATTTGAGATGTATATGCCATAAAAATGTTACCTTGGACCGTAATTTGTTAAAAATTCTCAATTCTTATTTCTGTTGTTACAGTACTTTATCCTGAAATGTCATGTTTGACACAGACGTAGTTGCCTACTCCACCGTTCTTGGGACAATTCACCCCTGACGTTTACGTCTGGTGTTGCACATTATTTTAGTAGTAAAGTGACAGGGCTCAGTTACATTTTAGCGGGGTTTTTGTCCCTAATTCTTAGACCACTGTAATTGTGCTATGGTTTGTTAAAAGGTATTGAGTAATTGGTAATTCCTACGTATTCTGTTATCTGTATTAAATTATCTTGTATTTGTTATTTTAGTGACATTTAAAATAGATTTGCCAATTTAGAAAAAAACCGTGGTAAACACGCGAATTCTAATCCAAGACTTATGTTGTACGAGGGTCAGTTAAAAATTCTGTAGACCGAAATCTATAGATTAGCATTAGAATTAATTTTTTGTGTATTGTTAAGTTTTAGGTTTCATGTAAACACCTGTTAAGTTGCAAAGATGCCTGTCAATTTCTTCATGTTTACCACCTGTTTAAGATTCAGATTTGAAAATTAAAAGGTTTTAACACAAAGTATAAACTTTCAACATACAAATATTTTAGTTCCAACACTAAGGTACAGATATCGCTTCGCGATCTTTTAAACTAACATTCCTATGAACACATAAAAACACACATTTTATGGTTGCACTATACAGCAATGTCATGTACTACACGAGCAACAGAGATGTGATGAAAGGACTGAATGAAGATCCAGGTGAATGAAGAAGAATAACAAGAGGAAGACCGCGGAAAAGATGGGTGGAAGGAGCTACTGTGTAGAAGGAGACGCGCACCGCCCGCGGAGTAAGGGAGTTTCGCAGACAAGCGCCGAAGAGAGAGGAGTGGAAGCAAGTGGTGTTGGAGTCACGGGCTCTACAAGGCCTGTAGTGCTGAGGATCACCATCACAATCAACATCATAATGTATAAAAAGTAGGACTTGTGTTTTAAGTAAACGGTGCTTCATTACCACTCGTTGCTAACATTCAGTGTTTACAAATAATTTGTATTAGCAATGACTGCATTAGGATGAGTGAGTATATTTCATGTTTACAGCTGATGAAGAGATTTTACGGCATGAAGTTTTCAAAGTAGAGAAAAAGAGAGTAGGGGAGAGAGAGAGAGAGAGAGAGAGAGAGAGAGAGAGAGAGAGAGAGAGAGAGAGAGAGAGAGAGAGAGAGAGAGAGAGAGAGAGAGAAGATAATGAATACCAGAAATTCCTGTCTGTGAGTGTACGTTTTGTCAACAGAGCAAAATAGGATCACGCCCACAAATAGCTGTCACAGCTATTCTTTAAATTACACTTCTATGTAGATCATAAATCTACATAATATGTAGATAAATCTACATATTATTTATGTATATAAATACATATTTACATATTATTTATACATAATAGATACATATATGTATGTATTATACATAATACATATTATTTATGTAGATTTATGTACAAATCTACATAGATCATAAATATGTAGATCATAATAATGTTACTTTCTAAACCATCATCATCGTCACAACACTGCAGAGGCAACCTGCTGTCAGTTCCGTCTTCAAAGATCCTCCAGCCATCTCTTCCTGAGCATACCCACACACGAGTGCCCTATATGTTTGAATTTCCAGACTTGTTTGGCCAGTCTTCAATCTGACATTCTTTATAAGCGTTCTTTCCACCATTGTTTGAAATTTTTTCATTTTTCATTCAAGTTAAAACTTGTATCTCTTATGGCCTCATTCTTTATACTGTCGAGTTTAGAACAACTTTCAACCCCTCTTAAGAACACCATTTCCGAGGCCTGTATTTTACTGTCTTGTTTCTTGGTTGTTGCCCATTACATATACTATCTAAATAAAACCGTATTTCAAGGAAGAACAATGTGACGGGACAGGTGTGTAGATAAGGTTAATTAGGAATACAACAAGAGAACTGACAGTGATGTACACTAATCAGTGAATTAACAGTTAGCAACGCGAGGTGTGCAACTGACAGGGTTCGCAATACAGTATGTTTGTAACGACAGACGCCTTAAATTTCGAAATAACGTTACAGATTACTGAGCTTATTCAAAACTTGGTAATTTTGTTAAATCTTAATATGCTCTGCTGGCATCAGTGTTTGTACAAAGTTTAAACGGCAAAACGATTTCCAAAGTTTCTCTCTCTGCAGCTTTTTCAATGCACAACACGCAAAGTTTGACACAAAAGGCGAGCAGGCAGCGCTCTTCAACGGAATCAAAGAGCTCGCTTCTTTTGTCTACTATCGTATGGCGGTTTGTTAGATGCGAGCGCTTGTTTTGTGAAACAGAAGAACTGAATAAACTTATGAAACGTATGAACCAAATAACTCACAATTAGCATACGCAATCAAGACGATTGCTCTGATCCATTTTTGAAAGAGGTATTTTGATGAAAGTTGTTGGCAACACTGGTAACCTTCTGTTTCCGCCAGCTGTAATAACATTTGTCACTTGATGGGAACAATTAGTCCATGTCACGTATTATCCAAATTAGAAATCCGCGCGCTGACTCGTCTTCTGTGGGCCTACAGAGGTGTAGGTCCACTAAAATCCATCGTCAGTTGCGGAAGTGTCGAATAACACAGCATGCGTACGCTAGATCCGTTGCAAAGCAGTGTGAGTTGTTTGAAAACGTCACACGGATGTTGAGAGGTTGAGGAGCATTATCGGCAGGTAAGGTCATTTACTTCTACAACAGATGGCAGCATTTCATCACTTGAGAGGAGTCTTTTTTTTTTTTAATTTATTGCAGATTTGTAATCTGTTCGACTAAGCGAACATTGAACGAATTGACTGACAAAACACATAGGCCTACATAATTATGAAGAGGTGACCATTCACAGCTCTTCTTATTTTTGTTAACGGATTAAACAGATACACAGATTACAAGACTAAATTGCAAAAACATGTAAACCAATGAACAAAAGTCACGTCCACTTTCTGCTGGCATGACAGAACAAATTCAAAATGTTAAACACTGGGCCTATAAGGCACATATATCGGTTGACATTAACACTTAATATTGACATGAACACAAAAGATACAGATATTACAGACGGGATAACACAGACATTATAATACAGATATTACAGAGTACACATTGTTCGTTGAACCTGAAGGACACGTCTAACAATTTACACCTTCTTAGTCTGTAAGTGTCTTCACTATTGTCTAACAAATTAATTGCTAGAGGGTTTTCTAAATGTTTCATTAATTAAATGCTTTTCTAATTTAGAGATGTGTTTCCTGCAAAGGCGCACAATTTCTTCTCTCACAGTTGGAATTTGAGGTCTCGGTGTATAGAACTGTTGGAAACGAACCATGGAGTGTCGACTATTGATCTTTTAATTTTTTTCTTTTTGAGGGGAGTCTGAAGGTAAATATTAAAAATTTTCACTTTTCCAAAATGCTTGCGTTTATTAAAATTTTCCTAAATAAAACTGTATATAATTTATGATACACATAAACGCAGAATCACATTTTATAAATAATCTAAAGTTTGTCCGCACATAGCAAAATCATTGCAATTTCATACGCGATCCTTTCAGTAGTATATGTTTTGTATACGTTGAACTTAAAATGATGTGGTTTTCACTATGTAAAAGGGGATATTTTTTACTTCTTGCTGGTAACTCTGAAGTAAATATTATGGAAGCATGTACGTTTTGTTTTTGTGCGTAAATGAAATTTCGTTTCCGCTAGTTCTCACTGATATACTTTAAACGCGTCTTTTGAAAAATCAGATTTTTCAACGCTTAGGTACACATATCTAAGAACCATTTCTATGTAGGATATTGAAATTTTCAGAGCTGATGTAAGTCGCCGTTTTCTATCTACTGTAGGAGAATTGTAAAATAAAAATTAATAGTTTTGGTGTTGGGAAAATAAATGTTTACTCATTTTTCGTGAACAAAGCTATAAAATTTAAATAAATATAAATCTTTTTGCGGAATCGGAATCAGAAATGAAATAGTTCTGATTCAGTAGACAAAAACGTATACATAAAACACCCACAAATTTCAAGATTCTATCTATTAGGTTTTAAAGAAAAATGTACCTTAATGTGGCCAATTTAACACCACCAGTATAGAGCCTACTTTTCCCTCTTGATGCTTGCCAAAAGACTATGTATAATGCCGGGTATATCACGTATAATCCTGCGCTAGATAGATGCCACGTTTATTGACAAAAATACGCAAAATAAATTTAAGTAGAAGGAGTCGAAACACCCGCTAACATTCCTGATCTTAAGCAGTGTTATTTCCACTTGTTCAGTCCTACGAAAAAGCCCCTTGCGAAGCAATGATATCCTATTAACGTTTTCAGTGGATTTGCCTCCACAGAGAATGAACAGTTTTATTCTTTATTTAATTTCTCAGATCCTTGTACGTATTGTCAGTGACTCTGTTTGCATATTACAGTGGACGTTTTTGGAATATTAAAAATGTCCTATCAACTCTTTAGCTAAAGAGAATAAAGCGTGCAGTTCCTTCGGAGTTGACAACTTCATAGTTTTTCAAAATCATTCACTGCTTTAGTAGGAACTTTTATATAGCGTTTCCTGAGTATACTACTGTTTACAAAAAAATTAAACATTTATGAATAAAGGAAGATTGAGATAAAGGCTACAGCAGAGATAACCTGTCAATAGATTGTCTAGCTTTGCAGACGATCTAGCAATCCTATCAGATTCGGTAGAAACAGCCATTAGACAGGTGGAATTTGTGATAGAACAATCCAAAAGAGTGGGTTTGGAAATTTCTTTTGAAAAACCCAAGTTCATGACAAACATCAAGACAACAACCAAGAAAATGAAAACTCGATACGGGCAAACCTATAGAACTGACAACTGCAGGTATTTTAGAGAAGTTATTGAACACAATGTCTCAGAGAAAGAAGCCATTAAAGCACGAGTTAATAAGATGAGTGTTGCTTACCATTTTACTAAGGACACATATAACAAGAAGTCAGTATCCATTAATACCAAACTTAGGCATTATTCAACAGTAATTTTCCCGGAAGCACTTTATGCAGCTGAGTGTCTGACTCTGAACAAGAAAATGAAGACGGAAAAACTGGAAGTCACAGAAAGGAAACTATTTTAAAAAATCTTGGGAAAAAAAAAGTAAAAAAAATTAAAAAACACTTTTATTTAAAAACAAAATAAAATGATCAATGTACTGAAAAGGATAAAATAATTTATCTTATACCAAATACGTTAACAACAAATTAAAATAACGTTTATTAATCAAAAATTTTTGTAACATTAAGTATCACTGATAATAAAAGCATGGGCGCCTAAGGAATGATATTATACCATGTTTAAATCAATCTTCAATAAAAAAGATGTATAACTGATAGTATTTGTTCTACATTTATTTGACTATTGAGGAATTACATTTTTCAGAGTATGCATATATTTGTACATTTGTCTTACAAGTACAGTCGTGCGCAATTCCAAAATTTACATTCTATAAAGAGATTCATAGTATAACTAAATTTGGAAAAATAGCAGATATTTGAATATTCCTTTCCATTGAATCAGGTTATAACATTATACTTCACATTACAAACTATTATTAAGAGGAGACGTTGAAATTAGGATTGTCAAGAATTATATTTTTAAATAAAAAAAATACACAATGCACTAAATATAAACAAATAGTTTTTAAAATATTTTTGAAATACAAAATTCATTTTAATATTGATTAATTATATTTTCGAATTCATGTTTAAGATTACATTGTCTAAATGAAGGCGCCCATGCTTTTATTATCAGTGATAGTAAATGTAGAACAAATAGTATCAGTTATAGATCTTTTTTATTGAAGATTGGTTTAAACATGGTATAATATCATTCCTTAGGCGCCCACGCTTTTATTATCAATGATACTTAATGTTACAAAAATGTTTGATTAAGAAACGTTATTTTCATTTGTTGTTAATGTATTTGGTATAAGATAAATTATTTTATCCTTTTTAGTACATTGATCTTTTTGTTAATTTTAAATAAAAGCGTTTTTAAAATTTTTTTTTTACTTTTTTTTATTTCACACTTTTCTGTCAAATATTATAGATAAATTACATAATAAAAAGAGAATGATACATAAACAATATACAATTATTTATACCCATTTTTTATTGTTTATTGGTGGAATCGAACACCAGACGGGTTAGGTGTACAGTGAACCGGAGTTAAATTATAATCGAGTGATAAAACTATAGAGTGAATTGTTAAAATAACAATAATTGAATTATATAGTGGAAACAACCAAAAAGGAATATAAAAGTATGAATTTAAAAAGGAAAGTATTGTGATATTAATCAAATTTAAAAAATGTTTAACGGTTACTATAAACTAACCTATGACACTATATATACTAGCGAACTATTTTTTCACAATCACTGAACTATCACACAAGAAAACTGTTGTAATTTTTTTGTTAGTTGTTAATCATTTTTTTGTGTGTTTAATTTTAAGAAATGTAGTATTAATTAACCTACAAAGACCGTATCTGAGATCGAAAACTTTCAATAGTGCCATATACCTAGCCAGGGTAATTCATATTAAGAATTATTTATTTATTTTAATTTTAAAAGAGAAAATTTCAAAGTGAAACGTTTTGTACAAAGTAAAATTACTTTCCGTTATTTGTAATCATGTGGACAGTTTTTACATTGAAAATGTTTATAAGGACGTGTCGCACATTTGCGAAAATGGGAACCGGTGAGTTTTCCATACATACTACTTCTTTGTTGTCAATAACGTAGTACACATATAAAACTTCGCTTATGAATGCGACTACATTTAACTTATAACCTGTACATTGGTAAATGTATGTAGGTATTTTTGTTTCATAATATTGTATTGTCACGTGATTCAAGTGTGTATGCAAAATTTGAAGTCGCTATCGCATCGGGAAGTATGCGAAAATTCGATTTGAAAAATCCACTTTAGACCGACGGGAAAAGCAAGTTAAATAAAAGCGTTTAATAAAAGATGGGGAACAGTATAGAAGACGCCACAGTAATAAGCTGTACACACGTGTTGACAATATCACAGACGTAATTAGGAAAAGAAGAATTACTTTGGACGGACACGTTCAAATAATGATATTGTATAACTGTCTGACAACTGGTTTCAGCTGGATGATAAACCATACACCTAGAGATATCAAACTACCTGGGTTTCTAATCAGGTGATTGCTGGCGTCGACAAATTTCTATTTCTTGTGAAATCTCTATTTAACGGTAGCCGACTGAACACATTGAACTGAGCTTAGTTACTTTAATCGCACATTAGTCAGGCTTTTTCTAGCATACTTCTAAAATGAACCTCCTCCTCCTTCTCCTCCCCTTCTCCTTCTTCTTCTTCTTCTTCTTCTTCTTCTTCTTCTTCTTCTTCTTCTTCTTCTTCTTCTTCTTCTTCTTCTTCTTCTCCTCCTCCTCCTCCTCCTTCTTCTTCTTCTTCTTCTTCTTCTTCTTCTTCTTCTTGTTCCACTTCTCCTTCTCCTTCTCCTTCTCCTTCTCCTTCTTCTTACTTCTTCTTCTTCTTCTTCTTCTTCTTCTTCTTCTTCTTCTTCTTCTTCTTCTCATTCTTCTTCTTCTTCTTACTTTAAGAATTAGGCCCGTGGTACAACTCACATTCTAATACCGCCAAAGAGAAATCAACCGTCTTGTAACCACGTGCAGTAGCAAGCCTCACGGTGGAGAGGAAGTTTTTTGTATGTGTGCGCGCGCGCGCGTGCTTTTGTTAGGCAACGTGCCTGTTCCGACTTCACATTATCAGATCCATTTCTTTCTTCGTCTTTCTATATCCCATCTTCCAGAAGGTTTGTACTTGTTTACAATTACTTGTATTCTATCTTCATCCGTGCGACTTAAATGCTATCTCCATTTCCCCTATATTCTTCAACTTTCTCATTTAGATGATATATGTTTAATTCTTCCCGTATGTCTTCATTTCTTGTATGATCCCTTCTTGTGAATCATTTAACCCTTCTTAAATTTTCAACACTGTTGATTGTATGTTGATCTCTTTGTTTTCTAATCCAGGAATCACTACCATACAATAGCACAAAACTATTCTATTTATAGGGCAAAAAATAAATTTAAGACTAAGCAATATTTCAGTTTTCAAGGTAGCTGAAAAATCTGTGATAACATCCTGAAATCAATCCCATTATAGTAAACGGTAAATAACACCACAAAAAATGCGTGCTACTGAAGAATTGTCTAAAAAACATTTATTGACATTTTACATTTAAAAACTAAAACTTCACTTTTATTTTTAAAAAATTTGGTAAACTATGATAATTATATACGTCAAAAGATACTCAGCTTAAAAGTTTGAAATCTTTTAGAGTTTAATGTCTGTTTGTCTTGGTTTTTGGCCATTTCATTAACATCTTCTTCCGGGGTCACTGAACTGTATGTAGATTTCAAAAGTATCTACTACTATATTAGCGACCACAGCTGAAAATTTAAAAGGCCTACAAAGTGAGAGATAAAGAAAATTTCTCGTCAACTTCTGTCGACCACTGTGGTGAGGGGGTCGGTTCCATTACGGGGGCTCGCACCCCGTAAATACACGTCGGCTTTGATTCGATCCCACTATTCGAAGGACAGCCGTTGAAATTGTTCCTCGAACGTTATCACTGGGTCGGCCCGCGCCACTCTAAAATAAACCTTCACGATCGAATGCCCCGACGGGGACGTTAACCTCCGATCTTTAATGTGCTTATCAACAAGTTGCGCACAAACTATTCAGTCAATTACGCACACAGCACACATGTCGTCACTCTCCCCCGCCCTTGTTGCCCCCACCTCACCGCTCGGCTCGCACAGGCGTTAAGTTCCGCCATGACCCCTATACTGAAGGGGTTCTGTCGCCACTAAAACCCGGGACCCGTCTATAACGAACACTTTTTCTTTCAGCAAAACTGTCTTGTATAATGAAATGGCGGAGCAGAGTCTGCACAAACTGAATAAAACGTATTTACCACGTTGTGAGCGGAATGCGCCAGGAAGTAACGAAGTGTATCCAAACGGGTTCAGTTCTTTGTTTACTTATCGTTAGTGTCTTGTCACGTAACACGCTGCCTGATTGCCTCCACCTGTTGATGTCGTGTGAATCAGAAAATCTAAGGAGTATTTATATAGCGGTACCTATTACTGTTTGCATACCTCTTATTACAAATTTCTAACCAAAATGGAAATAAAATAAAAGACGCCATAAATGAAGAAATCTGATTAATGTATGCGTTTTAATAGTGGACTAAAACCAACGGATTCCTGAGATTCAGACACATAAACTTTGTATTGACACTTCTTCTACTAGAACAATGATACTTGAATTACAAAGGAGCTCCTAGTTATTCAGTTTTTCACTGTATGCGAACAATAATAACTGTAACCAAGTTGTGACATTAACGTAAATGGTAAACAACACCATAAACCAGTCATAGTTAATGGTGTCGCGTATATAACTGAGGATAGGCGCACCCCTCCCCACCCCATCAATGGAAAATAGAAAGGTGCGGAGGTCAATATTCCAACGTTACAAACATTAACTCTCGCTGTGTAATACCCTTGCGCTTATATTTAGCGACGTGGAACGCCGAACCGTAAAAAAAGCTTTTTGCAGTATTTTCATTTAAATTTGTGAAAAGTTTTCACATTAGGAGTAGGTCATCAACAATTTGTCATCATGCACACACACGTTAAAACTAACAAAACTTTAAAAGAAAAAATTTAATAAAATAAATTAAAGAACTTACCACAATAATACTATTTATTTTCATAAAGTGCAAATAAATGTAAAACTTAAAACAATAAAGTTTCTCCTTTGGGGAGAAAGGTGTTTACAGGCTCTGGATGACAAGCTCGACAATCGTATTGGGGGAAGACGCAGCGCGGTTCGTTAAATGGCTGGTACTATTTTATAATACAATACTTCGAAGTATGTATGCGGGCGCGTTCCTTCGTTCAAAAGAAAAGAAAATTACAAATTGATTCGGGGGCGCGTCAAAACTTATCGACGGGCGGACTTGTGCCCGCGGGATCAGAGTTGGTAATGAGCTCTTCAAATTACATTCCACTACCATCACTCACAATAACGCACAATAAGCGGTGATAGTAGGTTGTAGTGTATGTCTATTATTTTAAAAAGTGTGTTAAGCTTAGTCAAGAGAATTGTGATAGTATGTATTGGTTTGCTTACGAAAATGCCACTTCCTTCCTTAACTATGTCAACACTTTCATTGCTGATGTTTCCTCAGGAAAATTACCTTAGACTCCAGATTGCGCAACAAGGTTCTCCGTACCGCACATCCTTCTTGGCTATGTGCCCCAGTGCGCTTGTTAATCTGCTTCAGCAACTTATCTTTTGTTTGAAGTTTCAAGTATACTAAAACTAAACAAAAGTCTGTAAAATAAACTTGACATCAGTTACCTTTTCACAGCTGAACATGTTTATATTACGCAGCAATAAAATGAGAGTAAATTATTATTGGTTGTCCATGTTGAGAACAATATTGTTGGTGATTGTTAGACCTTTATATTTCAAATAACATTGGTCATCATCAACGTCATCTCCAGCAAGGATTTAACCAAAAATGGTTTGTTCCGGTCCCAAGCAGATGGACTAAAGCTGTTCACTGCAACGCTTCTTCGTGGGCACCACATATCTCCGCCACTTAGGCTGATAATTCAATAATTGTGCGGTAGTTCGCACAGGTTAAGACTTTAGTTCGGTTAAATTACTGTCTTCGTTCTGCTTGTGTTTAATTGTTAGTGTTCAAAACGTTTATTGTAATTAATTAATAAACACAGCGGTTAAGAGATAATCAGCTGCTGTGTTAATTGATTGTGTTGATTAGTATTGGATAGTGAACAAGACATATGCGCCCTAGTTATGGGTTATGATAAAGAATACATGAAATAAAAGAACATTTTTGAAAATACTGTTTGACTCTAATATTTATGTAAATGTAGCTACCGTTAAGCTGTAAAAGAATAAATATTTGAAGGAGGCATGGGATAAAACGTTTTGCAAATTTAATTAGTACAAATATGGTAATGTAATTGAATCACTACGTTAAATTAATTAATTCATTAAATTAGCATGTAACAAGTGTTACTCCGTAATTAATTGATTTAATATGACACAATTTAATTTAATTCATATACTAAAATTAAACTAATCTAATTTAATTCATTTTAAATTTTATTTAATTCTTATTTAATTTAATTTAAGTCATATTTTATTTTAATTTAATTTAATTTATTTTATTTTATATGATTTAATATTATATTAGTTTAATTTAATTTATTATTTAATACGATTTTTGTTGTATTCATTTAGTATTATATTAGTATTATAGTACTAGTATTAGTATTAGTAGTTTGACAAAAATAAAATTCTACGAAACAATGGCTGTTCCAGTGCTATTATATGGCAATGAATCCTGGATTGCAAAACAAAGAGATAAAAGCAACAATTATGATTTTTAAAAAGGGTTAAAGGATGCACAAGAAAGGATCATATAAGAAACAAAGTTATATAGGAAGAATTAAATATATATATATATAAAATATGATATATATATAATATGAATGAGAAAATTGAGTAATACTATCCTGGAGTCCAGCTAGACCGACATACTTACCTGAGTACGTTACTATTTGCTGACGATAAAATAATAATACAAGAGAGTGAAGATAAATTGGAACTGGCAGTGCACCGAACGAATCAAATATGTCCAGAATATAATCTTAAAATTTCCTTGCATAAGACGAAAGTTATGGTTTTCCAAAGCAAGTATCCCGTTAGGTCGAAAATAATTGTCAACAATGAACCAATCGAACAAGTATCAAACTTTACATACTTGGGCTGCGACAAAAGCTACAATTATGACAATGACATGGAAAATAAAATAAATAAGTTCCAGGCAATATGTGGCACAATAAATAGAACATTAAATAACAAAACACGAAAAGCCACAAGGAAAAAATTTTATAAAACGATGACTGTACCTGTACTTATGTATGGGAGTGAAAGTTGGATAAATACCAAAAAAGGAGACAGCAAAATACAGGCAGCAGAAATGAGATTTTTGAGACGGGTCAAAGACTGCACAGGAAGAGATTTAGTACGAAAGTGCAAAATAAACTAAATGTCTGTGCAATAAATGAAAACATATCTGAATATAAAGAAAGATGGAAACACCACGTAAACAGAATGGGAAATGGGAGAGTACCCAAAAAAATACTTAACTACAGCCCAAGAGGGAAAAAATATATAGGAAGACCACGAAAACGGTGGTCGTAAGTTTGTGAGGACGGAGCAGGCAAATGCCTAATCCTTGTAGTGCAGAAGAAGAAGAATAAATTGAGTAATACAAAGGAAAATGGAGACAGCATTTATGTCGTACGGATAAGACTAGAATACCAATAATTGTAAACATTTATAAGGCTTCTAGAAGAAAGAATATAGCAAGGCTAAGATAGAAATGGATTTTATAATGTGAAGTCGAAACAAACACATTGCCTAATCCCTGAAGAGTAAAAGAAAAAGAAGATTAGTATTAGTATTATAGTATAGTATTAGCATTTGTAGTATTTAATTTAATACGAACTTACAAAATGGTTTTCTTAGTTACTGTGTGGAAACGATAGTTGTATTTTAAGAACTGTATCGCCTAACGTCGTTAGCCAAACTTTGCAGTTAAAGTCTGAAGGACACAAGTTGTAAAAGTTCTCCTAAGAGGTAATCAGTCAATGACGAGAGGGGGCTGGCTGATGTCAGTGCAGGAGGAGGGGTACTTTGAGAGTCTGGACGCCATTCTTGACTTATGATGAAAGTTTTGTTTTTGGTCATAAAAAACATCTGCAGTCGTCTCTTCCAAATTACATTACTTGGGGGCAAGGGAGCGTCTTGTCTGGAATCACGATTACCTCTAAGTATACATAAATTCCGCTAAGGATGCCCCTTTTATGCATCCCATTTTTATTGTACGATAACCTACGATAAGAAATCGTAGAACATGTAGGATAACAGAAACAAATGGATCGTTTTGTGCATCGTTGTATGATAAATTTATCGTTCCAAACTCAAAAACATATCGTGGTGGCCACGAAACGCATCAGATAAAAAGTCAGACTAATTTTCTAGATACATGAGCCGTAATGGTTCCGTTTATGCACTCGCGCGAGTTTTTTATCGTATTACTTCCAGACATGATTGTTAAGTGATAGAAACCTAGCCTAGCGTCGCGAGGCAGCTGTACCAAATAATCAGTGATATTCACGAGGTAGTATGATTTTCTTAATTTGTATTGTAAATATGGAATACATTAATAGTGAGGCTCATTGACGAAATCCAAAACAGGAGAGCACTATTGGATCCCGGTTGCGAAGCTTATAAAAACAAACCTATAAGCGACATACAACACACACGGAGCCAATTTTCAGTACTGATGATGACAACGCTGAAAGAGTTTGTTCACAACCAGTTCCGACATTTTTTTTACGGACGACAGAAATCGGAGTCAAATCGGATGCAAAATTTATCGTACGATAGAAATTGGAGTTATGAAAGGGTCTTTACCAGGAAAAACGCAAGCCTTAACAGTTTTCCTGTATTTCACGAATCACTTTTTTTATTAATCGTAGACAATAGTAAAGCATACGCGAATGAAAAACGCTGTAACAGACACACCATGATATGTAACTGAGCCAATACTAAAGAGTATGCTTGTTTGTTGTCCACGGTATGGCTTATATCCAGTACCCATCTCTTCAAGGGATTACCCACAAATCTTATGCCAATCGTATTGCTACGACAGTTACGTAACGCTCTCGGAAAGTCGGCTGGTGCAGTTACGTAACAGTTCTACACGTTTCTCGGCTAGCCGAGTAGGTGCAGAGTCTCTGTCAAGGCCGTGCACTAAAATACCTTTGAGGCTGTTTGAGTCTTCTTCTTCTTCTTCTTCTTCTTCTTCTTCTTCTTCTTCTTCTTCTTCTTCTTCTTCTTCTTCTTCTTCTTCTCTTCAAGGATTATATTATATAAACCTGTTCCGATTACGGCAACCGTCTCATCCTCGGACGACCCACGTCTCTTAAGCATTCTTAACTACGCGAATTATGTCGTCATGCCACCAGAAATGTGGATAATTATTCTAGAACCTCTGTGGGATCCTGTATAAGCAACAGCGGCCGGCTAAGAAGTTAGTTACACATGGCGAGATTGTAGAGTGCGGATCAAGTGATTGTTGCAATTTCTTGGAAAGTGAATATTGTGTTATAAATAGTGTGGTGGTTGACGTTATTATTCTGGGTGGACAAATTTACCTTGCATTATTGTACGAGAGTATTCTGTTGATTACAAATTGTTATTTGCGACTAATAAAGCTAGTAATTAGTGACTTCATCAGGTGTCAGTTATTCTGTTTCCACTGTTCAACACCACAATCCTTGAGACCGTCGTAAAATTATTATAATTTACTGCCAGTGTCACTCCCAGTTAACTAGCCCGTTCTGTAAATATTTTACATCCATTTTCGCTTTATTTTACTATTCTGTCATTCAAAGACATTTTACCTCTTCGCTTCAAAGACATTTATTCTGTCATTTGCTTTATTTTACGTTTATTGAAGTTTTTGTGTAGTAGTTTAAAAATTCTGCGTTTGTTTAGTGTTTGTGCGTGTAGTAATATATGTATTACTTGGCGAGTAAAGGCTGCCATGAATTGACCCACATCCAAAGACGATCACTCCGACGTTAAACCAAAGGGGAGTCCAGGCGTACAGAAAAACAGCTCTCACTCATTTCATAGTGATGACACAGACGGAAGATGTGTGTTCCGGAGCATTTTATGATTGGCCACTTTGCAATTGATATTTTGTTGTTTGCGGACGAACAGGCTATTCTGACGTACTCGGAAAACAGATTGCATGTGGGTATACATTTGTTAAATTGATTCTTCAAACACTCTAAATTACAAATATCCACACTTAAGATCAAGGTGATGGCTATTCGTGGAACTGATCCCGTACGGGCATAAATTGTTGTAGATGGTGCTGTCCTGGAACAAGTCAGCAATTTTTAATATCTGGGTTACAGTGTGTCTTATAATACAAGGAACAACGTTTGAATAATTTGCATAAGTTCAACCTTATGTGAGGGAACATCAGGAGAATTCTTAAGTCAAAACGTAAAGAAACATGCCTAAAATTCTATAAGGTGATGGCCCTTTCCTCACTTCTTTATGTGTCTGAGAACTGGACTTTAACGAAGGACAGGCCAGTTCTATACAAGCGGCTGAAATGAGTTTTTCAGGCACGTGGCAGAGTATACTCTACATGATCATAGAAGAATAGAAGAAACATAGATATACGGCAGGAACTGAATATTATGAGTTGTCGAGTATTGCTTAGTATCGGTTGAATTGGTGGGAACATCTTTGCAGAATGGATGACTGCCGCATCGCCAAACAACTATGAAACTAAAAACCAAACAAATAAGTATAACTTTAAGCCGAGGGACGGAGAGGTGTGGGACGTCCGAGGAAGCGTTGGAGTAACCTGGCTTACTTAGTAAGTAAGTAAGCCAGGAACTTGGCTTGATTTAAGCCTTGCAGATGATGATGATGATGTCGATAAAAAAAATTCTCAAAGTATTCTACCCACAAAAGATAAGGAACAATTTACTGAAGGAATAAATGAACTATAATAATTATAAAGTTAAATTATTCAGTGACATAATAATGAAAGAATCAACTCTCGACAATAATTTTTTATATCTGAAAAGGATTGAACGTCGAAGTAATATTAAACTTTGCAAAAGTCGTTCCGCCGCAATCTCATCATGTCGCAATGTCCCTTATAATCAGTCTCTAGTATTGAGTCCTGTTTCATTTAAAGTTGTCTGCATTAAAGAAGGCATTTCTTTCTGAATAAACTGGGTCATGAATAATTTCTCCATTTCTCACTTTCATATAAATTTCTATATAATTTCTATACTTTCTGTCTACCTTACTCTCTCTCTCTCTCTTTATCTAATTATACTTTTTACTTCTCTCTCCTTGAAACAAGTACAGCGTCGTTTAATTTCCTCTGAAAGATAATATTTCATTTGAAGTCATTGCAGTGGTCAAAGGGAACATTCTATACCAGCGTGCCATATAGCATTGCATCGTACGAGACATTTGTTTTTGTATTATATTGTTATGACATCACAGAATAATCTACGTGTTTATCGAACGTTCCAGAGGGATCCAGAATGTAATGCTGCGATGTACGTGATTCTCGAGGCATTCGCGAGATTTTTCTGGAAGCCGCCAGCCGCGCGGACTGTGTCAAGGCCGCAATTAATTGCGTCGTACACACTGACGCTAACACGCAGTTTGAAATCTTCTGGTCTCTGGGCGCTGTGTAAATACTAGGCGGCAGCGGCCTTAGTTTTCAGTTATAGTCGCGATAAATTACAGTGCGGTCCGAGAGTTATTGTCGGGCGATTACAAGTGATCTCGGGCGATATTACTGTGTGGGTTCAGGTTATTAGTGAAGTGTTGTGTTTTATAATCGGGCGGTATATTGTAATACAATTGTGTTTTAATATTAGTTGACATTTTATTGCGTGTAAACAATTTTTATTTGATTTGTTGTAAGAGACTGTGTTGCTAATTACGAACTATTTACCTGTGATATTTAAAGCTGGTGATTAGTGACTTAATTGGTGTCTTGTATTTTGTTTCCACTGTACCTACGACGATCAAGTAGACCGTCCTAACAATATAATCTTATGCCTATAAAATAGATAACTTGCGCGGTGTACATCCTTACGTCTGGCATCGATGTTTACAAGGTGACAAGGTTACTAACGGCCCAATTTCGTAGTCTCTACGTCCCTTCAGAGGCTAGCTGTTTATTCTAGCTACATACAGTGTAATCTTGTCACGCAGGCTGACTATAAAGTGCTAGTCCTACGCGGCTAATTAGTTCAGTTAGTTGCTTGTATGAGATACAGAGTGAATTATCGGACATTAGAATTTTCTGTTAAGTGATAAATGTGAACTAATGTATGCGACTTCCGTAAGTGGTGCCTCGTCTTATGTATTGCGATATTTGTTGAGAGATGTTTACTGAGGTTGGGATATGTGATGCGCGTGGACAGAGCGGTGCGGGACGTGCGAGGAAGCGCTGGCGTGACCAGCTCTAAAATTTGCCTGTTTGAGACCGGAACAAACCATCCTTGCAGATGATGATGATGATGATGATGATGATGATGATGATGATGATGATGATGATGATGATGATGACGACGACGACGACGACGACGACGACGACGTCATTGACAATATGAACTAGAATAAAGTATGCAAAGTGTTCAAGGATGCTGTGAAAGAAACATGATAATAAATTTGGCAATAAAAGAATAATTCTGAAGTACTTAGTGCCAGGTAGAATCGTAGGAAGCGGAATTACGTCCGGGGAGGATGCAAGAAACAGAATGTATATAGAGGAAGCAGGAACTGTGCAAGGTTTGTGCAATGAGGATAGTTAAGGTTTACTTACGTAAAGAGTGCGCAGAGGTAAATAAGCAAACATACTGCAAAGCAATAAACTAAGATTTGCAACGAAAGTGCGACCGGTACGCTGTAGTGTCGCAGCTGGTTCCGAGGCCGCGACCCAGTTACCGTTTAATCAGTTACGTTATCTGCAATGCACCGCAGTAACAGCCACACGTAACAGCTTAAATCTAAACAGTGTTGAATTAACATTGCAAGTTTCTTACTGAGTTTGTAAACACAACTCGCATTTAATTAACTGGAGAATTAAATTTTCATCTTTTTCGCTCAGTCCACAAGTCACCATAAACGATGCCCCCATACCTATAAAATCAGAAGTTAAATACCTGGGGCTTCATTTGGACGTCACATTAACATGGAAAGCCCACATTCAGGCTAAGAAACAACAACTCAACTTAAAAGCTAGGCAAATGTACAGGCTCATAGGTAGAAAATCTCAACTATCTCTCGCAAACAAAGTCATTATATATAAAGCTGTGCTCAGACCAATCTGGACTTACAGTATAGAATTGTGGGGCTGCTCTAATCCTTCCAACACAAAGATTCTGCAGACAGTTCAGTCAAAAATCTTGCGCTGCATAACGAATGCTCCCTGGTCCATCTCTAATTATACTCTTCACAAAACCTCAACATTCCATACATTTCTGATGTCATCAAGATGCACGCCGCTAAGTACAGGAACTGCAACATAGGACACAGCAATAACCTGATCAACGAGCTCCTCAATCCATCACTGGATGTAAGAAGGCTGAAGAGACAGTGACCAGATGACCTGACCCGGTGAACGTGGTAATCATCGCTGGATGGTTCACACCTCAAGTGACGACTTATACGTCACTTTTACTTATTACTCTGTGAAATGAGTAGATTGTAAAACTGCATTATAATAAATAAATAAAAAAAAAATCTTTTTCGCTTTGTTACCCTTATAGTCTGTTTAATCTAGTCAGCCATTCTATCTTTCCCTTGGAGTCCCCTCGCTGTCGGTTTATTGTCTCTCGCTGTCTTTGGTTATTGTACTCTGCCATACGTTAAGAATAATATTGTTACGACGGAACGCTGCCGAACATTTGAGACTGTCGTTCTACACGTTTCTCGGCTAGCCGAGTATGTTCGTGTCTCTGTCAAGGCCGAGTACTCAAGTACCTTGTAAACCTTTCGAACCTTTCGAGGCGGATTGGTAACTACGCAAATTATGTTGGTACGGATAATTATTATGGAACATATGCGTGCTATATGTATAAGCAACAGCGGCCGGCTTAGTTAGTCAGTGACGTTGGGCAATATAATCAGTGCGGATCAAGTGGCAGTTGTGGTAAGTGAGTATTGTGTTATAATTAGTGCGAAACTCTACATAGTTGACATTATTATTGTGTGTGTACAATTTTAATTTTAATTTCTGTATGAGAGTAACTTGTTGATTTCAAATTGTTATTTTTGACTCATTAAAGCTGGTAATTAGTGGTTTCATTGGTGTCTCTATTTTGTTGTCCACTGTACCATACGACAACCAGTGGGACCGGCGTAACAATATTATGCGGTAGAATGCCAACTGACCCTGTGTTTGATACGAAAAGTGTGGTTTGTAGTATCCCGTTTGAATAGTGGTTGTGAATATGAGGGCGAAACTTGATCACCTCTCGAGGCCCGCTTGAGTGAACAAAGAATGAATCTCAAAAAAGAAAATACAGCACAATCAAGGTTAGCTGAACATGTGTGGGAGGCGCAGCAGAAAGTCATAAGGGATGAAGTAAAAGTTATTAGTCAAGAAAAGAAATGGTTTAGACGTAGATTTAAGGAAGCTGCTTTCATAACGTCTAATAGTAACTATATTAGTCAAGTAAGCAATGAAATTACGAGTATCTGGCTTCGTTCCATCAGGACAATACTTTAGGCTTCGGGGCAGATTAGCGTGTGTTTGTGCGCTGGGAGGAGTCCCTTCCGGTTGATTATATAAAGGCGTGGGACTTGTGCCGCCTGTCGCAGTTTTGGGTGATCTTGAGGCGTGCGTCTTCATGTGAGTTTGTGCGTTTTCTGTTGTGTATTCATTGTGTGTGTGTGTGTGTGTGTGTGTGTGTGTGTGTGTGTGTGTGTGTGTGTGTGTGTGTGTGTGTGTGTGTGTGTGTGTGTGTGTGTGTGTGTGTGTGTGTGTGTGTGTGTGTGTGTGTGTGTGTGTGTGTGTGTGTGTGTGTGTGTGTGTGTGTGTGTGTGTGTGTGTGTGTGTGTGTGTGTGTGTGTGTGTGTGTGTGTGTGTGTGTGTGTGTGTGTGACTTATAGAATCCATGGTTTGTAAGTTTTATTTATTGACTTTTGTTTGTTACCTATTTTATTATTAACTCCTAAAGGCAATGCCTTGTCGCTGTAGCCACGTCACTCTCTCCCTTGCGATATTCTTCATTTCTTCATAGGACCCACTATTCACGACACTCATTGTGCTGCGGAAGTATGCAGTTCTTGGTCTTCCTTTGGGCTTCTTCCCCACTACTTTGCCCTCAAAGATGTTAGTTAAAAAAGCACTATGTCCGATCACATGCCCTATCAACTTAATCTTCCTCACCTCTATACTCCTAAGCAATGTTCTATTCTCATTTATTTCCTCTAAGATCTGTTCATTCGTCTTCTTATCTGTCCAACTAGTTTTTGTCATTCTCCGCCAAATCCACATCTCCATTGCCTGAAGTCTGTCACACTCCACCTTCCCTAAGGTCCACGATTCACGCCCGTAAGTTAAAACACTCCATACAAATACCTTAACAAACTTTTTCCTTGTTTCAATACTAATATGTTTGCTTTGTTACCTATATATTATTTATTTACCTATATTATTTTGACTCTCTGTCGGTTGTGGGACAGAGTATTGATTATCTTTTATTATCGATCTTTTAGTTTTGTTTTAGCCTGAAGACGGCTACCGACTTGTTGTGGCCGAAATGTTGCTTTTTAATATAAAAGTAGTGATGGCAGAAGTCCGTCTTACATCATAAGATCTTAAGACCTTTAAATCCATCCTACTACTAGTCCTGTGAATAGGCCTAACATCTCTAATTTCATAGCGTAGATCATTTCTAAAACAAGTAGTGTGTGTCAAAATAAGGCATGTAAATAAAATGAATTACAATATTTGTAGATTAGTAATAGGTCTACATCTCCATATAGGCCTATTACTAATTTATAAATATTGTAATTCATTTTATTTACACAGTTATTTATATGCCTTATTTTGACACACACACCACTGGTTTTCCAGTGGATAGCACTTGCTGATTGGTTGATGCCGTTTTCCAGCTTAGATTGAGCTGGTACGAAAGTCTATATAAATGGCATTCTCAAACACAAAATTCATAAGGCCGTCCCGACTGTTACCGACACTAATGATGGCCTCCGATGCTGGGCCGAAACGCCTGTCAGCATAGACTCTAGACCACGGCCTAACAGCCCAGCTAATAATGGTTTCAAATGGTTTATACAAAACAGCTAAAATCAATTTCAGCCAAAGCCTTAAAATATCCTCGTTAAAGTAGCTTATTATTAGGTCAGTTATAATAATTGCTCTCTGTATTAGCGTAAAAAATTGTTATTTGATATTAAAATCATGTTGTCAAACCGACTTTGATGTCGGTTTTCAAGTGTATGATATTCATGAGGATAGAACGAGTTTGAGTAGGTTTATTTTTTTATTTATAAAATCACAATTTTATAATATTCATCATCATCTATCTGTCCAGGATTAGGCAGGTTGCCTGTTCCGGCTTCACCATCTCCGTCTCGGTCTGCCAACATTTCTTTTTCCGGTTGGCTTATCGTTCAGGATTTTTCTTGGAATTCTTTCTGGAGACATGCGCATAGCATTTTTTTATAGTTTTTTGCTAGTTCCGTTATTAGTTGTACTTTTAATTCCTGTATTATATCTTCGTTATTTATGTGATCTTATCTTATACAACCTTTCACAGACCTAAGATATTTCGTTTCAGACGTTTCCATCTGTCCATAATCTTTCTTTCTTGGTGCCCCTGATTCGGACCCGTATAATAGCATGGGGACTGCCATCACCTTATAGAATTTTATTTGTGTTTCTTTCTTGGTCTTTCCTTTGAGTGATCTCCGTAATGTCCCATATATTCTTTGGAAGTTGTTTGTTTTATTAAGAATATCTTTGTCTTCTTCATATGTAATATCACATCCTAGGTAATTGAAATGTGATACTTGTACTAAAATTGTATTTTCAATTAAAATTTTTGTCCGAATCGAATCTTTTCCTAGGAATGCCTTGGTCTTAGTTTGTTCTATTGAAATATTCAAATTATAACCTTTTGATAACAGATTTAGTTTGTGGATAGCCAGTTGTAATTTATCCTCACTATCTTGGATTGCAAATTGATCATCGGCAAACACCATAATGTTTACGAACTCGTGTCGGCTAATCTGTATACCTAGAAGAGCACTTTGTTTCCATTCTCGCACGAGGTCATCTATATATATATATTGAACAGTGTAGCCGATAAAGTGCATCCCTGTCTGACACCTTGGTTGGTCATAATTTCTGATGTTAGCTCTTTGCCGGTTCCACTGTCAATTATAAGTTTAGTGTTTTTATAAAGGGCTTGTACCGTTCTAATCAAATACATTGGATATCCTCGTTTCTCCATTATGTGCCAGAGTTTGTCTCGATGGATACGATCAAACTCCTTTAGGTAATCTATGAAGGCTATGTGAGTCTCTAAATTGAATTCCCTACGCTGTTGTATTATCTGCCTTAAACTGAAAACATCGTCAGTGCATGATCGTCCTTTACGGAATCCTGCTTGCTCTTCAAGCAATATAGTTTCAGAGATACTTTTAAGCTTTTCATTGATAATTCTGCTGTAAAGTTTGTAAGCAGGATGTATCAGACTAAAACCCCTATAATTTTCTGTCTTGTTTCTTTCACCTTTTTTAAACAAAAATATGAGTATAGCAGTTTTCCATTCATCTGGGATTTCATAATTAGTCCAGCACATGTTAAAAAAATGTAACATTCGTAGATGCAGGAAGAGGCCTCCATTTCGGAATTGACATCGTCTAGACAGGGTGCTTTTCTGTTTTTGTTTTCTTCAATGCGTTTTGCATTTCTGTCATATCAAGAGGATCTACACCGGTCGTATCTGATTTCCCGAAGATATCTTCTTTAGTAGGATTATACCAGAGCTCCTGGTAATGTCTAATCCATTCGTCTTTTGGTATTACAATTAGTCTTGCCACGTCTTTTTTCTGTTTTATTCAGCTGTCGTATCATTTTGTAGGCAAATTCTTGCCGACCGTGTACATCATTGTCTACACGACTTACAAAATTATCCCATGTGCGCATGTCGAACTATCGTTTTTGTTCTGTTTCTTATATCATTATAATTGTCTTTCGAATCTTCAGTTTTCTTTTGTAGGTATTCTCTATATGCTTTGTCCTTTTGTTCAATGGCTTCTTTTATATCCTCGTTCTAAATTTTTAATCCTCTTTTCCGTCTATTTTTTGTCTTTGTGCCTAGCACTTCATTATCTATCTGTTTTATAGCCTTCATTATATTTGTCCATTCTTCACTAATATTATTGCTTGTTGGTGTTTGTTCGAGTAACTGTGTTAGTCTGTATTGGTACAAATTTCGAATACTCTCTTCTCTTAATAAATATACCTTGTAGATTTGTTTTCTTCTTGTGTTCTTGTCAAGAGTAGCTCTTTGTTTTTTCCGTCTTGACCACATTTGGATCTTGAATTTCACCAAATAGTGATCCGTGTTAACATTTCTTCCTCTATGTACGTGTGTGTCTATGACTCTTGAGGCCAATTTATGATCAACTACTACATAATCAATGAGAGACCTGTAACCTCTTGCACACCATGTAAACTTGCTTACCTCCTTTTTCCTGAAAAATGTATTCGTTGTTTTTAATTCGTTGAAAGTAAAAAATTCTCTCAAATGCGTTCCATTTTGATTTTGATGCTCTTCTCCAAATATTCCTATTAATACTGGGATAGGATCCTTCCCACTCTAGCATTCAGGTCTTCCATTAACAGAACATAATCATTATTTGCCTTTGCCACACACTTTTGTAGTTCTTTATAATATCTTTCCGTCTCGTCATGTTTTCCTTCCTCTGGGGCGTAGGTACTTATTACTGTCAAATATCCTCTATCGAATTAGAATCTAACTGTCATTATTTTTTCACTAATAAAGTTATATTTACGGATCTTACCCTGCCATCGTCTATCTATAAGCACAGCCACCCCACAGCAAGCTCGTCTTGTTTGATCCACACCACTGTGCAACATCACATAATCTTCTAACTCTTTAGTTCCTTTAAGTTCCGTGGCAATATTTTATAATATTATTTCATAAAACTAAAAATAACAAAAACTCATAAAAGTATAAGAATTTATTATACTGATCGATAACTTTCATTTTTGGACGACTTCTAAAAAAGAAGAAACCTGTTATCGAAACTTCACAAACAAATTTTAAGCACCCATCAGTTTATTACGTTTATTAATAATAACAATTATAATTTGATAATATTATTTAGTAAAATTCAAGATAACTAAAATAACAAAATATATTAAGTCGATATACCGTTAAGGATCCATAACTTTACTGAGTTCTAATATTTGATGACTTCTGAAAAGGAGAAACCAGTAAGCCAGACTTCACAAATACAATTTATATTATGCACTGTTGGGCTCGGAATATTTAGCAATTATTATTTACTAAAAGAAATGTCTTGTTGTGTCAACAGATGCGTTTAATAAATTCAGTGAGTTCCAAGAAAAGTCATCAACTACCAATTCGAAGAAAAACTGTTAGCGATAATAATGCTTTTATATTTTGCTACCGTTTTGACTACTTTAATTACTACACAATAATAGAAATTGTTTTGTGTATAAATGATCAGCAGGGAGATTTGTTTGCTTTTATAAAAAAATAATTAAAGTGAATGAAATTCGTCGTATTGGACGGTTTCCTGTTTGTTGTATTTTCTAGCAAGGCGTGTACCACCAGACATTGGTTAACATTGCACTTTTTTGTGTAAATTTGCTGAATAATCAAGCTCTTACCTGAAAAACATCAAATTCCTCTCACTTTGTGGGCATGTTTTTCATTGAGCTCAATAAGACGCATTAAATTTTTTATAAATTATTGTGGTCAATTCAATTTATTTTTATTATTTTTTGTAGACAAAATTTATAATGAGTAGATTCTACTGTGACCAGTAATAAACAGTAGAGTTAGCACTGACCGAGTTATAATGTAACAGCTTTATCTTCTTTCTCTTCTAACCTGAATTAGGAGACAGGTGGGTAGCTTTATTTATGCTACCATGCGGAACTGACTCTGCCTTTAAAGTCTTGAGTCATTTCGAACCCATTCATTCAGATAGAATATCCGTCAACCTCTTTCCAGGCCTTTTATCGATATTTCTCCTACACCAGCATTTCTATCGAGTATTTCTTTCCACAACATTTCTTCTCGTGGATCCTCCTTAATATGCTGTTTCATAAAATGTTTAGGTTGGGCAACCGTTACCTCAGTTCTTACCGTACTACATGGCACAGTGAAGAGCTTGTAGTAATGGTGGCACTTGTTGGCCATTTCTCAGCAACCTCACGGGGTTTTTGAATGTGCAGCTCTCTCTCTTTCTCAAAAATTCATGCTTTCAGTATCCAAGCCACTTATACGTATGAATAGAACAAAATTTAACTCTTTTATCCGTCTAAAGGCTTTTCTTTTTTTTTTTTTTTTTTTTACTACGCGTTTCTGGACATATGTCCTATCTTCAGGTGTAATCCCTCAGTAATGTTCGTCACGTAACTAAAACAAATTACGTATAATTTACACGTATGTTGTAAATAAAATATATGAACAGGAACACACGCGGTGTTGTTGATGGGGACCACGGTAAAAATATAATCGACTGTTCCGTGGACCCCGCCTTCATATCTTTTAAATTTATTTATGCCATGTGTGTAAATTATACGTAATTGTTTTAGTTATCTGACGACCTTTACTGAGAGATTCCATCTCAAGATGGGACATATGACCAGAAACGGGTAGCGAAATGCAAAGAAAAGGAAAAGCCACTAGACGGATAAAAGAGTTCTGTTCCTCTCATAAGGTATTAGCTTAGACGTGGACATACAGCGACAGCTTTCATGAGATAGAGATACAAGACTCTGTCAATACGTTCTTCCACTTATTTGTAAAAAAACTAATTTTTACAAAGTTTATACAACTGTCTTTGTTTATAGCCATATTAGATGCAGAGTTTATATTTGGCAGCGAACTGAGTAAGTTATGTTTTGATGTATTTGGTCTATTGTAAAACATTCTACAATTAAAAATTGAAGAGGTTCCATTATACCTCATTTAAAGAATGAGATAAACAGCTCTAACGGAAAAGAGGTTCCACAAGATTTTTGTGAGTCTGATGTGCATAAACGAACGGTTTACAAAAGGCATAATGGATTTAAAACTGTTGGGAAGGAGTTGATGGTTGTGATAGTAAGATAACATTGTAGTATGAACTTTCACGAATTTTTATTTATAATTGATATGGTGACTAAAGAAGATAATGTTTGGCCATTTTACGTAAGATTTATGGTGGGATAAAGAAGAATATCGTCAAAAAAAGATTTATGGAGGGTTGTTACATGGAACTCACATGACGATAATGCACCACCATACACGTTATCTCTAGTTCAAGAAACTCTTATGAAAATACCTCCTTAGCAAGATATGGCGTTTGCGAGTATTTTCTCTTTGCAAGATCGAAAACAATCATGAAAGAATAACGTTTTATTAAAGACATAAAACAAAAATTACCAACCGAGCTTAAGACTACACTACAAAGTAAAACCAGCAAAATATGACGTTTCGTTGAAGATATAAAACAAAAATCGTTTGCCAAAATCTAGGCTACACCAAAAAGTGCGTTTCAGAAATATTTTAAAGCCTCTAAAACAAATAGTGTAAATTATCTAATGGGGATTACTTTAAATGAGACATCATAAATACAGAAGAAGAATTATAATCTGTTGAACTAAATAAAAATTTGTATTTGCCTAATTATTATTGTATATATTTTTATATTATTAATAATAATAATAATAAAACGTTTTGTACAAGAACATATTTTTTAAAATAGTTTATCGAATATAATACTGTTTCATTAGTTAATTAATACTATCATCATCAGGTATACAAATTAATAAATTTCAAAATTTTGATTTATAAAGTTTTTTAATTTATTAATTTGTATATCTGATGATGATGGTTAATAATAAATAAAAATTGCATAACTGTTTGATCGAACGTCGTATATTACGTCTTGAGAGGTAAGCCTAATTCATGAAAACAATTTGTCTTCATAATTCCTATAAATACTGAAACTAATAAATCAAGAGACATCTTAATACAGATACAGTGGCTGGGTTTCTATAGTAATCGTGAACACTTTATTATAATGTATAATACACATTTGTTAATTATTAGTCCAGTGAGGGCTAAGACAGTTATAAACAACAGCCCTTTAGAATAAGTGAGCTGTTTCAATTATCTCGGCTGTGCAGTAAGCTTTTATATAAGAGAGAAAATATATAAATTTATGAATATTTGTGGTACGGTTCATAGAAATCTTATAAATAAAACAAGACACAGCGAAAGGATTAAATTTGATAAGACGATTGAAATACCCACATTGATTTACGCGAGTGAGGCGTGGGTCTTTACAAAAAAGGAAAGCGGCAAGGTTCAGAGTGCTGAAATGTAGTTTCTTCCAAATACTTTAAATTATACATTGCAAGATAGAATACGGATAGAGGATATCAGAGCAGAACTTGAAGTAAAGGACATAAATGAAATTATTTTAATTTACATTTCAAGATGACAGAGGATCGATTGCCGAAAGGCGGCACTGAACTATAAAGCCATTGGTAGAAGAGACGTGGGGGCGTCCGAGGATGAGATGGGTACCGGAACAGGCTTATATAAGCTAATCCTGGAAGAGGAACAGAAGAAGAAGAAGAAGAAGAAGAAGAAGACATTTGTTGATCAGAATAAAAGTGTATTGTTATAAGCAACCAAAAAAATTAACTAGATAACAAACTAGATATACTTAACATTAATTTCAGTTTCAGTGCACCGACGTATCAATAAATTTACCTTCTTTCTCTTTGGATGAGAGGCGACGTTGCTAGAAAATAACAACCACACGTTCTACGTAAAACATTTCACTGCATTGAAATATGCGTAACTCGATATCTAAGCTAAAACTCTTGTTTTACAATTTTTTCAAAAATCAGTTAACATAAACACGAGGGGAACTACGTGCAAACATGTTTACGCAAGAATTCGCGACTGAATATTTATGAATGAAACGTATACAACTGTGCTGTAGAAAAACTGAATAAATTGCGAATGCATGAAGGGAGTATAAATTATTCAACAGTGAATTATTAACTGTTAGCGATTCAGGCTAAAGAAAATCTCTACGTTACACACGGGCATATTACGTCTAATGTTATTGATGTAAGTATATTATACATTCTCATAATATACTTTGTACACAGCATATGTTACTGTATTATAGTAGTATATTATGAAACTCACGTTGTTCTTGTTCTTGTACATGTTATTGTTCCTGTTCCTGTTCCTATTCCTGTTCGTGTTTCTGTTCTCGTTCTCGTTCTCGATCTTGTTTTTGTCCTTGTTTTATTATAAAATTATCAGTCAGTTATTACGAGCGACTTCTTTAGTGTTATAATTAGTGTGAAACTCTATTAGATGACATTATCATTGCGTGTGGACAAATTTAACTAGAAATACTGTGTGAGAGTATCGTGCTGATTTAAAATTGTTATTTGTGACTCATAAAAGCTGGTTATAGTAACCTCATTGGTGTCTGTATTTTGTTTTTCACTGTATCATACGACGATTAGTGCGACCGTCGTAACAATACATTATATTTATAAAATAATAACTGTTGTATTATTTAAGTTAACAAACAAAACATTACTTTAATTTGGTTCTTACTTTCATTTTATCGCTTTTTATATTAGCTTATTTAAATTTTGTATCTACACAGATTTAAATTTTGTTTTCATGGAATAAAATTTGAGGGAATAGATTTCATCTTTAATGAACGATGTGTTCATTATTTAATTGTAAAGTTTTACCAACCTGTAATGTGTGTGTGTGTGTGTGTGTGTGTGTGTGTGTGTGTGTGTGTGTGTGTGTGTGTGTGTGTGTGTGTGTGTGTGTGTGTGTGTGTGTGTGTGTGTGTGTGTGTGTGTGTGTGTGTGTGTGTGTGTGTGTGTGTGTGTGTGTGTGTGTGTGTGTGTGTGTGTGTGTGTGTGTGTGTGTGTGTGTGTGTGTGTGTGTGTGTGTGTGTGTGTGTTACTATTTGTTGCTGCAGTACACAGCCATAACATAGTTAGTTAGTTAGTTGCAGTAACTATAGATTCACTGACTGAGGTGGCGCGCTGTATCGTTATTAACATTAGTTGATCATTACGTGCGTGTACTGTCTGAGGAGTTAATTAACAGAGTCTAAATACTACGTCGTGAACACAGCACGTTTCGTCTTGTGCCATCTTGCTGCCAACGCTTTTATAATTGAAGAGACGTTTAAGTTCTTCAACCCACTTAGAGTTCTGCTGTTTCTATGCTCAGTCAGGCTTTCCGTGTTAACAGTCTTCATCACTGATAAGCGCGGCTTCGTGATGAACGGGACCGTTCGATGTCATCACCATTGTCAAATCCAAAACGACCAACCATTGTCAAACCGCTTTAGATTTGGAAGTGTCGGTGACACCAAAAAGCTTTATTTAGCACGAAGATGTTCAGAACGAGTTCAGATAAAATTAGAGTATTGTTTCTGTATTTAGCGTGGCTACTGAAACTGTTGATACATCACAAACCGTCTTTTGTGGAATTTATACACGTTTTATGTTATCATAAATCGACAGATTTGGTTATCTTGTAAAAAGACTCATGGTTGTGAAAGTCTAAGCAAGGACACATTGGGCTCATTAAAAGCTGTACCCCCAAGGCCGATGAATTGTCTACACAAGGGACAAAATAAAATTCTTTTCTTGGTTAAAAGGTTAGTGTTTAGTAATAATATTGTTATCACCCACTAAAACTACAAAACTCCCATTGTTCTTCACTAACACCATCTTCACGACACGGCATAGGCAAGATGCTGCCTGTTCCGCCTTCAAAAATCCTCCAGCCATCTCTTCCTAGGTCTACCCACACACCTGTGTCCCATAGGTTTGTATTTCCAGACTTGTTTGGCCAGTCGTGAATCGGACATTCTTTCTAAGTGTTCTTTCCACCGTTGTTTGTAACTATTTTAATCGTTCATCTAAGTTAAAACTTGTAATTCTCTTATGGTTCTATTTCTTATACGGTCAAGTTTAAAACACCTTTTAACGCCTCTATAAGAATGCCATTTCCAAGGCCTGTATTTTCCTGTCTTGTTTTTTTGATTGTTGTCTATAATTTACACCCAAAGGACAGTACAGGGACCGCCACAATTTGTAAAACTATAATTTTATATCTCGCCATACCTTGTCTCTAAAAATATAGTTGATTTTCCACAGATCGTCTGGAACTTAACTAACTTAACAAACTTCCATTGTTATGAAAGTAATTTAATAATTACATTTTATTTATAGGACAAACAAAAGATAGTAAAATGCGCACACACAATTTGTAAACAGAGACTTTAAAATCAGAGGCTTTCTGAGACTTTGTGAAACCGTCCTGTTGTAAAAGAAAACTGACAAACATGTCCATCAAACGCATAACTTAACACCACATTTCTCATTTTTGCTGCTAACAAATAAATCTCTCCCATAAAGTACTGGAAAGGACGTAAAATACCTACTGCGTATCATTTCTTTATGAAGGAGAATATCCAAACGCACCTCCATGTGGCGGTGGATGGTATCCACACACTGGCTAAAGCGGCTCTGGAGACCGAGATAAGAGCGGGTAGAGTCAACGGCACTCTCTTGCCTCTTGGGGTAAGAAACTCCTACTAAAGACGGAAGTGTTAACAGGTAACGGACGGCGTAGGACAGGGATGGAAACGGGAAACCACTGTATTTAAATCATTGGCAGCTACAGCTCTACACTCGTGGAGAAGGCAACACATCTAACGGGGAGATACTGGAAAAAGTCGTGCATTGCGGTACCAACCTTTAAATAGGCCACTGTAAGGCTGACAAACTTCCTTGGCTCTGGGATTGAGAAAGATTTCCTCAAAACTTGACAAAATATCAAAAATACCGTCGTCTTCAAACTGCGTCCAATCTTTAAAACAATTGGGATATTTTCATAGGGTTATTGTAGATGATGAAACCTGTTGTTTTCAGTACGATCTGAAAACAAAACACTAGAGTATGTAGACTAAAACAGAGATTTCAGATTAGTCAAAGAAAGCACACATGTGTTTTGTTTTCACCTGAAAACCGGTATGTTTCCCTGATTATAAAAGGATAGTTCACTACACGTTCATAGGACATGTAAGTTAGGTCAACTATTCATAGGTCAACTATTGTTATTTGATAATTTTGCAAAGATTGCGGGAATGTTTTGTGAGATAAAGACAGGAACTGACAAGTGGATCCTCGTAGTTAAATTTTTTCAAACAGTATTATATCCGTTAGACTCGACGTAACAGTACTAAGGAAAACTTACAATGGTTTTAAAGTAAGAATAATTGTCTTCATAGGCCGAGTTGACCTGGAGGCTGAATAAAGTCCATGATTTTATGGCGTCCCGGGAACTGACACCGTAACCCTCCAGGTTAGCGGCAAAACGGTCTGCTGAGTTGTAAAAATCGAACCCGTAGCCCTACATATAAGAAATCTATCGCAGACTTCCCCTTACCAAAACCTCAAATAGTGCTCTGTATGCCCTCAACAAACTCTTCTCAAACGTTGACTCCTTCCTACACATGTCAACTGGAAATACTGACAAACTGCAAAACAACAGACTTCCCTCCAACCCATAACCACCTCCATCAACAGATGTACCCGTAACACCCGCAGACCTTCCTTCCTCATAAACTGCCTCCTTAACATAGCCGATGGACTTCCTCCCAAAACTCCTCGCCGTCAGAGTCAAGGAAATAGTAACACTTAATTCCCATCTTCAAACGTACACCACCTGCCATCCTTCCTGATCACATAGCATTTAAAATTTTCCCTAACTACTTACTCGGTAGTAGTGCCCCCTTCTTTGTATCCCCTGACCTACTTTGACGCTTCTCTGTCGCCTCCCTCCAGCTTTGGCGACCTGCGTTACACGTCCCTGTCTTGGCTGTCCTAATTTTTACACTTTAAATTTTATGGCACTTCCATCAGCCACTTCCATTACCTATTTAGCTACACACTACACCTACATCTATACACAAACGCACTACTCTACCTCCAATATGCCTTCATCTTCTTCGCTTCCGGGCTGCGTCTCCTCACATCCTTCCATTCGGCTGAAGGGGCCTTGTCCCAGACCAGCCCTAGATTTGTCCTTCTGGAGAAGTATCACACAGCACGAGAAAAAGTACATATTTGAAGGAGAGGTCCTTACTAATTTAGTAGCAAAGAAGAGTGACAAGTAGGCAATATTATGTAAGCAATGGACTGTGTACACATTACAGTTGGTACAGCAGCGACAGCTGATTGTAAACTGCTGACTGCTGGCGCTGATATTGTTTACGTAGGGTAAAAATGAACTGAACTCAGGTTAGGACAAACGTTTATAAACTAGGATAAACCTGAACACAAAACATACATTGACACTTTACAAAAATCTGAAATACCTGATACGTCATTAGTATAGTATGACACTCGTAATAAAATTACTGTTACTGAAAAATAAAACTGATTTTCTAAATAACTTTTAGTTTTAAACAGTGTTTAGTTTTTATAAAATACAGTTCAATTATGAAAACAACGAAAAGGATAAACAATTGTTGTTTATTATGTAATAATATAAATTAAATAAATATAGATGTGTGTTGATGATAATAAAGCTATTGTGGAGTATGAGAAACTCCGATGTAATCAAGTCCAATGTAATATGTTTAATTGGTGTGGCTCTCGACGCCTTACTGGCCTGAAACACTTCCTTAAGTTTCCCAGCTGGTCCAGTCCCAATGGTAGCAAGACTGGTCGAGTAGCGTAAAGTTGATGAAGGAATATATATGTTCGGCTTCGCCGAAAGTTTCAAAACAAAATTTATTGTTTTGAAGGAAATTTAAAAAAAATTATGTTTATAAAAAAAATAATTAAAAAAAAATTATTTTAATTTTATTAATTAATTAATTAGGATCAATTAATTAATATAGGGCTGTGAAGTTTTAAACAGTGTAATGCTCTTCTGAAAATTTTTATTAAAGTTTTAGTATATTTTAAATAAGCTATCACCACTCATAAGACTGTCTGTAAACCAATCGATACTTGTTTACCTTTTTATTTTTTAGGTTATCTTCACTTACGGGTGGTAAAGTTCTTGTAGATTATCAATTAGAATTATATTATTGGTAATTAGTATTATTGAAGAAATAAAGAACTATTAAGTATTGAAAAGTATTAATATTTTATTAAGTAATAGCAATGTTGACTCTTATCGATTAGTATCGATTCTCAGGATATCGAAAAAAGTTACAAGTATATGATATAAAAATTAAATAGGGTTCTTTAAACAGCCAGTTATTACCAAAATCAGAGAAATCGGGCTAATATTTAAAAAGTATAACGTTACAATCAAATTAATAGTTATTAATAAACACAGACATTGAATAATAAATTGTAAATATAATAATTGTTTTCACCAAACAGCTGTGCTGAACAAAGAAGAAGGCACTGAGATCGTCAAAGCAAATGGCCGCCGTCAAGTTGATCAAAATGTTGCTCGTTCCTGCTGCATTCCAAATAATGTATTTTGACGCAATATTCCTGTTCTTGTGTCTGCAAATCTCTTGTTATATGTTGTGTAGTGACTGGTGTAGTGATTCTGGGTTGTATTTAGGATGTCTGTGTAATTATAAGTCAAACACTTTCTCCGATTCCGTCACTAATTTGGTTTAATGTATTATACAGTTTTCTAGTGTTTTATGGTGTTTTTCGGAGTAGATTTATATTGTTCTGTGTTATGGAGTGTTACTTGATCGTTTCTGTTATAATATGATAGTTTCAGAAGTATTTTACAAGTCACTCGCGATTTCACAATAACTCACTATACACTCGCTTTGTATGACGATTATAGGTTAGGTTATCCACGTTATCAAACGTATGTCATGTTAACCGTTCAACTACCAATAATTAACTAACTGTTTCCTTCAGTTTCAATTAAACTCTTAGCCCATATAATATTATCCTTAACATTGTTCAAAAATATTTTCACATCCTGTGTACATTTTACTATTTCACTATATGAATGCCTAAACTTTGGTTATTTGTCAATTTTATTCACTAGATTTGATTTAAATTAATCTTTCAGTTCATTCTGGTTATTTTCAGATTAAATAATGCCATTTTATAGTGTTTTCTGTCCAAAAAATAGTAATTTCACTTTCAGTTTGGTATACAAACTGTTTGGAAGTCAAAACATTAAAATTTACTTCCTGTCATTATATAAATTCAGCCATTTTATCAGTTATATTTAATATTAATAATTCTATATTGTATTAAAAGGTTCCTATTCCCTTATTTTCTGGTAATTAATTGAATTAGTTGTATTCTGAAACATTATTCTGAAATATGTGACTCCCATGTCTAAATTTCTGAGTTTAGTCATTTTTATTTTTATTCATAATTCTGAATATAATTTATTAAAATCTCTCTAAATGGTATGTGCAATTATATGGCATGATCTCAAGTTTATTTTGCCTAAACCCCTTTTGTTTATTTGCATTTAATTGAGCAATTTCTCTGTTTTGATGAAGTTTGGTTTCCATTCTTTTGGCCTATGATTTTTTAACAATTTTTCTTACAAAATAATTTACAAACAATATATGATGTGTGATACCCTCTCTGACTTTTACAAATAGTATTATAAATTAAACATGTTTTCAAATTACACAAAAACAATTAGTATTGGTTACAATACAAATAATAGTTAAAACAAATAAAGAATATTTTTTTTTTAAATAAATGGTTGTCTTCAAGTCAGACATTTTGCAACACAATCCTTATTTCTAAACATGGAAATATGGCTTACAAAAAAGGTTTTTTACTAACTAACATCTTAATTACTCTCTACTATTTACAAGTGGTAACTATTTTTATAGTTCTGATGTTAGTTGTTTCAGACCCAAACAAATGGCCTTATATCTAAAACATTTTTAAACATTCTTTTACTATATACATAAAAACCTTATATTTATATTCTTATTTCTAACTATTATTATAAGTAGGATTCTACAGTTTTTATACTGTCTTTTACATTGTCTTTGGGGAATTGTACCCTGTCATTAACAAATAAATAGTATTAATTGTTCAAAAGGTATTATGAACTCTGTTTTTCTTTTTTCATGTAAAACAAAATGTTATTTTAAACAGATTCATGTCTTATGAACAACATATTGTCACAGTACATATTTTAAGTCATTGAAAAATGCATATTTCATTGCATCCAATGTTTGTGATTGCCAAGAATGAAACACAAGGTTCATTTTTTATAATACCCAAAACTATCACTGGTTCACTTTGCACTTATATATTATGTTAATGCTAAATGGTCGTATAGTCTTATTAACATAATAAATTGGTTAGCGTTTTTTCAATGGAGATTTGTTCCATGGGTACTATATTATTGTTTCATCTTAGTTCACAGGAAACTTTTACTTTATACACTCCTCTCTCTTAAATTTATATACATGTGGTTTTTATTTCGTTATACTTTTATTTTTAGATATTTATTTTGGGGATATAGGGATTTGGGTGTCTTTTATAAGAGCATGACATCTTCTTCAGGATGCTGCCCTCTTCTTCTTTCTTCAGTCTTCTTTTCTCCTGCCTTCTGGGACTGGTATCTTCTCCATCTTCTTCTTGATGCCATCAGGTTTCTTGGGATCTTCTCCATCTTCTTCTTTAATTCAGAAATACACAACCTGTATTGGTTGATCTTGGCTTATTTTAGGGTTTCTATTCTATTTATTCTCCCTCGTTGTGGGTTTGGTCATATTGTGTACTGCTTTGTTAATTACTTTTTACCTTCCTGGGTTATACCTTGAAAACCTTTGGTTATGAGACTGGTTTTGGATGACTCATCACTAGTAACTCCTTTTATTTTAACTTGTATTTTCTTTATAATAATGATTTCTTTCCACAGTTGCTATGAATTAATCTTTTTATATTAAACTTAGTGTTTTCTTCCAAATTTAAATATTATAACTTCATTATTCTAATGATCAATTGCCATTCAATATTATGCATACATCTGTCACGCTACAGATTGCTCTCCTCCAGAAGTAATTATTTCAGACATGTTTATGGATGAAATAATTTCTTATGATAATTTCATCATTTCTTATAATTCATTTTCTTCTCCATTTTTATATCGACTTTTTTATATTAGAGTTTTGTTAATTTTATATATATAATTATTTGTTTTACTACTGATCCTTTTCGGATAGTTAGTGTCTTCTGAGATATATTATAATTGTAATACATTTTCTTTCTATATCAACTTCGTGTTGTATCCTTGGGATATTAATTCCCTAACATTCCCTATCACGTGGGCTGGGGCAGAACAGAGGGGCACTGTACGCTACTTCTCTGCTGGCCATACACCACTTCTATAAATTGAGTACAGAGGCATATCCATCCCTGCTCAATAACATAATGCTGCTGGAATTATCTTCAGTCAGTCATCGAATAAATAAATAAAAAGTAGTCTCATTTTCGACTAATAAAAATATCTTTGGATTCTCCACTTCGTAGTCTCTCAGATTATCTCACATTTTCTATCTTAATAAATCTTCATAATTATTATTATACTCATTACATATATATTTTTTCAAAACTCTTAACTTGTCTGATATATTTATTTTTATTATGGTTGAAAACCTTTCTTTTAATAATTCTGGTTACTGTTTACAGTGTAACTCTCTTTCTTCTTCATCTGAATTCTCTTTATACTTTCTTCTGGTTACTCATAGTATTAGCATGGTCTTTATAAATAGTCTTTCGTATTCATTATTTGAATGGTCTTAATATATTATATTTAATTTTTTAACATTGTATCTTTACATTAGATATACTGGTTGTTATATTGATCATTTTATTTAAACATTTTGGTTCTTTCCTTTCTCTTAGAAAGTTATTAATCCACCTTCGCATTCATTAACATTAATTCATTTATATCATATTTCATGTGGTATTTCTTCTCTTTGCATTTCATATAGGTCTTATTATTATCATTGGTTCAAAATCATCTTCTCCATATGTTTGGTATGAGTTGTTCTTCTTTGCTCTTAATTAACTGTTTTCATTATCGTTTCATAGGTAATTAGCCTCTTTGCTTCCAAATTTTTTCTTCTCAATTCAATTATAATTGACACTTAATTATTTTTTGGAACTTGGTTAGTTTTAATGTAAAATTCAAACTATTCTTTTTATTTAATTGAAAAACATTTCTCATAAATCCTTGTAATATGTTGATCTTATCTTGTTTCAAAGTTCTGACGTTCTATCAACATACAAATTCTGTTTAATTCATTTATTCCCAGAATTGTTTCATTCAGAAATGTTTATAGTACTGTTATCTTACTATTATTTCTGAATGTTTTGGTATTTTTCCAAAATCAAATTCTTCTTAATTATTTACCATAAAGTTTTCTCATAAACTTAGTTATAGTAAGTTGGTCTTACTTTATTTTTAAATTTTTTGTATATTAACTACAAAATTCCTTTCTTCTTAATTCTTCAAAAATGTTTTTCTCATAATTCAGTGGTAGTAAGCTGTGCTTGCTTAATTTTAAATTTTTTAAAATTAAGTTCAAAATTCTCTCTCTTTCTCTTTCTTCCATAAAGTTTTGTTCTAAATTATCAGGTTGTAGTAAGAAGTACTTACTCAATTTTAAATTTTTATAATTAATAAGTACAAAATTCTCTCTCTTTCTCTGTCTTCCATAAAGTTTTGTTCTAAATTATCAGGTTGTAGTAAGAAGTACTTACTCAATTTTAAATTTTTATAATTATATTTCAATTCAAAAGTCTTTCTTTTTCTTTCTTCCATAAAGTTTGTTCCAAAATTATTAGGTTGTAATAAGACGTACTTACATATTTTAGAATTTTTTTTTCAAATAAAAATTCTAAATTCCTTTTTCTTATAATTCTCCAGAATGTTCTTTTCAAAATATTAGGTTGTAAGATGTACTTACATTATTTTTAAATTTTTAAAATTATAAATTCTAAATTCCTTCTTCTTATAATTCTCCAAAATGTTCTTCTCAAAATATTAGGTTGTAAGATGTACTTACATTATTTTTAAATTTTTAAAATTATAAATTCTAAATTCCTTCTTCTTATAATTCTCCAAAATGTTCTTCTCAAAATATTAGGTTGTAAGATGTACTTACATTATTTTTAAATTTTTAAAAAAAAATTCAAAATTCTAAAACTCACAACTCATTCTTCATAATATTTCTTCATAGAAGCTTGATTGTACACTCCTTTGATTCTTCCTGAAACGATTTCCCTCAACTCATATGTATTGTTATGCTTATCATTTACCACAACATATGGTCCAGTGTATAATAATAGTAGTTTTTTGGTTATGCCTTCTAAGGTGCTAGGCAGCTCTCTATTTTTTAGGAGGACTTTTTCACCCTCTTTATATGTTACAATTCGCCCTATTGCCTTCTGGTATTTGGCTTGCCGTTTTTCCTGATCTTCTGCTACCTTGTTGTAAAACTTCAACTGGTTGAATTTCCTATTGTTGTTCGTTGGAAATTCAATGATTTGTTCAATGTCTCGGGGAGTCGGCTTCTCATACATGGCTGAGTATGGTGGAATTCCTATAGCTGGATGGTGGGCGTAATTTAGGAATGTTTCTGTCGCTGCTAGGTACTCTTGCCACTTTTTCTGTTGGTTGTGACAGTACGTGCGCAATATCCTACCCACTTCTCTTAGTACTCTCTCAGCCGGATTGCTACTTGGGTGGTAGACTGATGTCTTATACGTTTTGACCCCAAGTGCTAATAAAGTGTATCGCCATCTCCTCCCCTTAAACTGTGTACCGTGGTCGGTAATAATGGAAAATGGTCTACCGATCTCTGGGATATACAAATCAATAATCACCGCCAAAACCTTTGCTGTTGTTGCCCGATTGACCGGATATAGCTTTATATACTTGGTGTAGTGATCCATTATGATTACCAAGTATTTATATCTGTGCCGACCACCGCTACGGGGAAATGGCCCGCATATATCCAAAAACACTTTTTCCAGTTTTGCGTTGGAAGTTATCGGTATCATGATACCCTCTGTCTTTTCATTGTTTACTTTTGCACATTGGCAGATCTTACAGGACTTGATGTATGTTCTCACCTTGCGGTTGATATTCTTGATCTTACAATTTTCCTCTAGAGCTTGTATCACTTTTAACGCTCCCATGTGACCATACCTGACATGGTAATCGATGATGACCTCCTTTTCGATTTGGTGTGGGATTATCACCTTCCATGTCTCATCGTCTAAGGCGGTTTTTATGAATAGAATTCCCTTGTTAAGGTGGTAATATTTAGAAATGGTTTCATCATTGGCTTCTAAACGACTCACAATGTTTTTCAGCTTAGGATCAGACTGCTGATGGATTCGGATATTTATTAACAAAGCTTGTAAATCGGCTCTGGTCGTGAAAATGTTATAAATTTTTACTAAGCTCTCCTTCTCTCCCTCGAAAGTCTGATCTTCCAGATTTATACGTGACAACACATCCGCTACCACGTTCTTCTTTCCTGGAATGTATTCCCATTTCAGGTCATATTCTTGTAGGGCGAGTACCCACCTAGCCAATCGGCCGTGACTCAATTTGCACCTACGAAGGAACGAGATGGATTTATGATCAGTTCGTACCGTGACTTGATATCCGAGAATGTACGTCCGGAACTTGCTGCATGCGAACACCACGCTCAACAATTCCTTTTCTGTCACACTGTAGTTCTTTTCGCACTGGTTCAGTGTGCGACTAGCGAAGCTTATTACCAGATGTTGTCCCTCCTCATCTTCCTGGTATAATGTCGTTCCTAAGCTTAGATCGCTAGCGTCACAGTTTAGAAAGAACGGTTTCTTAAAATCTGGGTGACGAAGTATCACACTCTCCAGAAACTTCTCTTTTATCAATCGGAAAGTAATATCTTGTTCTTCACCCCAAGTCCATTTGTTTTTGGCAGATAACTGTGGTTGAAACTTGGCGGTCAACTCGGAATATCGGCTCTGAAACTTCCTGTAATAGTTACAGAGTCCGAGGAAAGATTGCAATTGTTTCCTGTTTCTTGGTTGCGGGAACCTCTGAATTGCCTCCACTTTCTCTGCTGATGGGGTAATACCTCTGTCGTCTAGGTTGAAACCTAAGAATTGTACCTCGCGCGCTATGAACTTGGATTTCTCCAACTTCAATGTTATGTTGTTCTGCGCTAGTTTGTTTAGTACAAATTCCACTCTGTAACAGTGCTCCTCCCAGGTTCCGGATGTGATTAGTAAATCGTCAACATAGACGGTGGTAAATTGGAGCGCTTCTGGTCCCAAAATCTGGTCCATGCATGCCACAAATATGGCGACAGAATTGACAAGTCCGAAGGGCAGTCTCTTGAACTGGTAATTGCGCCCTTCGAAAATGAACGCTACATACTGGCGGCTTTGTGGATGCAGCTCTACCTGCCAATAACCACAGACCGTATCCCAGGTGCTAATAAAGTTAGTACCATGAAAACGTTTCAAAATCTCTTCTATTTCACCGGGAGAGGTTCTGTCATTCACAATTGTCTTGTTCAACTCACGCGCATCTAAACAGAGCCGGACTTGTCCGTCTTTCTTCGGAACAGCAATAATTGGACTAGTGTAAGGTGATTGACTAATCTCAATTATGTCATTATCTAACATCTTGTTTATCTCTGTTCTCACGGCTTCTTTGAGCGATTGCGCTATTGGATATGACCTCCGGTTAAACTCTACGTTTTCTTTGAAACGAAGTTGACACTGGTAGTTTTTTACCTTCCCTGGTTCATCAGAAAACACCGCCTTGTATTTCTCATATATTGCAATTAGACGATCAGCCAGATGTGTTGGTATTTTCTTGTTATCGCTTCCGCACTGGAAATTCCGTATTTCTTGGATCTTAACTGACCATAAATCCTCTCCACCATGACTGTATATTATGGGTTTAGAAAGAGGGCTGTTTCTAATAACATTTATTTTACGAAGTTGTTGATGTATAGGGCTGGGAAGTATAGTTGTGCTTTCTACCAGATCTGCGGTCCATGTTACTCCGTCTGGGAAAAGTGATACTTTATTTAAATTGAGATCGATTACCGCCGAATATCTACGAAGAATATCGCAACCGACTAAGATGTCAAATGGTAATCCGGTGGCGATTAAAAATTCCATGTCTAAAGCTATATCACGGCTAACGACACTTAAGGAAACTTGTTTCCTAATGGTTTTATTCTGGCGGCCAGTTGCACCTACCAACACAATGTTGTTGACTGGTAACATTGGCAAAGTTTTACCACATGCACTCTGTATTCTCTCCAACTCATTGGAGTTTATTATTGAAATATTAGCTCCTGTGTCTATCATTATTCTAGCGGGAACTCCTTCCACCTCCGCTGTTATATAAATTATCTCATTATTACTGTTGCTGAGACTCTTCTCGTTCTCTTCCAAAAGTTCAGTTCGTATGTCTTTCAAATAATGGTTACTGATAATAGTGAAGTTTTTATCATTGTTTTCTTGTCGCAAATCATCCTTTTCTAACCCAGGAAGTATAAGCAGTAACGGGTCATCGTTGTTGATTACTGCCTCCTCTCGTTTAAAGTATTCTGGTCATTGTTTATATTATTATTGACCGAGGCATCGTTCGGGAAACTCTGGTTTGTTTCCTGACGTTCTGTACTCTGGTTGATGTTTAACGCCCTGTTCGGTTGTCTGCCAAGATCTTCCAGGCTGGTACTTCGTCTTTCCTGTTCGTATCTTGGGCCGTCTCGTTCCGCACTCCTCCATCTTCGGTCGGCGCCGTGGAAGCTGCTCCTCCTCGGTTGATAATATCTCCTGGGTCCGCGATCTTCTGCTCTTATAAAATTTACCCTAGGGCGCGACACTCGGCTATTACTATTGCTATTATTATTATTACTAATATTATTATTATAGTAATTTCGGTTAGGTGGGTAAGGTCTGTCACCATTATTGTTGGGATATGGATTTCTCTGACTGTATGGAACATTATTATTTTGTTGATAAAAGTGGTTTCTATTATTTGGGTAGGGGTTGTTATTCCTCACGCCGTTAAAATTTCCGTTAAACTGGTTATTACGCGGCTGGTTGTTAGGGCCGTCGTAATTACTGGGCTGGTTCCGGTTACTTGCGTAGTTATTGCCGTTATTGGGGTAGGTAGTCGGCCTTGCTTCTGGTCTCTCATTTCTCTTTCTGCTCTGCCGATAATACTCTTCGTTCTCGTATCCCTCCAATAACTCGGTCATTCCCTGGATCGTCTTGATCTGACTACCTCTCCGGGCCCTGATAATGTCCTCATCATAGTGATAAGATATCTTATTCACTAAACATTCTTCTGGGATTGCTGGCTCAAGGTGTTTTGCCATACACACCTTCCCCAAGAAATATGCCGTCATACTGCTACCTAATTGTGACCTGTATCTTCCATTACAAATATTGTCACGTATCAAGTTCTGGGTGGTCTCAGACCAGTATTTTGTCTTAAACATTTTCCGGAACTGTTGGTAGTCGGAAATTTCACTCCGATTGGCCATCCACCAATTATCTGTTATGTCTCGGAAGGACTCGTCGAATATCTCCCTGCTATGGCTCCATTGGGTAATTTTATGCTTGGTCAAATATTCTTCTACCCTAGCCAGGAACTCCATCGGCTTGCGTTTGTATTGCCGGAAGTTGAGCCACTCTCGGCTTTCGTTGACAGGCAATCCGGTGAAATGAGTCGGTCTGTTCCTTATTGCTTCCATCTCCTCTCGGCTTTGTCGCACCTGACCGGTGATATTGGCCATGGTCTCTTGTATATCATTACATCGTTCTGTGACCTGGTTGCGTACTTTTCCGAATTCTTCTTGATTTTCCTTCCTCTGTTTTTCTACCTTCCTACGACTATGTTCTTCAATATTTGTGAACTTGATGTTCACCACTTCTTTAAACTCATGCACCTCCTTTTCGGTCTGGTTGCACTTTCCATCAATCTCTCGAATCTGTCGATTGACCATTATATTTTCTTCTTCCATCTTCTTATTCATCGCTTTTTTGTTAACAGTGATTTCTTTATTCAGTTCTTCTCGCAACAATTCCATTCTTTCGTCCAGTTTATCCAAATTCTCCTGATTTACCTCCCTTAACTCTTCTCTTAGAATTTGATTGTCTTCTCTCAATTCTTCCAATTTCTCCCCCATCTTCTCTTCCAACTTCCTGTTATCTTCTTTCAACTCTTCCTTCAATTGCCGGTTGTTCTTCTCTATCTTCTTTCTGGTTTCATCGATTTTCTGATTGGTGTTCTCAATTTTATTAATCAATTCTTCTTTAGTTGACTTGAATTCTTCCTTGAACGCTTGGTTGCCTTCCTTCAAATCTTCTATGTTCTTGTTCATCCCAGTCAACTCTTCTTTTGTGGATTGATTATCCTTCTTCAATTCTTCTAACTTTCCTCCCATCCTCTCTTCCATCTTCTTGCTGTTTTCTTCCATCTTCTCTTCCATCTTCTTGCTGTTTTCTTCCATCTTCTTCGTCAGGGACTGATTGTCTTCCTTCAATTCTTCTAACTTCTTATTTGTTTCTTCCTTGCTGGATTTGATATCTTCTTTCAACCCCTTACTGTTTTCGTCCATTTATTCTTACTGGATTTGATTTCTTCCATCATCATTCTGAGCATCTCTTGTATTGCCGCAATCTCTAATTGTGCGGGTTTTTCTAATTGTTCTTTCCGGACATTGATTTCCCCTGTCTGTGTGGGTATCTCCGGTTGTTCCTCTGGTTGCTCTGTTTGTTTGGACAACACCGATTGTAATACCTCTTCCAACTCTACTGGCGTTGCCTCTTTGTTGTCCATATCGACTTCTTTTTCGGCCTCCGCCGCCCGTTTCTTCGATGTCGCACGTCGTTGCATTTTCCCTTGAAATTCTCTGGCTTTGTAGCTGTTGCCTAGCTCCAACTAGTGATTGGGCAGAATGTATTGGCCTTGCAATCGCTAATTAAAGCCCCTAAAGTTGTGCGCCAATTTGTAATAATATAAATTAAATAAATATAGATGTGTGTTGATGATAATAAAGCTATTGTGGAGTATGAGAAACTCCGATGTAATCAAGTCCAATGTAATATGTTTAATTGGTGTGGCTCTCGACGTCTTACTGGCCTGAAACACTTCCTTAAGTTTCCCAGCTGGTCCAGTCCCAATGGTAGCAAGACTGGTCGAGTAGCGTAAAGTTGATGAAGGAATATATATGTTCGGCTTCGCCGAAAGTTTCAAAACAAAATTTATTGTTTTGAAGGAAATTTAAAAAAAATTATGTTTATAAAAAAAAATAATTAAAAAAAAATTATTTTAATTTTATTAATTAATTAATTAGGATCAATTAATTAATATAGGGCTGTGAAGTTTTAAACAGTGTAATGCTCTTCTGAAAATTTTTATTAAAGTTTTAGTATATTTTAAATAAGCTATCACCACTCATAAGACTGTCTGTAAACCAATCGATACTTGTTTACCTTTTTATTTTTTAGGTTATCTTCACTTACGGGTGGTAAAGTTCTTGTAGATTATCAATTAGAATTATATTATTGGTAATTAGTATTATTGAAGAAATAAAGAACTATTAAGTATTGAAAAGTATTAATATTTTATTAAGTAATAGCAATGTTGACTCTTATCGATTAGTATCGATTCTCAGGATATCGAAAAAAGTTACAAGTATATGATATAAAAATTAAATAGGGTTCTTTAAACAGCCAGTTATTACCAAAATCAGAGAAATCGGGCTAATATTTAAAAAGTATAACGTTACAATCAAATTAATAGTTATTAATAAACACAGACATTGAATAATAAATTGTAAATATAATAATTGTTTTCACCAAACAGCTGTGCTGAACAAAGAAGAAGGCACTGAGATCGTCAAAGCAAATGGCCGCCGTCAAGTTGATCAAAATGTTGCTCGTTCCTGCTGCATTCCAAATAATGTATTTTGACGCAATATTCCTGTTCTTGTGTCTGCAAATCTCTTGTTATATGTTGTGTAGTGACTGGTGTAGTGATTCTGGGTTGTATTTAGGATGTCTGTGTAATTATAAGTCAAACACTTTCTCCGATTCCGTCACTAATTTGGTTTAATGTATTATACAGTTTTCTAGTGTTTTATGGTGTTTTTCGGAGTAGATTTATATTGTTCTGTGTTATGGAGTGTTACTTGATCGTTTCTGTTATAATATGATAGTTTCAGAAGTATTTTACAAGTCACTCGCGATTTCACAATAACTCACTATACACTCGCTTTGTATGACGATTATAGGTTAGGTTATCCACGTTATCAAACGTATGTCATGTTAACCGTTCAACTACCAATAATTAACTAACTGTTTCCTTCAGTTTCAATTAAACTCTTAGCCCATATAATATTATCCTTAACATTGTTCAAAAATATTTTCACATCCTGTGTACATTTTACTATTTCACTATATGAATGCCTAAACTTTGGTTATTTGTCAATTTTATTCACTAGATTTGATTTAAATTAATCTTTCAGTTCATTCTGGTTATTTTCAGATTAAATAATGCCATTTTATAGTGTTTTCTGTCCAAAAAATAGTAATTTCACTTTCAGTTTGGTATACAAACTGTTTGGAAGTCAAAACATTAAAATTTACTTCCTGTCATTATATAAATTCAGCCATTTTATCAGTTATATTTAATATTAATAATTCTATATTGTATTAAAAGGTTCCTATTCCCTTATTTTCTGGTAATTAATTGAATTAGTTGTATTCTGAAACATTATTCTGAAATATGTGACTCCCATGTCTAAATTTCTGAGTTTAGTCATTTTTATTTTTATTCATAATTCTGAATATAATTTATTAAAATCTCTCTAAATGGTATGTGCAATTATATGGCATGATCTCAAGTTTATTTTGCCTAAACCCCTTTTGTTTATTTGCATTTAATTGAGCAATTTCTCTGTTTTGATGAAGTTTGGTTTCCATTCTTTTGGCCTATGATTTTTTAACAATTTTTCTTACAAAATAATTTACAAACAATATATGATGTGTGATACCCTCTCTGACTTTTACAAATAGTATTATAAATTAAACATGTTTTCAAATTACAAAAAAAAAAATAAGTATTGGTTACAATACAAATAATAGTTAAAACAAATAAAGAATATTTTTTTTTTAAATAAATGGTTGTCTTCAAGTCAGACATTTTGCAACACAATCCTTATTTCTAAACATGGAAATATGGCTTACAAAAAAGGTTTTTTACTAACTAACATCTTAATTACTCTCTACTATTTACAAGTGGTAACTATTTTTATAGTTCTGATGTTAGTTGTTTCAGACCCAAACAAATGGCCTTATATCTAAAACATTTTTAAACATTCTTTTACTATATACATAAAAACCTTATATTTATATTCTTATTTCTAACTATTATTATAAGTAGGATTCTACAGTTTTATACTGTCTTTTACATTGTCTTTGGGGAATTGTACCCTGTCATTAACAAATAAATAGTATTAATTGTTCAAAAGGTATTATGAACTCTGTTTTTCTTTTTTCATGTAAAACAAAATGTTATTTTAAACAGATTCATGTCTTATGAACAACATATTGTCACAGTACATATTTTAAGTCATTGAAAAATGCATATTTCATTGCATCCAATGTTTGTGATTGCCAAGAATGAAACACAAGGTTCATTTTTTATAATACCCAAAACTATCACTGGTTCACTTTGCACTTATATATTATGTTAATGCTAAATGGTCGTATAGTCTTATTAACATAATAAATTGGTTAGCGTTTTTTCAATGGAGATTTGTTCCATGGGTACTATATTATTGTTTCATCTTAGTTCACAGGAAACTTTTACTTTATACACTCCTCTCTCTTAAATTTATATACATGTGGTTTTTATTTCGTTATACTTTTATTTTTAGATATTTATTTTGGGGATATAGGGATTTGGGTGTCTTTTATAAGAGCATGACATCTTCTTCAGGATGCTGCCCTCTTCTTCTTTCTTCAGTCTTCTTTTCTCCTGCCTTCTGGGACTGGTATCTTCTCCATCTTCTTCTTGATGCCATCAGGTTTCTTGGGATCTTCTCCATCTTCTTCTTTAATTCAGAAATACACAACCTGTATTGGTTGATCTTGGCTTATTTTAGGGTTTCTATTCTATTTATTCTCCCTCGTTGTGGGTTTGGTCATATTGTGTACTGCTTTGTTAATTACTTTTTACCTTCCTGGGTTATACCTTGAAAACCTTTGGTTATGAGACTGGTTTTGGATGACTCATCACTAGTAACTCCTTTTATTTTAACTTGTATTTTCTTTATAATAATGATTTCTTTCCACAGTTGCTATGAATTAATCTTTTTATATTAAACTTAGTGTTTTCTTCCAAATTTAAATATTATAACTTCATTATTCTAATGATCAATTGCCATTCAATATTATGCATACATCTGTCACGCTACAATTATCACATGTTTACGTTTCATTTTCCCATGGGTCAGGTGAACGCGGATGGAAGTGCTTCAGAAAAATGCGAAAATGTTTCATCGGCCGGAAACTGTTTCACGGCGTCTATTTTGGAGGATTTCCAAGATGTTAATGTTTATGGAAAGGCAAAAATACAAGCAAAGAGTACGACGCAGTATTCCTTGATCAACTACATTTGGTTGTTAAGACAACATGCCCGCATTTAGCAAAGGAGCAAAGAGTGTTCCCACCATGGCAATGTATCTATCCGCTTACACTTCAGCAGTTGCGGACGCAGAGCTTCTAAATTGCGCTACGAATTATTAACACATTCACCATACTCGCCAGCTTTAGCCACCATTGACGTTTTCTGTTTCCCAATCTAAAAAAATTGTTTGCTGGAGAATATATTTACTTCACATATTGGTAGTTGGTGCCGAGGTCTTTAGAGAGGCAAAAAATACGTACAGTACTGTGTAGTCGTACAAATAATTCCCGCGCGGGAAAAGCGGAAGTGGTGTGACGTAAACAAACTACTTTCTAATCTGGAAACATTAGTTTGTTCCAACTTTGTTCGGTAATATTAGTCTACACTGACGGCTGATACTTTGTCGTCACAATAAATGTGAAGTGAATGTATTTGTTTTGGAGTGTAATGAAATTTGTTTGGAAATAATGAAAAATTTGTCTTGACACCACGTGGTCTAAGCACTAAATGTTTTTGTGTTTGGATAAATGACTGGCGCGTGTGCAGAACGCATGTAAAGCTGTCTTCCGGCGTGAGAATTCTGTGCGCGATCACTCGGTAGGTACTTTATTTGATCAGAACAATTAAGGTAGTAAATATAACCGCTTAAGACGCTCCCGTACGCCATATGAAGAGTTATACTTGCGAACAGTCATAGCTATTTGATACTCCCGGTGCCATTTCTGTGAAATTTTTGAACTAGCTTTGTACAGGCAGACAAGATCACTGGTGTTGTGTAAATATTATGCAGAAATATCACAGAATATTCTCTCTCAATCGGGGAATCCCAAGAATATATAAGGTCAGTTTGATTCTGCCAGACAATTTTCACCTGCTACCAAATAATTTCATGTCTATTACAGTCATGCATGCGATTTATTTTAAATTGACGTTATACAAAAGCAACAAACTAAACAATTAAATCTGGACGTAGCCGGGACTTCATACAAATTACTCCTGCTAGCACCTTCACTCAGACGTTGACTCATTTTTGTGCAATGAATTAACCTGTATTAAAGAAATAAAAATTAAACTGTGCTATTTCAAAATCCTACGCTTCTGAGCCCTCCATTTCCCATTTATTGTATCACAGCACAAAAACGATTTTTTGTATATATCGAAACGGATCTGGTATTGAATATGGAATAAACCAAAGTATTTAACAAAAACGTAGCTTTTGTGATAAAGTTTTTTGAATAATTCTTACTGCACGGTTTCCTGATGGTAGGTACTATGTAAGATAGTAACAGTGTCTCACTTTCTGTGTGATTGAAGCCATTCATATATATTGTTACAAATAAGACTCCTCTTACTTTATTAATTATATTTGAGAATGGTTAAAGCCCCTCCGTTGTCAGCGTCAATTTGTAATCTAAATCGTGTATCAACGTTGATCTAATTATAAAGAAAATTTATTTTGTATGGATTATATTATTCGATTATTGATAATATAACTGCATTAGGTAGTTATTAAGTGGTTTACAAAAGAAATAACGCTCTACTACAGTTAATATATTGGATAATTCAATATATTTCTCCAAGCCTAGCCTACATACGCTATCGAGAGAGCAAAAAGAGGAGAGCGAATAAAGCGAATTAGTTTGCTATTCTCCCGTATTCACCAGCTGTCCGCATACGAGCGCTGTTGTTTACAATTGGCCTGTTATTCGAGGTTAAGTTGTTCCGCTTGCTGTATTTCTCACGTTCCTTTCTCTGTGAATTACAACTTATTCAAAATGCACAAATTACTCTGCCAATAACAAGAAATCGTCAGATTCAAGAAGGATTCTTTATTTTATATATATTCTCCTGCCACAGATACAACACATCGATTACACAGGATTGAATCGATTCGTCCTTGAATTAATATCTAGATGTTTTGAAATTTTATTATATTTTTTAATTTTTTTTTTATCTCAGGGTACATGGAATTCTTGTGACTATTAGTAAGGTCAGGTAATGCAATTTAAGGTTACTAGGTATTACAATTTAGTTATAAAATCTTATTATATAAAGTTCAAACATAAGCAGGTTTTTTTACCGTAATTTGACAAGGTACTTAAGGTGGCCGTGTTTCGCTACGCAGAGACGAGAACAGAATGGTGATTCAACTCTTGAATAATAACAGCCTCCAGCTTCTCAATAAAAGTTTGGTATTGATGTCCCAGGATGTAGTAGAAGTTTCAGTTCTGATCTTCGTTAATCTTCACGGTTCTGGTAGTTGCAGGTCCCAATGGAATTTGTGTAGTATTAAGACTTCGTTCGGTGGTGAAAAGTGAGGTTTAGTAAGTTATTTCAAATTTCTTCGTTTTTTTTTTATATATGTTTAATTAATTTGGCATCCCTCGGCTATGGATCATCTTTATTTAATTATAGTTAATCTTCCTTCTTACTCTTTTGCTTTTAATAGGTTGGATGATTTATTTTTTTAAATTCATTTAACTTTAATGGTATATTGAATTATATTTGCTGAGAGATAGATTCGGAAGTCACTACTCAGTCCTTTTTAATGGATTTCTGCTTACGAAATTTGATTTTTTTTAATTTGATTCATTTAGTTTTGGTTTTCCTTTTTTTAAATTTGTATTAACTCAACTCTACCCATTCACATATAACAATTAAGTATTGAAATCTTGCATTTTGTCGTCCGTGACAACCATCTTCTTCTTCTGTTATTGGATAATATTTGTTATCCTAGAGCCGTAATTAGGAAATATTCTTACACTTATTTAATAAAATACTCCCTTATTAAAATTACATTAAATCATATAAAACTTTCCTCTAATATGCATTATTAAACCATATATATTTTACTACATTTTCTTCTTGACCGACTTAGTTTAACAGGTATTATTTTCCTTTTACAACATACTAATTTTAGGCCTATTTGTTTTATTACATGTGTTATAATTTTTTTTTTTTTAATTTAACTTTTCTGACCTGATCTACTGTACAATGAGTCACTAGCTTATGGCTAATTATTCTAATTTTATTTTATCCTGATTTCAATTTATTATTATTTATTTTATTATCGAACCCTTCATCTGTTTATAACATAATTACAATGACCCCTTAACAATTTATTAACAATTATTGCCTACTGGCCAAGTTTACAAATATTATCTTACGATATCTTCATTAATTACTCAAAGTAAATACACAAATAGTTATTCTTAAAAAGTTTAACATGAATGAAATTAGTATCATTTACTTAATACTTTCTCAAAGCACCTGCTACATACAAAACACAGAATAAATATCATGTAAACAAAATATCATGATAAAGCACAACAACATGTACATCATTATAACACGTTAAATATCAATTAAACAGTCTACTCTTAGTTCAAACTATCTATAGTAATTTCACATCATCGGACACTATGTTTATGGTTTACACTTCCCACTGATCACTCCATATTTTATGTTTATAGACAGTTTTATTATTTTATTACCTAGTAACCTTACTAGGTATTATTAATATGTTTATCATATGAGGTTTACCTTCCTGACCTTAATTATGGCACACATTGTGTATTGTTTTAATTCGATAGTAACAAAGTTTTTATGTAACATATGGGACCTTAACTTCGTTAAGTTACAATATATATATACATATATATATATATATATATATATATATATATATATTGTTTTCCGTTTAACTTTTCCGTGCTTATATTTCACGGAACTTTTCTCAACGTCACTGACTTTAACACTGCTTTACTTAATTGTCTCACATTACTATGTGGAGCAGTCTCCTTCAGGCGTAAAAGAAAAGTCGTTCTTAATTAGCAGAATGTCCACCTTTTTCATTTCTTGATTATCTCATAATAACTTTGACAAATTTTTATTACACCTTCATATTGCATAGTTTGAATGAGTTTAAATGTAGCTGCTTTCTGACAAAAACCATAGACAACATTTCCCTTTAATTACGGTGATATTTTTTGTAACATTAAAGAAAATTTTAAGCATATTAAGAAGTTGTAAGTGTTCCCTCACTTAGCCGTAATGTTTCCATTTTAATTATAAATTAAGTTCTAATGTTAATTTGACATTTAGATAATCAGTTTCACTATAAACTACAACTTTATATCGGACAAATTCTCCAGTCTGTTTCCCTCCATTGTAATAATTTTTACTTGACCTTATGGTCCCTGGAATATGGAATCGCCATCAGAAACTGTGAGTGGCGGTTGAAAGACAGTGTCAAAGACCTAACAACGTCTTTTCTGTTTGGCCTTTCAACTGCCACTCATAGCCTCTGAGGACGATCCCATATTATAAGGGTCAAAAGGACAAGCGAAAAGTATTGCAATGGAAGCAACCCAGCTAGAGAATTTGCCCGCTCTAGAAATCACTCATCGCTTAGAGGTTTAAAGAATACCTCTTTATAAAACTCTCCTAAGAAAAATTACTGTTGTAAATAACAGTAAATTATGAGGAAAGTGTTGACAGACAGATGATTAGATCGGCGGTGACCAACATTTTTTAGCTATATAAGTTTACACCAAATGTGTCACTACTTATTGCCACACTGGTAAATACTTCGTTCTTGACGAGACCTTTCGGTGTCTGCACCATCTTCAGGTCTTAAACGAAGACCGTTTTAGGTCCTTTAAGACCTGAAGATGGTGCAGACACCAAAAGGCCTCGTCAAGAACGAAGTATTTAGCAGTGTGGGAATAAGTAGAGACAAAGTTGTTGTTAAGATGGCTGCTAATAAGACTAACAAAACTGGGGATATATAAGTTTACCCAATGTTTTACGTGTCTATACAGTAAAACTCACATTTTGAAGCCAGAAGATTTATCAAAGCACATTAAACAAGTATAAAAATGTCTTAGTCGATTTCGGTGACTGCTAAAAATAATGTTTTTTGGTTGTTACATTGTAAACTACGGATATAGTTTTGTACATCCGGCGGTTTGTAGACGTAACAATTGATCCTGTAATAATAGCGGCAATTTTAAATAAAATCCTTTGAATAGGGCGTCGAGTCTTTGTAACGAAAACGTGGCCCCAGGTATGTTAGACGCTACTCCCCAAAGAGTTAATAAAACTAATACTAAAGTTGTCATTAACGACTTATCTGGTGTTTCGTTGTTTATTTCATTGCTGTACGATCATGAACCGTTTGACTGGTTATGATGTGTACAATGGACTCCACAACTGATGCAGTGGAGTTAAACGGATATTATTGTCAAACATTTAAGAGATGCATATCCATAATGACTGCAACGACTACTGATTGATTGTAACAAGAATCGGATAAGACGCAATGGTTAGTGAGACGGAATTAACTCGGGCGCGCTGACGCGGCAGTTCTGTCTCACTGTAGGGAATTGAAACCGTCTGATTGCCTCCGTTATCAGCATCGTAAACTCTGATGCCATAAAGGTTAACGTTCAGCTGTAGACGGCAGTAACGAATTTCATGTTTGCAACAGTATAATGATAACGGTTAGAAACATGAGATGATGGAGAGGGACGTATTTAAAAGCTTTGAGAAGCCCAGCAGCAGTTCCTTAAAATAACCCCCCATTAGAAATTTTCGACGATGAAATGTTAATAAAAATACTTTCTATAATAATTTTTTCCTATTTGAATCGGCCATCTGAGGATCACATGCCAATTCTAATTCTTTTTTCCTTGTTCTTTTTTTTCTCTAGCATTCTTTCATCTTTTCACTATGTCTCTTCTTCCTGTCTTCAGTCCACTTTGAACCTGCGATTTTCTCTCTCCTGCCCTGGTCTCCTTCCATTTTAACACTTTTGCCCTAACAATTTCTCTTTCAATTGCTTCTTCTGCGTTTATATTATTTTTTCTAAATCCTTTTTGACTTCTTTAATCCAACTTGATGTTGACTTCTTTCCCTACAGATATCTGAAGACCTGTTTTGTTAACCTATTGTCGTCCATTCTGTATAAATGTCCAAAAAATAATAGTCTTCGTTTTCTGTTATATTTTCTATACTTTGATATATTTCATCATTACTTCTTAATTATTAACCTTCTAAAGTTTTTCGTGGGCCTAATATTTTTGTAATATTTCGTCTTTCCAATATTTCAGTTTGTCTAAATTATAAAATTCTGGCTCGCTACTGTACTGCATGCCTTATTTTTGCATTTTTAGATATGTGCTTTTATTGTAAATATCTTTAGTTATCCCATATGCTCTTTCCATTTTACGAATTCTAGCAAATTTTTCTAAACCATTCTTTTAAATTATTTCCCCCAGATACTTAAATTTTCTAACCCTCTCTATTTGACCAACATCTGTTAGCAGGAATTTTGGCGCCTATGGATGTTCGTGAGAAATTTGATTTTTTCTGCAGAAATTCTTAAGTCTGTTCTAGTGGCTATGCCCTCTAAAAAATTAACTACTATCGTTTGTTATTAGTTATTAGGCCTATTTTAGTAACGGCACTAAGTAGTACACAATAATCACTTTGCACTTAACTGCGTGCCACAATAACAACTACGATAAAGCACTCTAATGTCACAGATCCAAAACTAAACTTAGCCGGCCGCTGGCTGCTTATAGTTTTACCACGGCGAGATTTGAGAAGAATCAACCGTTTTCCGGGTGCCGCGCTGGAAACAATTGCGTAGTTACAGGTTAGCTGGAACGTTCTGGAAACTATGTCAATGTCCCTGACCTTGTACTCATCCCGCAGACTACAGAAGGCCTATCACATAGGCGTAGGGATATAATAAATTAATAATTATATTAATTAATTAATTAATAATAAGAGATATAAATAAAAATTAAATAAATATTTATACATTAAAATAAAATATTATTGTATTTCAAACACTTTTTTCTACAGTCAATTTCTTGATGCATAAATTATTTACTCAATATTTATAACTATTTTACCTCAAGATATATTATTTCCTTATAAAACATGTTTTGGGAATCTTATTTTTCTTATTTTAATGGGTATCTTACACGTTATTTTGAACATTTAAACGCATGCAAAAACCAAAAATATATAAATAGACTTTGGCCACACTTGCAATGAACACGGGACATGCATTCCCAGACATTACCAACATGACACTGATAAAACACACACCACACAAAAGCACAATACTGAACGTATAGAAAAATTTACAAATATTCAAACACAAAACAAACTAATACCTAAACAAATACAAATCAACACAAAACAAGACACAATTTTTAAAATACTCAACATTGAAAACACTCAAAAAACAAATATGTACATCACAACCACACTCAATAATATGAATTTAAAATACCAAAAACCAACAGGAAAACATAGCAACAACCAACCGGAAAACAAATACTCAACAAAATCCAAAATTAAGATGGCTGATGATGGGAAAATAGTATTCCCAAAACATTCCGAATATTCCAAATAAGGAAATAACATATCTTGAGGTAAAATAGTTATAAATATTAAATAAATTATGTATTAATGTAATATTATATTTTAAAATTTTAAATTATTTTTTGAAACTGTTATAATTTAATTAATTTCTATATTAGAATTTCCTTTCTTTTTTTAAGTAACAGTCCATGCTTACCTTGTTTGTCTCCTGTGTTAACAAGCTTTTTCTGTTTTCTGATTTAAACTGACGCAATTTTGAAGGCTATAATTATATTTTTTGTGTGTAGCCACTCTGTTAAGAAGCATTATCTTAATTCTTAATTTTCTTATTTCAACCGACACTCTTTATTACTAACACAAAAATCGCACGCCTAAGAAAGACCATGAATATTCATCAACTTTGTGTGCTCGAAATCTAATCTTGTTAATATGTTTATTAAAATCAGCGTTGCTGGCTGTTTTGTAGAGTCTGATAAAACTTCCGAACGTTTCCCTGTCACATTAAGAAGACTAACCTACAAGTAGGCTAACATCGGACGGAACACAAAAACCTATTTAAATGTTTATAGGTAACAAACAACTCACTACAATTACAGTACTGTCACGACGATTACTTGTCGAAAGCGTCGCGTCGATCTACGCGTTTCTCGGCTATCCAAGCAGGTGTAGTGTGTCGGTCAAGGTCGTGCACTTAGTTAGCTTTCAGACTGTTCGAGCACTTGTAACTACGCAAATTATGCCGACATGCCGCCAAAAGAATGAAAAATTATTCTGTTAAATGTGCGGGGTATATATAAGGGTATACGGCCGGCTTCAAAGGTAGTTCCACCTGGCGATATTGAGAGTGCGAATCAAGTGATTGTTACAGATTAGTGGATAGTAGATAGTGGATAGTGCGTGTTGAAAAATTGAACTTTAATTACTGTATGATGAGAGTAAATTGATTTCAAATTGTTATTTGTGACTAATTAAAGTTGGTAATTAATGATTTTGACTTTGGCTTTAATCATTGGTGTCTGTATTTAGTTACACACCGTACAATATGACGATTTATGAGACCGTCGTAAAAGTACTTCCTGTCGTATGCCTGCTAAGAGTGTACAGTACTTGTCAGTACAGTGAAGCAATGATAAGTAAAGCAGAAGTAGAAGAACTGGAAGTCACAGAAAGGAAAATTTTTTTTTTTTTAATTCGGGATTAATAAAAGATAAAGGACAGTAGAGAAGATGCCACAATAATGATCTGTACACACGTGTTGAGAAAACCACAGACGTAATTAGAAAAAGAAGAATTACTTTCTACGGACATGCTGAAAGAATGAATGCTGACAGGCTAAAAGAAAAGCTTTGACTGTTTCAAAAAGCTCAAAATGTCCAATACGTGGTTCCAAAAAACAGAAGAAAGCATAGAAAAACTCCAGATTACTGAAAAAGACATTGAAGAATGCTTGCCAGTCAAAACGAAATTAAAAAATGCCCAAGGTTTTCAGGAAAACCTCAATAAGAAGACAGGTTCTATCAGGACTGACGAAAGAAGGGAAAGACATCGTTCAAGGATGAAGGAAATATGGGAGAGGAGGAAGAGAGAGGAGAAGAAGAGAGGAACAGTTGAACCAAACGTAGTCCACAGTGGCTCACACGCAAAAAGAAAATAGTGCAATGTTACTTATCATTGGATCCGCCTTCATTGACTGCACGGCCATTACAATAGTAATTATAGCTAAAGTGCTTTACGGTTTCCATTTCATATTTTAGTGCTACTCGATTAAATCACACTCGTTTGGTCAACAGCACTTAACAGTTATAAAGATTCTCGTGTAGCAATCAATTACCTATTCTCGTCATCACATTAATATACATTAAGCGTTACTAGCCCGCATCTAGTCAGTCCCACATTTCTCTGCAATTGTCCATGTTTTCGCTTTACAAATCTTTTGTTTTAGCCCAACTAGAGATGATCTGGAATATGTGACAAGAAAAATAAAAGAAGAATGTGAAAAGCGGTGATTATCTATAAACGCTTATAAAACCTAACACCCGTGCATAGGAAATCCGAAGAGCCAATTGCAGTTAGAAGTTAATCAAGCGATCAAAGCATGTTTAGCTTAAAATTACCTAGGAGTGCTTGTCAGTAAAAATGAAAAGGTAAGGAAGAAATTGAACAGAGAATTGGTCAGTGTGGGAAAGTAATTAGAAGATTAAATGGAAAATGGTGGCACCAGGAAATATCAAATGTGGAAAATGCTCATTCACAATACCAACGTTAAAATCATTACATTCTATAGTGCTGAAATATTGAATATGACTAAGAACATTAATACCATAGAAAATGATGCACTGAGAAGATCGTGTAGAATACACAAAATAGATAGAGTCTGAATCGAAAAGATAAGGGCAATGAAGAATGTGCCACATACTATTTTCGATGAGATTGAAACAATACATCTAATCTGGTTCGCACTGTTTGCCCAGAATCGGAGATGAAAGCTCACCGTAATGAGAGCAACGAACAGCGACCGCAGACGCCACAGCCCGATCAATTATGACGAAATCAATGTGTGTTTGTAAAGGATTAGTTTTTAAGTTTAGGTGTAAATGATGCTGTATTATCGTGTCCACCCAGGGCCGGCTTTAGAAAAATGCCGCCCCCTAGGCAAACTTTTTATAGGTCCTCAAAAACTTTCTTTAGAGATCGTATGGAGATAATAATAAGTAAAAACTACAAGAATTGTCGGGAGAATCGTACATAAAATAAGGTCTATAACAGAAAGGGCTCCAGATTTACGTAAAAGATTCAGAGTCTGCAATTATGAAAAAATAACTCATTGTGCATGCGAACAATTAATAACACCTTGCACTTTAAACACCTATTCACAACACAAATACTTTAATAAGGTTTTTTTAGACGATTTGATTACGGATGGCGCCGCCTCTCGCATCCTAGTTTCCACTGGCCCCGGTCTAAACAGTTTTGTTCTGTAAGTCCTCTTGCATTCATTGCATCTTCGACGTCCATTTTCCATGAATGCGTATGTCTTCCTTTTTTTCTTTTGGAGGGTGGAGTTTATTCCCATACCTTGCTTGGGCATCTCTCATCCGACAATCTTTTTAGGTGTCCAAACCAATTCAGTCTTCTTATGGATTTATTTCGTTTATTAATTTCACACAGTTCTGCTCCATATAGGCCTATACTTTCGACTATAATTTTATATATTCTGATTTTATTGTTTTTTATTATTCGTGGACTCTAAAACAGACTGGAGCCAACCTTTAATAAGGTTGATATCTGAAAAACAATAAAGCATTAGGATGGTAATAATTCGTTATTAGGAAGGCAAGAAGGGGAAGGTGTCTTGGGTCCAAGATTTCCACACGTCTAAATGAAAAGCTGCAGTCACATAAGTTTCTACGAAAAGTTCTCTGATTATTCTCGATGAAGATTTCAGTAAATTTATTTTTATTTTTTCACTAACGTTACTGTCCGTAGTTTAGCAGATCAAGTGTACCAGCTGAGTGTTTCGTTTTCAATTTCTGACACTTGGCAGTTTCTTTGCTCTGGACTTTGTCACAGCCTTACACTGCGTTCAGCGTTAGACCGTCTGACCAATCTAACAACTCAAACGTAAAGCTGGTATTTACTACGCCGGTAAACACTGTTTGGTTGAGTAGAAAGTTGTATAAAGTTTCAGTCGACTACACACGCTCACTGAACTGAAACTGTGACTGGCGACAAACGCGGCCCAAGTTTTTATTTTATTACAGCAGACACGTACATCTGTAGTAGAATTGTTGTAACTTTGTGACGTATTTTTTTTTTTCTTCAGACGTTTGTTTTAAAACTTCTTCAAGGATCTTCTTTTCAATACAAACATTACAAAGTAAACTCCTACGTCGCGGAGCAACAACACTAGTTTTTCTAAGTTAATTATTGCGACATATTTTGAGATAAAAAAATAAGTTCAGTCCGAATTCATCATCATCAATATCTTGGATTAGGCTCTATCTGAACCTCTCCCGGCACTCACTCCTTCCCACATCTCTCTTCCCAACCGGTCTATATTCCATTGTAAGCACTGTAATCCTGTCCCCCGCCATTCTTCCCAAATGGTCACACCACCTTCGGTTTGTTGCTCCTTAGATGTTCCAACAAAGGGTCGACTCCCAGTTCTGTCCCTATATCCACATTTTTCTTTTAATGTACCATTTAATAGAAAATATATATGTGTCTTGCTCTTAGTTATGGTCCACGCACTGCAGGTCCATTGTTTCTGAACATTTTAAAATGGATTGATGTTAACCGTTGAGCCAAAAATGTGATGTGTGTGTGTGTGTGTGTGTGTGTGTGTGTGTGTGTGTGTGTGTGTGTGTGTGTGTGTGTGTGTGTGTGTGTGTGTGTGTGTGTGTGTGTGTGTGTGTGTGTGTGTGTGTGTGTGTGTGTGTGTGTGTGTGTGTGTGTGTGTGTGTGTGTGTGTGTGTGTGTGTGTGTGTGTGTGTGTGTGTGTGTGTGTGTGTGTGACGTAGAAAATGTTCGTTCATTTTCCAGTAAACTCTAAAATAACTTTTGGATCAACGTTTAAAATAAATACATTTCAAACTGATCAAAAACAACAGACCAGCAGTTCTTCGACCAAAACTACTAGCAAGACACGTATGTACCCTACGAAATTATTGACTACACGAAGTGGTCAATGTATTGGTTCATATTCTATGGTCAGCGGATATCATGTTCCGCAGATAGTGGTCCATAAATGAGAGAATATAGCACCTTGCAGCTGTCCATAATCAGGAGGTTTGAAGTACGTACGAAAACCGTATAGACCTTCGAACTACGGAAGAAGGAAACAGACAAAAAACTTAATTAGTTATCTAAAAATGAAACTTTTTCTTGTGAACTTACTGTTTATTCTCTTCTCCTCGAACGCGTTTCGGCGTTCGTATTCGCCTTCTTCAGCTTAGATTCAATCCCCGCGCCAATCCCCTTCCTCCACGCACCACCCCCACTACACCTTCCACACAACAACCGTTACTAAATGATGGCAGTCTGTCTCTAAGCTGAAGAAGGCGAATACGTACGCCGAAACGCGTTCGACGAGAAGAGAATAAACAGTAAGTTCACAAGAAAAAGTTTCATTTTTAGATAAGTGTTAGTGCTGTGAAAGAAGAGATGAATAATCAAGACAACTTAATTAGCTTAGACTAGTAGTCTGTTCCAGTCTCAATGGAATTCATCCAACCATAGTTTACAGGATCTTCCCACACTTCTCTTCCCCTTGGATGTTAGTCAAGGGCTCTTCTTGAAAATCTAGTTGGATCCATTCTCTCTACGTGTAACCGGCACTCCGTTTTCTACCGGGAGATTTTCTCATTTAAGCTTTCACCTACGCCTAGCTCCATTCTAATATGATCATTTCTGATAAGATCTCTTGTGGTGCAACACATTACAGCCCTCAAGAATCTTATTTCGGTTCCTTCTATTCTAGATATACGAGGCGTGTCCGGAAAGTAAAGATACAAAGGTCGTAATTGGTCTAAAAATATTTATTTACAAATCATTAACTGACAGTTACGTAAATACATATATCTTTATTTCCCTAAGTAATTACCGTTATTATCCAAGCACCTATTAAGTCTGGGAACCAGCTTTTGTATCCCCGTGTCATAGAAGTCTGCCGCCAACCATTTGAACTATGTCATGACCTCTTCTTTTACCTCGTCATCGTTATCGAACTTTTTTCCGGCCAGATATTGTTTCAGGTGAAGGAACAAGTGAAAATCACTGGGCGCGAGGTCCGGGCTATGCGGCAGGTGATCCAAAACATCCCATTTCCAACTGCCGAGCAGCACAGAGGTCACGCGTGCAGTATGCGTGCAGTTGGAAATGGGATGTTTTGGATCACCTGCCGCATAGCCCGGACCTCGCGCCCAGTGATTTTCACTTGTTCCTTCACCTGAAACAATATCTGGCCGGAAAAAAGTTCGATAACGATGACGAGGTAAAAGAAGAGGTCATGACATAGTTCAAATGGTTGGCGGCAGACTCCTATGACACGGGGATACAAAAGCTGGTTCCCAGACTTAATAGGTGCTTGGATAATGACGGTATTTTATGTAGGGAAATAAAGATATATGTATTTACGTAACTGTCAGTTAATGATTTGTAAATAAATATTTTTAGACCAATTACGACCTTTGTATCTTTACTTTCCGGACACACCTCATATCTTTTGCCTTTCTGAACCAAGTCTCACTATTATATAGTAGTTGAGGTATGGCCATTACATTATAATATTTCAATTGCGTGTCTTTCCTTGTTTTCTTCTTCAAGTGTATAATGATACATCTATAAAGCGACTGGAAGAGACTAATTTTGCTTTCAACCTCCTTATCATCTTAATATGTAATGTTACAGATACTTGAAATCTGGCACCTGTACTGTTGGGGAGTACTGTATGACAATCTTTGTTTTAATATGATTTGCCCCAGAAAAGGCTATGCGTTTTATTTTAGATAAGGGATTGTAATCTGTTAAAATAAATGTTAGTAAGATAAAACAACGACCTTTGGAGGTCATTTTGATTTTATTAGATAATCACAAGAACGTCTGCATACATTAAAATATTTAAATAAAATCCATTCCCCAAGTATTAAATACATATAATATATAAATATTATACTTCGTGTATTCTATCGTTTTAAAGGGTACATACGTGTCTCGCTCTTAGTTGTGGTCCAAGCACTGCTTGTCTATTGTTTTTGTACATTTTGAAATGTATTTATTTTAAACTTTGATCCAAAAGTTTTGTTAGAGTTCACTGGAAAATGAATTAAAATTTTCCACGTCACTCACACACTATAACATTCCTTTTTTGGCTTAACGGTTAACATCGAGCCAATCAGAAGAAAGGCAAATTCTTATTCGTTTGCCACAACTCGCGACCAAAGAGCACTCAATAAGAGGGACTCACCCCGCCGATTCATTGCAATGGATGCGTGTTTCTGAATCTGGACAGACCCCATATGCAGGCGAGGGAAATACATATGGATTTCATTACGTACAAAATTCTCCATTGATTGGATGGTGGTGTCGGACAACAAATTTTGTACGGACACCAAAAGTTTATAAATATGAGTGTCCTACTCACAGCCACTAGCCTTAACCACAGTTCAGTGGTTACTGACTACGAAACCTTTGTCAGTGGTTTGCAGCCTTCTGCACTGAAGATGGCCGTCGAAGGCACGGCCGAAACGTTTGCACCAAACCACGCAATTACAGCCCGGCAAATCAAGGTTCTCATAACACTGAAGCCGGTCGTGAAAGCCTCAAACGATATTTCAATGTTCACAGCGAGTTGCTTACGTAATAATTAAAACACTTTTCTAATATTTATTTTTATCTGATATACACCACTGCGTTATCAATGAAATCAATTTGTACACAAAAGTCACAAAAACCAATTTGTATCTCCCCTCTGGCATCATCCAATTATGTACTCGTAACAACTCTGTAAATTCTTGCTTTTCTTCTAACCCATCAACTTCACCAATTCACTCTCCATTAACTAAATTACTTTTGTATTGCGTTAGTGACGGATATTTAATCTAGCCTTTCGATCAGTTGACAACTTAATCTAAAATTTTCATCTAATTCTGCGTCAGCTAGGTTTTGTAATACTTACGAATATTTTGTTTCTTTAAAATCTCTTCTTCCCCTTCCCGTTTTGGTTTTTTTTACATTACGTGTATTCAATGTACTGCAGTCCTAGGCAAAATTTAATCGTCTCAGTTTCTTGTGTTTCTGTTATATTTCCTTATTTTCTCTGTGTCGGGAAGTCAGTATCCATTATTGCTGTAAAAAATATACTTTTATGACGGTAAACGTTCCTACTTCAAATAGTAATAACCGGCGAAAGTAAGAAAAATAAATAACTTGCATAAATTTTGTTTTGCTTTTGGAGGGCATTATATATTTGACTGAGTACTATTATAGCAACCAATTAATAAATTTGATATAATAGGTTTCTACTGAGAAGCTAGGTAACGTGACGCTTTGCGCGCGTTATGCGAGCAGCAGAATGTCGAACTGTCTGGTGTTAAATAAGTCGCAACACTGTTGTAGGATAACAATCAGTGCAGAACATGTAACAACATTTTACTCATTCTATGACCTGGGGCACTCATTCTGTTATCCTACGCTGGGGAAACGGAGACTCATTTCGTCGCTGTTACGACGCCACATCGTATTGTTACGACGGTCGCACGGATCGTCGTGTCGTACAATGGAAACAGAATAACTGACACCGGACAAAGTCATTAATCACAACTATATTTACAGTTAGAAGTAACCAAAGACGTATTTGTATACAATAATCCTAATTAAGTTTGTACAACACACACTAACTTAGTAGTTACAACACACTAACGTAATAATTACACTAAAAACGCAAGCAATAAGATCAATCACTCCGAACGGCGCTGTAATCTCGCTGCCTGGTCGAAAATCTGAGTTCGGCCTGCCGCTAGCGCGGATGTTTATACCTCACAGAGTTTCGAGAATAATCTGCTATTTTTTCGAATGATACGTCGAGAAGCAATTGAGTAGTTACAAGGGCTCTGGAACTCGCTAGAAACTTTGCCAGTTTCCGACCTTGCTGCGACAGTGATCAAGAAACATCTGGTGTTACCGCGTGATAATTATCACATAACCACTTTTGTTATTTCAGCGTACCAATACATATATATTATTAATAAGACTTGGTCCTCAACGGAAAACTTACGAAATGCTAAGTTTATTTTTCAAATAGACAATTTGCTAATTTTACTTCTGCAAAAGTTGTTTCTTCTTGGATTGTGGAAATAATAAAAGTTTATAGTATCTCAGAACGCTTAAAAGACTGTCAGACAGATGAAGGAGACGTATTGTGACCTCTTCGTCTTCAGCACTTGATCATATTATTTGATATAATAGGTTTCTACTGAGAAGCTAGGTAACGTGACGCTTTGCGCGCGTTATGCGAGCAGCAGAATGTCGAACTGTCTGGTGTTAAATAAGTCGCAACACTGTTGTAGGATAACAATCAGTGCAGAACATGTAACAACATTTTACTCATTCTATGACCTGGGGCACTCATTCTGTTATCCTACGCTGGGGAAACGGAGACCCAACGTGATCCCTGCCTTCCGACACCAATCTACTCTAAAGCCTCTTTTCCATTACCATCTCAGTGTAACCCATCACACCCATTCTTTTGAGATCTTCCGGCACATCACCCAACCATCTTATCCTAAGACTCTCTTTCTGCTTTTCTAGACTTGAGCACTCAGGATTTTCTTCAGCATACACTGATCATCTAGGTATCCTAGCCATTGTATTCAATGAGCCCTTATAAGTCTTACAATGTCCTCATGATTCAGTGAGTCTATCCCTTGTAATTTCTTATTCTCCATTCGTCATCTTCGTTAACCAGGCCATACACATATATTATGATCTTTCTTTTAAAACTGCTTAGTGTTTCTTGTCCCTTTTTTATCAGTGACCATAATGTCTCGCCTCCATAAGTAACAATGAGTCCGACAAGTGCCTTAGGCGGTGGTTACATTGCATCAGAATTCGTAAGAAAATGTGGTCGTACGAAATCGTAAGAGTTCGTGAGAATTCGTCAGAAGTGAACAAACCCATTGTTGTTCATAGACGCGGTTAGTTTGCTTCCGACCCCTGCGTAAGAATACTCACGAATTAGTACGTCTAGTCGTATGCGACCAAAATAATTTGTTTTTCATCAGTTTTCGTACGAAATTTGCCGTCTCTGGAAGTTGTAGATCATCCCATAGCAAGAAACCATTGTCGATCGCCAGCGATTTAAAACAGCCGTACAGTTTCGGAAAGAAAGTGTTTCCACGCTATTCTTACAATTTCCTACGAATCGTTAATCGCTAGTTCTCAGAAATTCGCACGACCACAAATTCTGATGCAATGTAACCGCAGCCATATGTATTTTATTTTCTTGTTACTACTAATGGGTTTACTTCTCAATAATCTGCTGTTCACATAATATGCCCTATGTCCTATTTGTAAATTGTCATGTATTGTCGTGTTTATGGACCCATCATCATTTACCATGTTACCCAGGTATCTGAACTTACTACCTGCATCAAATGACTTATCCTCTATGCATAAATTATATAGATTTTTTCTCCTTTCTGTTGCAGAAATCAGCATGTATTTAGTTTTGCTGATATTTACATTGAGTTTCATTCCAGCGGATTTTTGATTCAGCTCTTTGTACACATCAACTAGACGCAGTGTGACCTACAACTCTAAAATTGACCTACAGGAATATTATCGTAACATGACCTACTGAAAGCCTACTTATATCGTATGCACACTACTGAAAGCATGACCTGTTATGGACACTTTTCTTCATAGCTTGATAACGTAGATATATACTTCATGTATAGACAATGTTCTATACGTCTGCACAGTATATGGGGGTAAAAGTGATGCAAGCAGATTGGTTGGGGATTGTTTCCATGTCTTTCTCATCGTCACGTCGTCGTCTCCACTTTTCGTTTTAGGCAGTGTTGCTCGTTACGGTTGAAATCCTTTTCTCGGCCCACCTACCTTTCTTATTGCGTTTGCTTTATATAATCCGGCTTTTAACATCAGTCTATTGTCTTCTGTATTTTTCAACTTTGTTAAGTCAGGCACCTAAGGTTTTCACGGTCGGGGTTAACTGTGTTGACTTCTCTCCGCGCTATTAGGCCTTAGGCCGTCGTCCGTTACTGCCGCTATGAACACACGTTTCGGCTTCACGGCTGGAGGCCATTTTCAGTGTATGTAAAACGACTCGGTAACTGCCGCAAACCTTTACTTCTTAACCACAGTAATGTGTTCCAGAAGATGCTGAAGTCACTGTAGTAATTGATGGAACAGTCCCAGTTTCCGAGTCGTTTGTTGCACTGCAGATGGCCTCCAGCGGTGAGGCCGAAACGCGTCTGTTTATAGCGGCAATAGTGGACTACGGCCTAATGTCCCGTAGAGAAGTCAACACAGTTTCAACATTTCATTTCAACCCAGTTTGTTAATTCCGTTAAAGTATTTTTTTTTTTTTTTTTCATTGAAACTACATATTTGTAGTTCTTATCTGAATATTAATGTTTCTGACCATAACTCTCCGATTACTTCTTTTGACTCTTCTGAGACACTTCATCTCTTCAGCTTGTATTCTTCTCACTTGTTCCTTTGTTGTGCCCGGATTTCACTGCCCTATATAACCGTGGGTACTGATACCGTTTTATAGAATTTCAGCCTGGCCTCGTGGCTTGTTATACTGTTTTTTCAGACATCGGTCGTTTATACCGGCTATTAAGCACTATTAATTTTCGGTCCAGATGTTTATTGTAAAAGTACAAAATATCCCATCCTAAATATTTAAAATGGATTATCTGCTTTAAGTCTATTTTCTAAAGCAGATAATTTAAAAATATATTTTAAAATTACATTACAATTGCTACAAGAGATGAGTGATAAACGGTGCAAACATTCGTTTACGTGTCAAATCCAACCCCCACCTGACAATGTACACAATGTATTGTGTTTGCATATTAAAACATTTTGTGTCACAATGAGACGTCACCAGACGGCAAAGTGCGATGACACGCAGTGGATATGTTATTTTTCACAACATGCTTTGCCGTTTTTGTTTTACTGGATACGTATATAGCGTTTTTCCCTAGTGTACGTCATTTTGAATTACAAGTGTTAGAAATGTCGTGTGAGGCACTGACAGTCGAAGACCAAAGATCGTATGAATGTACAAATTAAAACTTAACGTCTCAAAAACTTTACAAAAATGCGCAGTGCTTTGCGGGAAGATAATGGTGAACAAAGACAGCTGACATAAAAATACAAATAATAATAAAAACGTAAGACCGGATCATTAGCAACAAAACTGCGCGCAAGGAAAAGATATTTAAAGAATAAATGGAGTTGGCTTGACTGTACACAGCCAGGAAACCGGTGGAAGATATCTTGCGATAAGCCCCATTTAATGGAACCGACAAGTTCTAACAGTATAATCAGAGACATGGAGAACAATTATTTTGAATGAAATAAAGATGTTCACATAAAATACTATATTGACTCAGATATGTTGATGACCTTCTAATACTATACAGGGGAAACAAAAGACAATGTGAACAGTTACTAACGCACGTAAACAAAATACAGAAACACATAACCTTTACCGCCGAATACGAACACAACAAAAGCATAAACTTCTTAGACCTCTCCATCACAAAATTTGAACACAGGCACAAATTAAGTATATACAGAAAGCCAACTACAACTGACACACAAGTACACAACTCCTCCAATCACCCAATACAACACAAATTAGCTGCCTTCGGAACTATGATACATAGACTTACTAACATTCCAATAGATAAAAAAGACTACAAAGACGAACTAAACACGATGAAATATCTAGCAGAATCCAACGGATACAACAGAACAATAGTCAATAAACTCTTACACAAAACACAAAACAAACTACAGACAAAGACAGGAAACAACAAATTCATAACACTAACATATATCAACAACCAAACTGAAAAAACAGCCCACAAATTCAAAAAACAGGATACAGAATCGCATGCAAAACTACTAACAAAACAAAATACAGACTATCAAAAAACACACACAAAGCAGAAAACAAATTCGATCTACCTGGTGTTTACAACCTAAATTGCTCATATTGCAACAAATTCTACATTGGCCAGACAGACGTAGCTTCACACAAAGATACATTGTTTACGAAGGCACTACACTCCACTACAGAATCCACCTTTGCAAACTACCTCATTGAAGCAAACCACACATACAAAAACGTCGAAAATAACATGGACATTCTACACGTACACACAAAAGGCCGAAAACTAGACACTCTATAACAATTGGAAATATACAAACACACGGAAACACATAAAAACGGCATCCTAAACGAACAGACACAATTCAAATCACACGCATTATTCGAACATATCACACCCCACACACACAAAATTGATCTTTCAAAAGTCGATACCGTCGCCAAGAACGAGACGGACAGTGCTCCCAACGGCAGCCTCTGAAGAAGCTTTTTAAAGCGAAAACTGGTTCAGGCTATAAGGTAAAACTTTTACGTTTTTTACGTAAAAATTTGTTTTCCGAGTCTGTAGTAAAGTAATTATATTTAGTGAAATATAGATGCTAAAAAATGTTGGGCATAATAATTCAAACCCAACGCTAACTATCGGGACTTGTAGATTCCTAGGTTCCACAGTGGAATGAAGGGAGCTTTTAGTTGACATTGTAGGTTGCGCAGGAGCAGGAGTCTTCAAACCGTGTCATTGTTTTACTGTCTCTGGCGTCAACCGTCAGTGTTTTTTAATGATTTGTAACTTTAAAAGTGATATCCCACTCTCAGCATCAGCGTCAGGCTAACGTTGCTACTGTCACTTATTGTCAGTAATGCGACACAAAATACCATCCCTTTTCCTGCTTTTTACATAAATTCCGGTTTTTAGTTTGTACACAGAATGCAGACAAAATTCACTTTTGTTTCAAAAGCTTCCGATTCCGACTGTTTCTTTCTAATCCAGATTATTTTTCAGATTATTTCCTTTGTACTAAGAATAGCACGTACAACAGTAAGAAACTTATTGTTGTAACACCAAAAAATAAATAAATAATAATAATACAAAGTAATAAAACAAAACGGAAAGAAAAACGTTTCCAGAAGTGCAAAAGTCCGCGGTTATAGCACTGTAATCAGGCCGGTGATCATATATGGAGTGAAAACAATTTGCTTTCAGCATTTGGAACCTCTTCTTAAAACTGAACAAAGTATTCTTCGGAAAATTTATGGTCCCAAGAAAACTGAAGATGGGTACAGGCATAGACCCAAAAGAAGAGCTGTACAAGGATCTGGAAGATCTGGAAACGGCTTTCCGAATGAAAAGACTGAGATTCCTTGGACATATGATTTGGGTGGATTGGTCCAGATTAAATAAACAAATTTTCAAATATATTTGGCAACAGTCTGATCGGATACATCAAACAATTCAAGGAGGAAATGATGAAGCTGGGTATCTCTTTGAACGACTGTGTGGATAGAATAAATACAGAAACAAAATTCAAAATCGTGAGGTTCTCTGCGGTGAGAAGAAGACGAGAAAGGGGTGGACAGTGGAAAGGAAGGCGGCGCATGGTGTGCGAATGAGAGTCTTCTGGCAGGAGATGAAAAGGAAATAATATTCGCGTGGTCCACGGCTGGCCTGTTTGTGTTATAAAAAAAATAAAAAATAAAGTAATGGGAACATTTAAAAGAAAATACTGTTCTGCAAAACTAGAAAAGAAAAATTTCTTGCAGAAAAGTTGATAAAAGATTACAGGCTGTTTGGACATGGTCTATAAAAATCTAAACAATCCATCAATCCTTCTTGACATAGATTGAAATATTGTCCAAAACGTACTATTGGATAAAATAACACCTTTTAAAATGCATACATACAAGCATTGTAAACATCACATGTAACATAAAGCAATTAACTATAGTAGAAAACATGACACAAACTGTGTTGCCATTTGATTATATCCTTGGCACTTGTCAATACTGACACCACTCTCCACCCATGTTGCCACTGTTACAACACTATTTTCTACTTCAGCAACGTCATACATTGTTTGCCAGTATGTTACTTTGTGATATCGTAAGGACGGACAGACGTTCGTCTACTAAGGTGCCCATATACGACGACACAACGTAAACTAACCCATAAAATTGTAGGTGTAGTTTGTATTTTTATTCGTCGCGGCAAAGAACAAACTTTTTATAACTTGGGTAATTGCAATTGGGATTTTATTCAATCAGAGCCACAGTTTCAAACTTTACAATACGACAACTAAACGCTTGCGTCACTACTACAATTGAGGAAGTTCAAAGTGTAAAGTTGTTCGTTGAAAGTTTTCATCCCCATACAGCACGAACGGTTGAAACCTAAATATTTTCAAACTGTATATAGAGGAGAGTTTTCTGTTACGAAAATAGGTTAGCTTTTACACGTATGTTTACTTGCAGCAGGTTGTCAAAATACTGTTTTCGTAACAACCTAGTAAGTATAAATATGAGGTTTGACCAAGAAGTTCGTGCAGTTTTGTAATTTCCGCCGCTACAAGTGTCCGATTAAAAAATGTGTTTAAGAGATGTTGGCACACATGTTAGTGAGAATCGTCTAAACTTTTCGCCTTATTTGATGCACAGTTTAGATTTCACAGCTAATTGAGTAAGTCGTCCTTAAGTTTATTAGGCTAATTTTCCCCAGCCTACAATGCAAAATTGCAGAACATTGATTAAATATTGTGTAAACTGTGAGGCAAACTCCTCTGTCCTGGTAAACGTGTACAGAAGACTTCTGGCAAGACTGGTGTCCGTGAACAAGCGGTTTACAAGCTTCGAAGACTGCAGTAAATGAGTTGAAGATCGTCGTTGTCAGATGAAGGTTATGTTTCTGTGTTCCACGAAATTTTGTCTCTAGGGGCAATCGTAAACAAAGAGTACTATTCGGACATTTAACGCCATTTGTATGAAGCTATCCATAGAAAACGGCCAGATTTACGGAAGAATAATTTATGAAAATTGCAGCCCGATAATGAGCCTGAACGTACGTCATTGCTTGTTAAGAATTTTGCCAAGCTAGGCAGAAGAAAACGTCATAATTATGACACCCAACTGACGTATTCACCAGATGTGTCCCAACGCGATCTTTCCTCCTCACAATAGTGATAATTTCCATGAAAGAACAACGTTTTGCAACTGTTGAAGGCGTAAAACAAAAATCGCTAACGAGCTGAAGGCTGTACCAAAACGTGCTTGCTTGAAATATTTTGAAGACTCCAAAACGGCTAGCTTAATCGTGTTACATTCTACTGAGGGGCAGTGTAAGTGTCAATTAATAAAAGCATAATTTTTAAAATAAACAAGAACTACATGAACTTTTTTATCAAACCTCGTATTATAATATTTAAAATAATACAACTGTTTTAGTTAACAAAATAATCCATTCTTACAACGGTTTACAAACCTTAAACGTATTGTTTAAAAACATTGAAGCTTGTTTTTGTTTTAACTGTTCAAGTTTGAGATCCATAAAGAAATAACATAATAATCAGATAAACTGCGGTGGTCTCATAAAACATTATTTGCAGATCTGTCAACGGTTTTCAATGCTACATTACCCTTATGTCGCTGCTTTCAATCTGATACTGACCAATTTTCTTGTACATATCTAACCAATAACACAACCAGCATGACCAGTGGACTGTACCAACGCGTTCCAAGACGTGGCCGTAAAGTGACCGTTTGTGGAATCGCTAGTTACAGACATGTTGAGACTCGAAGCCACGTCCAAGCAAAAACCACTGCCACCTAAGTGAATGACGGCATAATGTTAAAATAAACAAGAACTGCATGAACTTTTTGATCAAGTCGCTTATGTGTCGGAAGACTATGAAACATAATTCTTGGTTGAATATTTCTTAAAAAAAATTACACAAAGAATAGAAAAAAGAGTGTTTGAGAGTGAAGCTGAGGTGAGACAGTAAAGAAGTAATGAAAGGGGAGCGGAGGCGACTGTGACAACTAAAGGCAAAGAGTTATGACGGGGCGACGACAGAATTAAAATAATTTGAATTCAATCTGCACTCAGCGCAAACAGACATTCATAACGCCGTTCATTTCCGTCGGCGTCATCATGCACATTTTACGTAAGTTTATTGTTCTCTGTTAGATGTCATGAAAACTGATTTTTCTCGATAAAATATTAGTTCTGCGCTGCTCATGAAATCAAATTCCAGTTGTCCCTCCATTTTTCTCTCTTTTTCCTTTCTTTCCTATTTTTATCATCTTTGCGTTTTTTTCACTTTAAAACGTTTTTTTGGCAATTTTCTGCACTTCCAAAGTCTTTCCGTGTTACCAAACAGCACGAATATGAACACGGATTACAGACTTTGCTTACATATTATTATGATTGTCTCACGGATCGTCGCGTTGTACAGTGGGAACATAAAAACTAACACCAATTTAGTCACTAATTTGTAACCTTAATTAGGCACAAACGACAGTTAGAAACCAGTAAAGTCACTTACATACAGACGTAAAATTAAATCTTTAGAAATGACCAACTTCACAAAAACGTTGAGAATACCGCGATCCAGTGAAACGAATGCTTCAGTTCTCCGTGAACCAGTGAATAGACGACAAATGTAAATCCTGAAGTTCTTCACGCATATTTTAAGACTAAACACAGCGAAGAGAAATGGTGCTCAGTTATTCAAGATAAATTTGATGGAGACAGCATTAGAGGGCGGTTATTGCTGCGATTTAAAAAAATTCCGTGTGGTTTAGTCAGACTCGGTTGTGGGTTTTACGTGATAGGTCTGCGTTAGCGGCTAAAACTTTATGCGTGCTTGGCATATCTGAGAATATGTCAATTGTATTCTGCATGTTAATTTTTTTTTTTTTTTTTGAATCGGCCATCTGAGGACAACATGCCAATTTCAATTCTTTATTTTTCTCCAATATTCTTTCATCTTTTCACTATGTCTTTTCTTCCTGTCTTCAGTCCACTTTGAATCTGCGTTTTTCTCTCTATCCCACCCTGGTCTCCTTCCACTTTTAACACTTTTGCGCGAAAAACTTTTCTTTCAATTGCTTCTTATGCATTTATATTATTTTTTCTCCACAGATATTTGAAGATATGTTTTGTTAAACTATTGCCGTTCATTCTATATAAATGTCCAAAAAATACTAATCTTCTTTTTCTCAATGATTCTGTTATATTTTCTATACTTTGATATATTTCATCATTACTTCTTAATTTCCAAGCTTCCGAGGTTTCTCGTGGGTTTAATATTTTCCTAGTGATTCGTCTTTCCAATATTTCTAGTTTGTCTAAATTATAATTCAATATATATACACTTGCATATAGGCATTCTGGCTTCACTAGTGTACTGTAATGCCTTATTTTCGCATTTTTAGATATGCACTTTTTATTGTAAATATCTTTAGTTATACCAACTTTCAATTTTATAAATCCTTTCTTCTATAGCAGATTTTTCTAAACCATTATCTTGAATTATTTCCACTAAATACTTAAATTTTCTAGCCCTCTCTATTCAACCAATATCCGTTAGCAGGAATTTTGGCGCATTTTTAATGTTCGTGAGAAATTTGTTTTTTCTGCAGAAATTCTTAAGCCTGTTGTACTGGTTATGTCCTCTAAAAAATTAACTTGTGTTACTGCAGATGTCAAATGTTCAGAAGGTATTGCAAAGTCATCTGCGAATGCCAAACAGTTTATTTCAGTATGTTTGTTCCTTCTTCCCAACATGACTAGTGATATTTTGCATTCCTTTAATTTTTCATGCAAAATTCTCACTACTTTCTCCAGGACACAGTTGAAAAGAATTAGGGATAAACCATCACCCTGACTTACACCTGTATTTATTTTGGACGGTTTAGATATTTCTCCCACAAATTGTATCTTAATTTATGCATCTTAAGTTTATTAATATAGTATATTTTTCTGACAAGTTTTTGTCGCTCTCCCTGTTCCGAATACCTTGATGCACTTCCTTCTTACTTCAATTTTGAAATACAAACATGCATTGTTATACTGTAAACACGTATTTATATAAGCAACAATTAGTAAAGACAAACAATCGTTGTTGTTACGTCAAAGCCAAGAAAGCTTATTGTAGTCATTTATACACACACAACAAAGGCTCTGCCAGCGACACATGCAGTGTGCGTTTGTCACCGTACATTGTTAAATTAGAATTGTTGTCGTCAAGTGTTGCCACTTAATATACCGTCTTGTGTCTCGATGTGCCCTGTCGACGTAAAGGCGGTAAAATGATACGGGGTAGTGGGAGGTTTATTCAGTCAGAGTATTTCAACGTTACTAACTGTCTTGTAGTCTATGACACAGTTTAAGTGGTAGACATCGTGTTTAACAAAGTCTAGCATAGAGGAACACAGGAAAAGACGTCTGGAAAAAGTCGTTTTATTACTGGGATATAATGATTATACTAAAGAAATGTATGAAGGAAAACGAACAGTGCAGAGAAGTAAAGGCGGACACAGGAAAATATGACAAGGCTCAAAGGAAGAAAATATAGTTGACACAAACTGTTGAAAATGACATAGAACCGGAGGAAATGGAAACAAAATGTAGAATGAATAATGATATCAGAATAATTCGATGTATATATAGACAGACACATTTTGAGACGCCCATAGACATGTTAAAAATTGATTTTATTCTTTTCTTTGTAAAGTAGTCATAAGTTTTGAATAAAGGTATGTTTAAAAAAGTATGTTATGTCAAAATGTTCATAATTTTATACTTCTTTATGTCAAGTGAAATATTTGTCTGTAAGTGTGCGAGTGCGCGTATGATTTACATTTTACTTAATAATTTCGTTGAAAATTAACATTTAATTTTGAAACTTGGACAGGGCATTCTCATGATTATAAGCTACACTTTCCATATACTCAATTCTCCACAACTATAATTTTTTTTTTTTTAATGAAATCAGTTCTTTTATTTTGTTATCTCCTAAAAAGTAATAAAATTTGTAGAATAAATCTAGACAGGCCTTTACAAAATCAGACAGAGTTTTAACCTGATGTCTGGCTATCACTAAGAATATCTATGACGTTGCTAGAGTTTTCACCAATCAGAAGGTCTGAAAATTATTTGAGACGGTCTCTTCCAGAGTACGGATCGTTCAGTCAGTTCCGAAGTCTTGCCATAGAAAGACGTACTCTCTGTCAAGAGATTTTCGTGTCAGGACTAGTCGATTTCGATAAGACTTTGTAGTGGGTTGATGGTACGAGTTCTTCGTATTCGTTTCCACATTAGAGAACTCAAATAACTTTAAATAGATCATATTCTAGTGCTTTTTTGCGAATAGTGGAAGATTTCCGGGTTAGGGGCGGAGAACACTTCAAGAAGTTTAAGCCTAATACACGATCTATTTATACCCAGTTTTGATCCCTGATATTAAGATTATTTAAGTTATAAACAATAACATATCGCAGTGCGTGTGTGCCGAGACGTGGATATTCAACTGGGTGATCTTCGATCGACGCGCAGCGGAGCACGAGCGGAGCGCCTGGTGTCATTGCAAACATTAGGAATTCTAAGCACAAGTAACGTATATGTAAAACAAGCCAATATTCATATATTATAAAGCTATAAGACAACAGAAAATGTTGACATGTTAATGAATAAAATGTTCCTACATCCAGATATAGACACTGTTGTAATTTCAAATTAACCTATCTATGCAGTTATAATTTGTATGGTTGCAATATATATATATATATATATATATATATATACTCTTCACATAAATTCACTGCAAGTAGATTTACTTTCACCTGACGCACGTTTCACAGAAATTATTCTGTATCTTCAGAGGTTTGTTTGAATTGAAATTAAATGTTTCGCTTACAATCACTGTAATCATTGTAAGCGAAACATTCAATTATAAGTCTAACAAACCTCTGAAGATACAATCAGATCAACGAGTCACTTATAAAGGAATAATGTATATATTGTAACGAAACAAAATGTTACAAAAGAATAGTAAATAATAGTGGAATCCGATCCAGAGAGGAAACAAGAAATAATAATTGAAAGCAAATTAAATTAGTTGAAACCTAGTTGGTTTGACTTATTTAATATTATCAAGAAACCCAGAAATAACCCAGTAGAATAGGGCAGTAAACAGACAAAAATTAAATAAATAAACCTAGTAAGCCTAAATAATCAACTTACCCTGAATAACAACCAAACCCAATAAAGAGTACCTAATCATAAATTAAAATTGTATTAACAAAATTGTATAGGCATATTTTAAGGATAGAAAAAGGGACACAAACCTTTACAGTGATGAGTGATATAATATAAATAGTGACACAGACTACCGTTAAACAGTGTTATTTATTATTTATAAAAAGTGTTTTATTATTATCATACAGACAATAGTTTAAAAGTATGAAATAATTAAAGTTGTTAAAAACAAGTATTATTATTAAGAGTTTTTGTTGTATGTTATAAGATTTTATGTTACCAGTTAATTTATGTAAATATATTTATCTCAGGGAGTCAAAGTAGAAATTACAATCAACCATAACAAATTGTTCCACCACATATCATAGAAATTCAAATTAATAAGGTTTTACAGTTATAAACTGAGGCATGTTTAGTATCAAATTGTTTATAATTATATAATTAATCTTCACGTAAACATTGCATGTATCATTAGAGTATAATAATAAAATTATCTATTAAAGGTAATTTAGAAAAATGTAAAGTAATTAATGGGTGTTGATCCTATAACACTTAACCTGTACATAAATGGCCAATCAAAATTTAAGAAGTTTGTATGAGTTAGGTAACTAAAAAAAAAGAAGAAATAACACTTAATTGTTAATTGTGATGGAAAACAGTTGAATAGTGCGTGTCTAGATGTGAAAAATAAAAATATAAAAATAGATAACCCGTTTGTGAAAGAAGATCTGAATGACCATCATCGAAGATAATAATCCCTCCACTACAATTTTCATGAACAAGTAACACACACAAGCAAAACATTATCTAGAATAAACCAGGAAACCTTCAGCAATATCGTCTAGATGTGTAAAGTATAATTTGACAATATTTTTATCCAACAAGGAACAACCACTAGACAATATAACAATTTACACTAACACTATTCACTAGTAAACATTTTAAGTGAAAACAAATTCAATATCTAAGCGAACAGTGATTACAAGGAAACATTTATTTGGACACATTAATAAACTTCATTATTTTCTGAGACGGACAATATAGTAGCCATGATAATGACATCACTCTAACCTACATGCTTTTTACGAAGCATTGAATCTCGTCAACTTTGTATGTTACTTAATATATAATTTTTGTAATTTTTTAGATTATAAGCAATATTGTTTGTAAAGGTACTCTATATTATTAATTATCATGTAAAGGAACTTTTCGTAGCAGCCACAAAAATTCCCACGAAATATATTAAAATTATTTAATTATTAAATCCTGAGATAAATATCGATTGTGACAAACGTATGTATCGAATGGAATTTTCCAATAATTTGAATTTATGTTACAGAGATTAAACCATTATGTTATTAAATCATATCCATGCGTTATTATTTCAGGAACGTAATATATTATCAGCAGTTATTTTATAATTAACCAGGATAAGAAGAATTCGGGGAGTCATTGGAAGTACGCAAATTGCAAAACCAAGATTAACCTCAAATAATAGGTTAAAGCCTAATATCGAAGGTGACTTGAAAATTTTGGGATGACTCGACCGCTATTTTTTGAATTGATTTTGGAGTTCTAACTACTGAACTGGAATAATTATAATTCTGATTCAGCAACCAAGGCAGAATAATTCGATTCTTTTACTTATATATTTAAATCACATTCGTAAACACACAACATAAATATTCCACGATCAGCTGATACACTATTTACAACTAGTTATTACAAATTAACATATACAAGGAATAAAACGGGCAAATCATTATACCATTAAGATACTACGGGTACACGAGTCGTATTATAATATATATATTGTAGCATGACAGATAATCCACACAAATACATTACTCAATGATCATTAATAAAGCTCTAATATATGGAGTATCTAAATGAGAATCGTTTAAAATGCACTATTTACTAAATATATTCACAAGAAAGGTTAAATAAAGAAAAATTCTGCAAATAATATAATATAATACAAATTTAAAAACCCAGAAGACTAAAAATGATAATAACAAAATTACCCAGGTAAGATAGAAGCAGGCAATTAATATACCCCGTCAAAGAAACCAGACCAGAAGAAACGAAGGCATACACGGCGAAAAACTACAGAAGAAGGAAGAATAGTCAAAACTACCACTACTGAAAACAGAAGAAAGAAGACTAATTAGAACTAAAGAAGACAGAAGACTAATTAAAACTACTACTACTGAAGAATGAAGAAAGAAGAACTAACTAAAACTACTACTACTGAAGAAGGAAGAAAGAAGAACAATCAAAGCTAAAGAAGAAAGAAGAACAATTAAAACTCAAAGAAGAAAGAAGAACAAACTAAATCTAATGAAGAAAGAAGAACTAATTAAAACTACTACTACTGAAGAATGAAGAAAGAAGAACTAATTAAAACTACTACTACTGAAGAAGGAAGAAAGAAGAACAATCAAAGCTACTGAAGACAGAAGAACAAGACTAATTAAAACTCAAAGGAGAAAGAAGAACAAACTAAATCTACTGAAGAAAGAAGAAGGAAGAATAATTAAAACTACTATTACTGAAGAAAGAAGAACAATCAAAGATACAGAAGACAGAAGAAGGAAGAATAATTAAAACTACTACTACTGAAGACAGAAGAAAGAAGAATGATTAGAACTAAAGAAGAAAGAAGAATAATTAAAACTACTATTACTGAAGAATGAAGAAAGAAGAACAATCAAAGATACAGAAGACAGAAGAAGGAAGAATAATTAAAACTACTACTACTGAAGACAGAAGAAAGAAGAATAATTAGAACTAAAGAAGAAAGAAGACTAATTAAAACTACTACTACTGAAGAATGAAGAAAGAAGAACTAATTAAAACTACTACTACTGAAGAAGGAAGAAAGAAGAACAATCAAAGCTAAAGAAGAAAGAAGAACAATTAAAACTCAAAGAAGAAAGAAGAACAAACTAAATCTAATGAAGAAAGAAGAACTAATTAAAACTACTACTACTGAAGAATGAAGAAAGAAGAACAATCAAAGCTACTAAAGACAGAAGAAAGAAGAACAATCAAAGCTACTGAAGAATGAAGAAAGAAGAACAATCAAAGATACAGAAGACAGAAGAAGGAAGAATAATTAAAATTAGAGAAGAAAGAAGAATAACCAAAACTACCACTACTGAAGAGAGAAGAAAGAAGAATAATTAAGATCAAGGAAGAAAGAAGACTAATTAAAACTACAGAAGAAGGAAGAAAGAAGAACAATCAAAACTCAAAGAAGAAAGAAGAATAATCCCAAACTAAATCTACTGAAGAAAGAAGAAGGAAGACTAATTAAAACTACTATTACTGAAGAAGGAAGAAGGAAGAATAAAGAAGAACCAAACTCAAAGAAGAAAGAAGAAGAATAAAAATAAGAACTACAGAAGAAAGAAGAAGGAAGGATAATCCAAAACTACAGAAGAAGGAAGAATAACCAAACTCAAAGAAGAAAGAAGAATAATTAAGACGACCCATATAAAACAAAAACCCCATAGGGAAAGAACCCCCCAAAAAACCCCAAAATCAATGAATGCCCAAAGAGAAAGTATAACACATTAAAAAACCATATCACTGTAAAACTGACAAAAAACTAAAAGTGTTAGCTGTAGTAAATATTAGTGCATTCAAAAAGTTATTGTGTAATGTGTATAAACAAATCTTCACAGTTCCCCCATGGTTGAATATTTCATATTAAAAACTAGAAAAAGGCTAGTAAATATAGTAATAATTCACCATGGAAAAGTGTAAGTGATCAAATTATAACTAATAAACTTTAAGAAAGGTGCATGAGTAGCAGTACAAAGTAACAAACTTTAAGTTTTGTGAACAGTGCCTACTTTGATAATGAAGTAGTAATTTTACTAATAAAAAGCTACTAAAACTGTATGAACATTCCATAGAATGGAATATAACTTAGATAGCCAGGGTTATACTTTAAGAGGGGGCATAAATCTTATAAAATGGGGAATTACAGAACTAACTGTTTATGATGAAGTTGTAGAAGGTATTAACAATTATATATGGATCCAAATGTTGGGTTCCAATTAAATATAGCATTTAGATAAGTCAGGGTTAGTCATAAGAAATATTAGTATTATAATTGTTATTTTATTGTTCATGTTAATTTAGGAATGCATTATCTAAAATTAGATATCATTCCAATGTTGTAGAAATACTTTTTATTATGTTATTAGGTGATATACCAAAACAATGTTATTAAGAACACCAGTTTTATATATCTGGGTGTTATATTTTAATTGTATAATCTATAATTACTGTTATGCCAGATCAGAGAACTAATTTTTAATCAAATATATCAGAGTCAGAAGTCAGAGAAGGAAATAAAATAATTACATTAGTAAAACATTCTGCAAATGGCCACAATTCAAATCTAGGCAATATAATAAAGTTAAAATGCAGAATAATTAATAAACCTAATCTTATAAACCAGTAAAACTGACAATATTTAGGCAAGATACACCCAACATATTAAATACTATGTAAATAAGGCTTTCTAAAGATATGGTCATTCTATGAGTAAAATTATTTATTTGTATAATGAAATACCATTTGAAACTGAAATAGGTTCACTAACTTTATCAGAAGGGGAGTCATATACAACTGAATTATATTAAAAAACCATCATTAGTATACTAAATTGCAATAAAATAAGTGAGAATTGATAATTATACAAATTTCAGATTTCATAGAATAATAATTATATTAGTTAAAACGGCTATTATTTACATAGCAGACAGGAAGTATAATTTTAGGCCTACCTCCCAAAAAAAAATTATAAGAAATATAATTTTCAGATAAAACTTTGTAATACTAACTTAATTACTATCAAAATAAGTAGAATAGAATAGTGAAAACGAATATGTATTTAATATTACAAACAGTTAACTAATAACAGAATTATTTTTTGAGCATAGTGTACCATTTTAAAACGTGTCGGAAGTTAAGGCGATGTGAAACAATGTCTGAACTATATTATATAGGCTAAGATTTTCATGAGATGAAGGAAATACAGACAGTTCATTATTATACATTGAAGAGAGCACTTGACAGGAATATTTGATAAAACCACACTTAATGGCGGTTACGTATAACAAGAGTTCGGAATCAGTTTTGTGTAAAAATTAAATTTTTAACTATTCTAATCATTGTGAAGTGGTGAAGTTGCCATACGAACTACATAACACTAATAAACAGAACCACATATAACTATTTAAATGAAGTAACACTGGAATCACACCAAATACCAAGTGAATATTCGAGGTTAAACGGACACACATAAACACCAATTGATATACTTAATTAACAACATTTTAACACCAAGTGAATTAGTCCATCTTACTACAGTGACATTAAACTATACACCAGAAGATAATATACGATTGCGAAGAAGATTTAACCGCAGAAGGGACATATTTATTCCATAAATACTCTGTCAGTGTTAGAAGGTGAACTCCGCGCATGCGCCAGGCGGCCATTTTGACCCAATCTCGTCATCTCAACTAGACGACTGTTTGCTGAACTGGGGTGAATAAAAATTATATATAAACTTTTATTATTAATAATTACCATTATATTGTTTAATTTTAATACATTTTTAGAATTGTAAGTGTTATACTTTCTGACCCTGACCTTCTCTGGCTTTTTATATAATTAACCGTTCGAAGAACCTATTTTTGTAATACCAATATAAAATTCATAGATCGACCGGCCCTGAGCGTGTCGATACGGCATTATAACATTGTTTTCAATTGAGCAAATTCCTTATTTTGTTGAATAAACGTTTGTTATCTAGTAAATTGAATTTGATTTCTCTAATAAAAGGACATAACCATTAATTAATAAAGAAAACTCGACAACCTTTAAAGGCAGTATATGCGAAATACTACACTTCAAGAGTAAGAAGAAGAGAGCCGTTCGCGCCTAATTTGAAGTTAACTGAATTGTCTTTTTAATAAATTTACAGAAGGGAAGATTATTACTAGAATACACACCATACCATCCTATTTATAATTACAATCAACAATCTCAATTTATTTCTAAATTTTAAGAATATAAACACATCGAAAACAATTTTTTCAGAATTTATTTTTTTTGTATAAATATAAATTTTAAATTTATATCACCTTTCAAATTGCTGCAACAGCAACATACATCTAGAATATTTGATAATAACATTATCCAGGAACATTACCAAATCGACGTCTCCCAGAGCGGAACGTCACTACTACACATACGCACCATAAAAGTTATTCTGGGTAATATTATACCAGAACACCATTACAATTACCATTATATATTACAAAATTGAAGACCAGTAGTGAGCGCCGAACGAAGATTAGAAGACATTAGCTACATTACTACATACAATAGTGAGAGTACAATTCTCATACATCAACTATTTATTTATTTTTATATTTAATATTTATCGTATTATTACAAAATTGGCGAGTCCAACTGGTGGGGCTCGATTACCGCAGAATACCAGAACAAGCAACACTTTATAAATTTAATTATAATTTGTAATAAATAAGAAATGTTACAAATTTGGCGTCCAACTAAAGGGCTGTAATTAGGGGTTGAAAGGCGGTAATTACTTACCCAATTCCTAATTCAGCTTGGCAGCGGTTACCCAGCCAGGGAATCAGGGAAAATAATGCGTCGTGCCACATCAAAGAAGAGAGCGGCGGAGGCCGAGAAAGAACTCGGTATGTAGGATAAGGAGGCGACCCCAGTGGAGGACGTGGAAAAAATACTAGAACGGGTAGAACATCAACAACCAGCACCACTAGAGAAACAACCCGAAATATCCACTCAAACAGGGGACGTCCATGTCCAAGACCAGGAGAAATCCAAAACAACAGAAGATCCGATTTTAGAGAAAATGATGGAAATGTTCATGCAAATAAAAAAGGACATAGGAGAGACCAGTAAGAAAATGGATTCAACCAAGGAAGAATTAAGTGATATAAATAAAAACATAGAGGAATTGAAGAAGGACAACCAAGCAACAAAAGAAGAATTGAAGAAGGACAACCAAGAAACAAAGGAAGAATTAAGTAAAAAGATTGAAGACACCCATAAGAGAATTGAGGAAACCAGCAAGAAGGTGGAAAAGAAAATGGAAGGAATTAAGAAGAATTTGGAAGACAAGATAGAGGAAACCAATAAGGAAATGAAAAAGGACAACCGATCTTTAAGCCGGAAAATTGATGAAACTAATCAGAAAATGGAGGAAACCAGCAAAAAGATGGAAGAAAAATTGGAGGAGAATAACAAGAAAATGGAAGAGAAGATGGGGGAGAGGTTGGAAGAGTTGAGAGAAGATAACCAACGGTTAAGAGAAGAAATAAGGGAGGATAACCGACGATGGCATAAGGAAATGAAAGAAGACAGGGAAGAGGAAAGAAGGGATAGAAAAGAATACAGACAAATCTTGAAGGAAGGTGTGAGTGAAATAGATAAAAACGTCACATCCTTGGATGAAGAATTGGATAAGACACTGGACAACAGCAAACCAGAACGAAAGGAAATACCAAACAATAAAACAATGGAGCCAGTGATAGTGTTACCTGAAAAGAAAACGAACGGGAAGAAAGAAAATACTAAGGATATGGAAGTGAAACAAAAGAGAATGAAAAGAAGGCATCCAAAGAAATTAATGAAAACAAGGGAAGAAATGGAAATGATGAACCATGGTTTATTTGATAATGATAATATCCCTATTACCAACAATGAAGAAATCGTGAGCTCCAGAAATTATGGAAATAGATTGATGGTAATCTCAGAAATGGTTTACCAGCAGACAGTAGTTTACCACGGGGAAGTGATCAGAGGTAAATGGAATACAACAGGGATGGAGATGTATGGTAGATTGTCAATGGTATCATTGATCATTGATGGACCAGAGACGTACTGGTGTATAAAACACTATGATAGAGGGAGCCGAATAAGCTTAGCAGCCAGCAAAGGAATAGCAGCTAGGAAAATGAAATACAAGACAAAGGCCAGAGATGTCACTAGTACCGGAACGATGATGAAAACTATGGTCATCTGGACAATGAGAGCAACTAAAGTGACAGACTACGGTTAAGTCCAATACCATACACCTCCACAAAAAGGGACTGATGTTATGATAACCGGCAACGGCAAAAAACTATGTCAAAGAAAAAGAAATTATGAGCAACTGTCCAGCCTAATGAAAATCTTCAACCTGGGTATTTAAAAGAAAAATAATTATAAGAAGTACATTTGAAGTAAAGAAAAGAAGAGAGCTAATACCATATTTAGGGTAATAATATGATATGTTAACCATATTTATGAAAAAATATTATGAGTAATTGAATGTATGGAAGAAATAATAAAAAAGTCAAAATTCAAAAAAGAAGTAATGACTACTTACTTACCTATTATTTAGAAAACAATTTATGAATCAGAAGGAAAATGAATTTTGAATTAAATCTCAAAATTCAAAAGTGAAATTAATGAGAATTTTATATCAAATAAACAGAGATATTAAACAT